>JNVV01000005.1:1285772-1387009 GCA_000733355.1 Falciphora oryzae
TTTTTTTGGAGGGAAATACGGGTTGGTCTGGATAGCATGAATATCCACCTGCAATAATGGCCGCGTTTCGTCGCCATGGAACCCAGAGAACCACGCAACCTCCTATGCGCGGGAAAGGGGCACATTGCGCCCATCAATGCAGGTACGGTGCCAAGCGGCCGCCAGCCGTCGGGCATTGCCGCGCCGACAAGCGCCTGCGGCTGTCGCGGCCATGTCCGCTGGCGCCAGCACGCGGTCCAGAAGGATGCACCTGGACCGCCTCATCTCCATCCGCGGGCCATGGCAGGCGGCCGCGGAGGGCGAGCATGCATTCCCACCAGGGCATGGATCCCCGTCCGCTCGTTCTAAGCCGGCCCGTGAGTTCGCATCAAAATTGGGAGACGTGTTCGTTCATGGAAGGTCGTCTTCTAGAGTGGCCAGTACCCCAGTGTGGCGTCCCCTAAACACCCCGGATGCCGAAGTAGAATCGGGGATATTGCTGCCGCCACGGCTCAGTTGAAGAAGCACTACTCACCCGCAGCCACCTACCTAGCCACCAGCCACCCTTCAAGCAGTCCATTTTGTCGTCGGTAGCGTAGTCGAGACGTACCTCCTCCACTCTGACGAGGAGCTGGCCTTCCCTGTTCTTCCGCCACCCGAAAGTGCTTGATCGGGCGGCTGACAGCAGAGCCCCAAAACCAGCACGGGAGGGTGCAGTGGGGCGTTTCAAATCCCGATGACGGTTGGTCTCCATCCAGCAGCTTTTGGGGCTCCCGGCTTGGTGCGGCACCCAACGAGGCAGTCCTCCGCGTTGCTGCGCCACATGCTCGCCGGGTTCATGCTGGTCGTGCATAACTGGCGCCGCACGCCGCGGCTTCCAAAAGCATGGGAAGCTTATTGGCGGAGAATGCAACTGTAGGTCGCAATCCGTGTAATGCTCGACAACGGACGTCCACCGGCATGATCGAACGGTCCGAAGTAAAAGGGTTGTTTGGAAAAGGTCGTGGTCCTTCCCTGGAAACGACGTGTATCTGGCCAGACTTCTGATGCGTTTATATGCCGACGTTCTCAGTAATTACATTTTACAAAGGCCAAGTGAGGAATACTGGTTGGCAGGAGGCGTTCCTGACGCACCCATGCCCGGGCATTTAGCCTTGCTGATATCACTTCTGTCGCATCTGTCCACCAAGCTGTCCGGTATATGTGAAAATAGTTTAGACCGGCTCTGCTGTCTTTAGAAAATGTCTCCATGTACAATAGACTGGCGCTCAATGAGTGAAGGGCTATCCAGAGAACGCATCCTATCCGGCGCCGTAAACGCGGAAATGATTGCTGTAAAAGAAATTCGAACGGCCTTTCTCGTAGGACGAGCTTCATGGCTCCAATCACCAATGAATGGCTCTTGCTGCTAGATAATACAAAGACAATTTTAATTCGAAAGCACATAATATCGAAAGTTCTAGTTACGAATTCGGCGGCCCAACACAGCGGAGGGAAACGGGATATGTCCGTGCTGGCGAAAGACTTTGTGGCTTCGATAAAGGCTCGCTGGCGAGAGGGGTCAGAAAACATTTTCGGTAAAGAGTGGAGAGGGCGTGGAGGCTGGAAAGTGATAGGGAAACAGAAGACGAAGAAAAGAAAAACAAATATATGGAGAAGACCAGCATGCTATTACGGAAGCCCTGCTCTGATTATGGAAGCAGGCCAGCCACGTTGGACGGACTAGCTGTAGTACAAAAAAAAGAGGAAAGAGCGATGAAGAGACGTGGGGGAGCAAGAGGAGGGGCACGTAGGAAAATCTGCAGGTCGTTGCAGAAATATCTACCGCCACCACCGACGACACCACCACCAGCGAAGCTACCATCAACGACGTTGCAACAGCGGCAGGCAGCAACAACCACAACAACACCAGCAGAGGTGGGCAGCAGCAGCAACCACAACAACACTAGTAGCAGAAACAGCAACTACATGCCGGGCCCTCTGCCGCCGCCGCCACTGCTCGCAGTGGTCCGTGACTGGCTACGCGACTGGCCGCGCAGCTGGCTACTCGACGAGGGCACGCAGCAGCCACCCCCTCTCCCGCCAGCTCTGGGCTGGCTGAGAAACTCCAACCCAGCTCGACCGCAGCAGCCGCAGGCCGCAGAGCCTTCTGTGCCCAGCGCAGGAGGCTTTGGCAGCAGTGATTATCACTGCGCCAACTGCGGTTTCTGCAGCTGCTGCGGTAGAGCTGAGATTGAGTTGCCCAGCCAGAAAGGCTTTGGTTGCCGGAGGGATGCTGGCTGCTGTGAGCCTGCGTCGGGCGGCCAGTCGTGCATGACGCCAGCTCGCGGCAACAACGCAGCCACCGTTGTCTCGAGCCATACTGATTCGTCACAACCACCGTCGCCGCTCCCAGTCCCGGCCCACCAGATGTCGACGCCCTCCCCGGCTCGGTTTTCCCTGTTGCTGCTGCTGCTGCTGCTACTACTACTGCTGCCGAGGCCGGCTTGAGAGCACGCCCTGCGCGCAGTCCTGCGCGACCTCTGCCGAGGGCTGCCGATGCTCTCAGACCAAGATATTCCGCGCGCCCGCGATGAGGCCTAGGCCATCGCCGCTGTCACGCCTTCTAGGCCTAAACTGTAAGCCGGGAATCGGCACAAGGTCAGCTCTCTCCGTAAGCTTGTATTCCTCGTGCGTCTGGGTGTTTCCTTTCGGCTCACTGGCCCTCTGCTGGCAAGGCTTTCTCCAGACTACTAACATGCCTCGCTGTTCCTGTCAGTGGGAGTGGCATCGCAAGCAGGACCGAGAACTTTTTCGAGCTGCCGATCGCCGGCGCTCAGGACGGTGAGAACCTGGGCAAGAATTTGTGGTGCATCGTAAAGTGGGGAGTGAAATCTTGTTTGGATGAGAGAGTCCCTCCGTCTCTCTCATTCTAATCAGTTACGTTTGCGCGGAACTTAATAGACCTTTCTCTCGGGTCTTTGATGAGAAACTCTATAGGAGTGCGACGACGAGAGCATGGTAAAGCAGGTGTGACGAATGGTTACTACTGGGGAATTATCACCTTGAGGACAGAGGGCACATCCATCTGTCCCTCTCATTCTAATTGGTTGCGTTTGTGCGGAACTTAATAGACCTTTCTGTCTCGGTCTTTAAGAAGAAACTTTCTGGAAGTGGGACGAGGAGGACAATAGGAGCATGGTAAAGCAACTTTTGCGAACGGTTACCGGTGGAGGAATACCACCTCGACAGCAGAGGGCACGTCCCTCTGTCCCTCTCATTCTAATTGGGTGCGTTTGCGCGGAACGTAATAGACCTTGCCGTGTCTGTCTTTTATATAGCAGGATCCTGAAGGTGGTGACGACCCGGCTCGCTTTCGCGTTCCTCACAGTTCCATCTGTTCTTTTTGTCCGTTTTTGGTGCTGTGAGCCTGTCCCCTCGTCATAATGTTACATCGAGCTGCAGGGCACATGCAGCATACCACACCTGCAGCCCCTAGTGGTGCCCGACCCTCGCCCGACTTGGCCCCTCCTGCCAGCCCGCCAGGCTAAACTGCTTACGGTATTTTGTGGAAGTGGGGAAGCCGCACGACAAGAAATCGAGGACGGGGCCACAAACCAATTTGATGATAGCGTGGAACCCACGAATCCATCCTCCTACATCAGACCCCTCGCCTCATATTCCCGCCAACCCTTTCGCCCAAGTTAACGCCCATTAGGACGTCACTCGGCCGGACTTCATAGCCGAGAATCCTCATCACATCAGAAATCAAGCCACGGGACGCTGCCATCTCCATCACACCGCTCCTCCCTCGCCCATGATGAAGGTCATCATCACGGGATGCACCGGCCTCACCGGCGGCGAGCTGGTCAAGGAGTGCATCAAGAATCCCGCCTTCGAGCACATCTTCGCCCTGACGCGCAAGCCGCTGTCCGAGGCCATCACCAAGCACGAAAAGGTGACGGTGATCCAGCACGAGGACTTCAGCACCTACCCGCCAGAGCTGCTGTCCAAGCTCCAGGGCGCTGATGCTTGTCTCTGGTAAGTCTACATCCCGTCCTTTCGTCATCCCTAGCACGATTCATTGCAGCTTCCGTCCTGACAAATCGGAATTTCGCCTGGCCGAACCGTGACAGGGCCATTGGCGGTCGGGCCAACAACTTCCCGGACGTTAACACGGCCCGCAAGGTCGGCGTCGACTACACCCTGGCCGCCGCCAAGGCCTTCATCGAGGCCAAGCTCGCCGGAGAGGGCAAGATCTTCAGGATGGTTTTCTGCAGCGGCTGGCTGGCCGAGTGGGACCAGGAGAAGCACCTGCACTTCATGGAGGACTCCCGGAAGATCAAGGTGCGTTAGCCTCGGGTTGCAGCTGACAGCCGAGCCTCTCCCCACTCACACCAGACCCCTAGCCGCGTCATTCCTCATCCACGACCAGGATCTCGTCAGCTTGCGATGGCTAACTGACTTTTCCCCCGCTTTTCACTTATCCAGGGCCAAGTCGAAAAGGGACTCGCCGACATGGCGGACGGACAGCCGGACAAATTCCAATCGTGGTTCGTCCGGCCGGGCGACATCATCCCGCCCAACGGGTCGGCGCTCCGCAAGATGGCGACCTCTCTGTCCAAGGGCATCGTGGCGGACAAGCTCGCGCAAGCAATGATCAAGGTGCTGCTGGACGGCTACGACAAGCGTATACTTGAGCCGGTCGACCTCCAGAAAGTTCTGGCTTAGCTTGACAAGACAAGAAGATGGGTGCCAGAAGGCATCGTGCGGTGGGAGGGAGGACAGACTTGGGGATCATACGCACCCGGGCCGCCATGTCCGGCGCCAAAGAGACTCAGTCCGGGACGCCTCTAGGCCCATCACCAGACGTGAGGCTGTCGAGGGGCCAGACTTGGTCGTCTTCAGACAATCTCTGCAGTTTCAGGGATTCTCGTCGGGAACGGTGCACTTCCTGTGCCGTGTGCTCCCCTCTCTGCGTCCCCAAGTATCGCCCCCCGAGCGATGGGGCCCAAAGGTATGGCGACCGGTCGATGTTAAAAGGAAACCACACCAGTGCGAATTACACGTATGTATCCCGAGCACAGTGGGCAGATGGCTTTACAGATAGTGGACCTGGAAGCAAGTTTTGCCTCTTCTCGGACATATGAAGTCCGTTTTCGGACATCTCGACCAGTCGTGGCCGATGACTGCCTTGGCGGCAAGGGAAGGATCCCTCTCGCTTGGGACTTTTCCCGGCGGCAAAATGGCTGCGTGGGGGAGTAGGTCCATACCTGCAGCGTCTGAGACGATGAATGCCAGTCGTCTCGTGTAGAAGCCATCGTATCCCTCTTTCTCCGTATCACGGCCAAGGCCCAAGGCGGCTCAAGAAAGAGGGTTTTCCGAGCATTGCCCGACGTTCACGACGATTAATTTCCTCTTCGGGAAGTCAATGCCCTGGAGAGTCCATTTTGTCGTGCTGGGCAAGTCCTGACCACTCCTTAGACTGGTCTTTCTTGCTCCACCGAGAAACCAAGAAGAGAATGATTCGAACCGTCCATCTCCACCGCGTTGCATTATGGCAAGACCATCAACGGATGCTCTTACGGCAGCGACAAGACTTTCCGCAGGCCCGAACATCGCAGAGCCGTAGCAATGAGGATTTATCCAATGCAAGGTTAGCAGCGGCTGCCAGGACAACGCTTCCGACTTGGCGATAGGACGGGCAGACACGGTGGGGAGAACTGTTTCTTGGCCGTGGGCATACACATTCCGCAGAACGGAGAATAGACACCTCTCATGAGTATAAATAGGGGTCAACATCTCCTCGAAGGTTTTGTGTCCCCTTCCATCTCCCAGACACCATCCTCCGAGCATCCCAAAAAGCAAACCCGGCTGTGTCACTCTATACCAAACCGATATCGTCGCCGCCATGCGGTTCGGCGCTATCATCTTCGCTGCCCTTGCTGCTCTGGCCGTGGCCGCCCCCACTCCGGACCCCATGCTCGAGGTCGTGGACACCCCGGCCGAGATGCCCGCGCCCCTGATGCCTCGCCAGTGTAAGTGCAGAAAAGGCGGTTGTCTGCCAAAAGTGGTTCCGGGCCCGGGGACGGGACCTGTCGCAAAGGATCAAGGGAGGTCCCCGGCCGGCACGGCCGGGGTCTGCATCACCACCCTCGTCGGCGTCGCAGATGCTCAATAAGCGGTTACAGAGCACTCGGCGACGCCGAGAGGTACTCTCCACTCCTACTGCGCACTCATGTATAAAGACCCCGAGGGTCTACGACCCTCGGGCGCTTTCCTATTAGTTCCTTAGAGGTAGAAATCAAGACAATCCTTCTACTGCATACCCTCTACTTTGCAATAGGACCTTGTCAGACGGATCAGCTAACAGCAGAAAACTATTTCGTTCGAATCAGCCTGTGGAAGGTGCTACAGCGGTGTCAGGACCTGCTGCGGTGTTGGCGGCTGCGCCGCTGTAGGTGCTGAACGCTCCGAGCGAAGGAATCGTGTCACAGACGTGGAATGAGCGTTGGTAGCTGGAACGCAGGGAGATGGCTGGGGTTTCTCTTCGCCTCTCCGCTTCCATCTTGCCTATCCCAGGGAGACCCAGTCAAACGCAAAACTCCCCCCAAGCTTCCACCAGACAGACATAGAAGGATCTAGGAAATGAACGGCAGAAACTTGTCAACCGTCATGTAAACCCCTTGCGGCTGTGACCTGAGGCTCGCAAAGTCCTCGATGTAAATGTATAGGCGGCAGACAAGGTAGAGAAGACAGGGGACCCCAAGCGGTCCCATAAAGCGGAGCTGGACCTCGTCTTGCGGGTTGTTGTCAGGTGAGACATTGCGTTGTCTGTCAAGCCAGGCTTTGACCCGGGAAGGATCTTCGCCTGCCGCGCGGCCGGCCGTCTTCCGTTGCCCCTGCGGCAGCCGCGACGGGCTGCCGTCTGCAGCGCAAGTCCCTTTTCCTGGGGTATCGGTACCCGTACAGTTGATGCCGAGCTCCTCGTTTCCTGCTGTGCGCGATGGCATATGCGGCATGTTCTGGCTCCCCTCGCCAGGCCTGTCGTGGTTCTCTGCACCGGCCCCGCACTTTTCTCTACCTTGTGAGGGTTTGATACCAAAGAGCCGCCTGAAGAGAGACCGGATCCGCTTAAAGATCCCATTCACGAAGTCCTGGATATACAAGAGAGATCCAAGGAGGGAAAAGAAGGCGTGATAAGTTGTCACACGGAAGAACCTGTGGACTCACCTAATCGGCCCCACAGAAGGTCCGGGAACCGGTATAGGTGCCCAACGGCCCCGAGGCCCAAAGGCCGAAGGCCGGAGGGGCAGTGTGAATCATGTACTCAATACTTCGCACGGATCACAGGGTGGTTTATATAAACCCTGCCATCTCCTATGTCCTCCATGAAAGATTCCTTCTTCCTCAAGCATCTCTTGAGCCCATAGAAAGATTATCTGCAATATAGAGATCCTTCTCCAAGCCGTCTTTGACCCCTTGTTACATAAGTGGCGCAGAATCTCCAAAGGTTCCGCTCGGCGGTTGTCGCAAAGTGAGAGTTCCAGGCGACAAGGAAGGAAACGCTGAAGGGGACCATGATGAAGGCCATCAGGAAGTGAAGGCGGAAACCTGTGACTTCGAACCACATGTCGGATGGAAATCGCTCCCACGGGGTGTGTTTCAGTGGCCGGGTGAAGAACGGGACGTAGCATCTGTGACTCATGGCGGAGAGGTACTGCCAGTGCTCATCGACGTGGAAAGGGCGGCGCGAGATGAAGTCTAGCGGCATGCGGTCGTAGTTTTCTGGTAAGTCCGGGTGTGTCTGATATACCGAAGCATTCTATTAGCCGCTCACATTCTTGAAGTTGTGCCACTGGATCCGATGACAACAAGCCTTGGGAGCAGACCTTGGATTTGGAGCGAGCATCGTCCCGAATGGCAGCGATGGTCTGAGAATCTTTCGTCTCAAGTAAGATAAATTGGCCGATAGAGGGTTTGTGGTACCAAGCCGATGTCGCGATCATAACCGCCGAAAACGACAGAGCGGTCAGTTCGAGTGTAGTTATTGGATATCCTTTGGCCAGTCTCTGGGCTTGAGTGATGATGAACCAAGCAGCCTGCCAAATGGTAATAACTCTGCCGCAAAAATCCATTAGCTTGGGATGCACATACTAGCGTGCTTTATTGGGTAATGCTTGTGAGCAACACACTTGGAAAGCCCGTCAACCTGACTGCGGCGATTGATATCCTGTTTTGTCAAGTTTGGGAGGTCCAGATGCCCATGTCTGATCAGGTAAACGAGCTGTTCTCCATTGATGGGGAAGCCGTTTGGATAGTCGGGAGCACGGATGTAGAAGCCGCCCATGTCGGCAAAGAACCCATGCTTCAAAGTCCATGATTGCCCGCCAGGCAGCTGACGAAACATCTGGAAATGCAGCAGTAACGTCAGCTCCATGCGTCTTCGGGGCGGCTGCAGGGAGGGAGGAAGAAACCCACCTTCACGCTTCTCCTCGCGCTCGAAAGCTGTCCGACTGCAAGCCCCAAAAGAAAGTCTGGCCCCGCTATTCCGATGCAGGCGAGATTGATCTTGTCAAGCCATTGATGGTACCACTTGTCGTCGGGGCCGGGGACGTTGGGCGACGTGGCGATCCAGACACACAGGAAGATGGTCACGCAGCTCGACCAGAGGACGTCAGCTGTCCCTCGATCCTTGCTCGCGGAAACCCAGCCGACGATTTCGGCCAGATCAGGCCCGGCAGCTGTGTCATTGCTGCCGGATGCTAGTGCGTCTAAGGACCTGCCCAAGATGCTGGTGGCGGAGTAAGCAATGGAGGGCATAGGGGATAGTGGCCACTGGCCAGTGCAAGAGCTGCTCCTGAAGTAGATGAAATGCACGAAGATGTAGCGGAGTTAAGTGCGCGCCGCGGCGGGGAGTGTGAGGGCTGCACGTGCTAAGGCGACGGGAAAGCGTGGGGGCAGCCCAGGTCTATTTGTCTCTCAAGCCCAGCCGCCCTGCCCCGACGCTGGCAGCAATCAGTTGGGGGACATCCCCCAAGTACCTTGCAGGAGGCATGAGCCTCATTCCGGTTAGCGCAGCGATAAGCGCTGCACAGTGATTTATTGACGCCTCCAGGCCCGTGCAACCAGCAATGACAACAACGAGACGAATGACAGCCAGCACGAGGAAATGGAGATAGCACGAGGCTGCCAATCACCGTACGTGCTCTACGGAGTCGCTTGTGCCCGAGGCCCCAAGTCCACTGGGGGAGGGGGATCCCAGGTCGATAGCCACATACACCCTTGACCCCTCTGGAAAGTGGGGGTAAAGCTCTAAGGTGCAGAGGAAACCGCATAGCCGAATCCTTCCTCTAACCACTTCCTGCCCATGTCAGAATCATTGGGTGCCGATGATCGACGGCCTGCCGCGGGCTTTTCTCTCAATGCTGCCCTCCTTGCTCTGCGCGTCGAGGGGTCTGCACCATTCTCGTATCTCCTCGAGCCCACCAGCCCGGATGACTGGCCGTCTTCCTGGGAGAACGGGGCACCTTTCGGATGTCGACAATGAGGAAAAACACCTCTCCCGCGGGCGCAGACGAATCGACAACCCATCTCCTGTCGCCGGGGTCGGCTGTTTCGGGTACCATTCCCGGACGCCCCCCTCCAAGGCGCAGCGATGTATCGTGGACGGATTCACCTCCTGATAACGCGAGGTTGGACAGCCAATGGAACCGCCAAGATTACAACGACGTGCACACGCCGGCCGCCGCGACCAAACGATTCCACAAGAACCAGAAATCACTTCCCAGTCTTGCGCTTCTGGACCTGGGAGCTGCTGTCCCTCGCATCCGCCGTCGCTCTGCTGGCGGCCATCACCGTCACCCTCTCGTTGTACAACAAGCAGCCCGTGCCACAGTGGCCGCTCAGCATCAACCTAAATACCCTCGTCGCTCTTCTCGTCGCCGTCGTGGCCGAGGTCCTAGGCCAGACTCGCTGGTTCTGGTTTACGGGGCCGAAGCCGCGGCCTCTCCAGGGCTTGCACCACTTTGACAGGGGCAGCCGCGGCCTGTTTGGCTCCTTACGGCTGTTTTGGATGCAACGACGCCCTTACCGCAGCGGGGGCGCTGGGCATGGCAGGGTCATTCCTTATCGTCCTCAGCATTGCGGTCGGCCCCTTCACGCAGCAAGCTATCAAGACAATACTCTGCGCGCAGCGTGTACCGGGACAGCAAGCATCGCTACCCGTCGCGTACTTTGTCCCTGGCCTGAGCGGGTTTGCCCGTATCTTGGTCAGGTACAACGGCGGTTCTACCGGCCGTGCGGAACCCGGCACAAGCTTGAAGGCATCTATGGTCAACGGGCTGTCGGACTCTAACAGCCGAGACTCGCTCATCGTTGCGGCTTGCCAGGGAGTAGTCAGGCAGTATATCCATGGATCGTCCACCACCCGTTTGGATGAGTGTCATCCCGGTGGATAACGGCCGTGCCGCAGCCAAGCCTGCCGAAGTTTCGAGCGAGCCTCTGGTCGACGTTGACATTATTACTGACTTCAGCGGCCTGCCAGCAGAGCGGACAAGGACAAAACAAGAGACTTGGAAAGAGTTGCCCGCAGAACCTGCCTATCTATCAGTCAACAACAAAAGGACCGGTGGCCACAAAATATCAGATGGATGCGGTGGTCGTCTCTTGCAGGCTTTACCCTTGCCTTGGGGACTACTGGGCGGAAATAAGGTCTGGCGTTGCGCACGAGAAGGTCGTACGGACCATTCCGGCGCGCAAGCCCTTCCCGGCCGGCGGCAACTACACGGCACTACGCGACCCCTGCATCCTGTCAGACGGGACGTTCTACACCCACTCGAATATTAGCAGCGTCCCCCGCACGTCGGGGCGGCGGTTTTATAATGTTTCACTCTCCGCGAAAGCTGGTGGCGTCGTCGAGGCCCCGTCCGAGTGTCTCCACCGCTTCGACTACAGCTATGGCCTGTCCCTGAGGGCCTTTATGGTTCAGACTTTATTTGGAGTCGGACTGGAAAAAAACGTCTCCGAATGCTCTTCGTCTTATCCTTCTGAGCAGGATGGCAAGGTCGTTATGTGTGGAGGCAAATGGTGGCTCAACCCGCTGTGGAACGACGGCAAAGCGACCTTCACCTCCACCTCCGGCACCATGGACAATTTCACCACGGCCGTCACGAATTTCCTAAGGGTTGACGGGGACGGCCCGTACACCAACAGGACTGCAGACCCTGCGGCAGCTTCCGTCCAGGGTGACGTCTGGGAGACCACCGTATGCATGGAGTTTGGCTGACCCTGGCTGCTGCTCCCCGGCTTCCTCATCATCCCCGGAGCCGTACTTCTGGCGTGTGCCATCGCGAGGAGCTATGCAGACCGATCTCAGCCTGTTTGGAAAGGAAGCGTCTTGCCCTTGGTGCTGTACGGGCGGGTCCAAAGCGATCATACATATAAGGTCAACGAGGGTAGCAACACGACCAAGACAGCCATAGTGGCTGGCGAGAGGGAGCGGCCCGGCGATGACGGAAAAATCATGGACTTGAATGGGCTGGAGAAAGTGGCGGAGGGAACTATGGCAACATTCCAAGGGGCCCGGAAACTGGCTTTGCAACTTCTTCTCCTCATGGCGGTCTCCTTACCACCGCTTGCACGCGGGACGACGATGGGCATATCGAGATGGACGCGCTGCTGCAGGTTGAGGCTGAAGACCAACAACCACCGTCGGTATACCGCGCGGTGTAAGTTATTCGGCGCGACATCAAAGCACATACACACTCCTATGGCTTGCGTGGACGAAATGAATGGTGCTTCTGCTAATTACCGCTTCTAGGCTGGAAGCGGCTAGATAGTTTTGCACATTTTGGATAATGGAATACGTCTTCCTGTCGCTCTCCTATCCTTCCTTCTAGGAACAATCATTATTCTCTCTAGCAAGCATACTTCACTAGTTGGTCGGTCCCGAGCATATAAGGCGGGTTAAATGTTTGGTTGCAGGTGTGGAACTGACCTCCACACAATCAAACACCACCCTGATTCTGCTATCATTTGAGGGTCAGAAACACTTGTAGAGGCCCGTTTCAATGCCTCCGAGCAATCAGGATATCGAGAAACACATGGCCGACCTCGCCACCGACAGCGCCGCCATTTGCAACGGCGCCAGATCCGGCCTTGAGCAGCTTCTCCAGAACGAGATCCGCATCCAATCCCACTGCGAGGATCCGCATCGCGAGATGGCCCAGCCAGAAACCCAAAAGGAGCACGCCGCCGAGCTCTACCGGCTCGCCCAGCTCGCGGACGTCGACCGCGCGCACAGGGTCAACTTGGTCAAGCGGTGCCACACGTCCATCTCGCCGCTCTGGACCGATGGTCAGGACCACGGGCAGTGGCTCGACGAATTCTTTGCCTGGCAGGTCCAGCACGTGCGCCAGTTAAAGGACCACAAGGACTTGAAGGCGTACCGCAAGGACGTCCGCGGGCTCAACCGGGAAATAACGAGGCAGATGCCGGTCGTGAGAGTCATGGCGGCCCGGCTGTCGACGCTCGCGGATGAGCTCAGTCGGTGCAGTGAGATTACTGGGGACTATTGCCAAAAGCTCGCCTACCAGGCTCCCTGCGCCCATTCGGCGTGTCTTTTGTGGCTCCACGAAGCGGCTGTAAAAGAGTTGGAGGCGGAGGTCGAGTGTTTGTTCTAAGGCAGGCTCCTCACTGTTTACAGATGGCGATAACTGCGACCAACCATGTCATGAAAATGTAATGTGGCGATACAGGGAACCGACAATCACCACTATTATTGCATCATGCCGATCAAAAGAGTGGAAGTGTTAAGCCTACATCAGCCTTGGGTCGGCATGACGAAGCCCGCCGACGTCACGGACGTCCGGGCTAGGTCCCTTGGATCAGATCTTTATCTCTCCGACACAGTCGTGCAATATACAAAGCCAGAGGGTCTCCCACCCTTAGCCACGTTTATTGTCAGCCAAAGACACAGACCAGTTCTCAACGTGCCTCTACTTTGCGGTAATGTCCACACCGCTAAAACACGGGAGGAAAGCCTTACAAATACCTGCTGACGGAGCACAGCCCTGCCGTCATGCCGGATCATGCTGCGTTGCCAAAGCAGCAGACAAGCATGACTAACTATTTGTCTTTGTGAGCTGGTATAAAGGGCTGGCCAAATGTCAGGCTACCCATGAACCCAAATAGATCATCACACAGATACAACCAGGAGTTGGTGTCCTTTACGGCCAATTTACCACCTGTAAAATACAAGGCCAGCCACAATGCCTCGGCGTCCCGCACAGATACCGCCTCCGAATCCCGCGCGGATGCTGCCTCCAACTCCAGCACAGGTTGAGCAGCGCATGTTCCGTATCGCTTCCGACAGCGCCGTCTGCTGCGAGGACACCACAAACGTCCTAACGGCGTTTATCAACCAAGAGACCACTCTCCTGGCTCACTGCGAGGAACCTCTTGGCATGTTGATCCGCGCCATCGGCGAAACCCAAGCGGACCACGCCTTTCAGCTTTCCAGGCTCGCCGATGCTGCCGGGGAGTTGCGCCCGCAGCTCCTCCTCTCGCTGAACACATGTCACGCCACAGTGACGAGCCCCTGGACCGCGCGCGACGGCAGAGCCCGGAAGATCTCCGAGTTCTGCCTCTGGCAGTCCAGGCACGTGTGGGACGCCGCAAGCAACCCGAACCAGAGCCCGATGATCTACCGCCAGGACCTCCGTGACCTCAGCCGGCGCATTTCGCGGGAATTACCGGTGCTGAGGGCCCTGGAGGGGCGGCTGGTGGCTCTCAGGGCGCAGTTTGAAGAGTCCTCTCTGCATATAGCAGGCTTCTGCACACGGCCAAACAACCAACAGGGCGATCGTGCGGGAACTCTCGCCTGGCTTTACCAGTGTGCCCTCTCGGAATTTCAGGAGGATGAGCCTTTGTGATAAGATTCGTTTCTCATCTCGGATGCCGGAAAGAGCGACGAGCCGGTAACTGAGGAGCTGAAGTGCAGTAAACACTGGGGCCACGACACGGACACGCGGTCAGGGCTACTGATTCTTGGCGGGGCTTTAGCATCGCTGCAGGTATGACTTTCTGATAATCGAAAAGTTTTGTTAGCTCCAGCATGGCATAGGTGCGTGACAGTAGTACGGATGGACTGAAAGGCGAGGTACCGTACCTCACGCCCTCGCCACTCTGGTTGAGGTTCGACTTCTTCAAAGGTTGTAAAGGGTTTTGGTGCGAAGGGCGTGTTGGGCTGCCAAAATCTGGTCTTGAAGGGCTGTAGTGTACTGGGGTGGGGAAGGTGTACCTCGACTCGAATGTTCTCGCTAGGCAAAGACTGTCAGCATCCAAGTGTCTCTCGACAAAGAATTCCAATAGGGACATACATTGCCAGGTGCCTTGGCAACATGTCAGAGGTTGCTCCGATAAAGATAATCAGGAAGGTCAACCGAGACGAAAGGAAGGCCTGGAAGGTTCGAGTGGGAACACCAGGAATAGGTGGTACCTTAATGACTATGTTCAGTGCCAACTCTTTTGTCGGCTCCGGCATTAAGCCAATGCAAAACACGGTTATTGTAGGAGATGGTGAGCGTGACGTTCTGGGGCAAGCCAAGAGGCTCGCTCCAGAAGAAAAGGGTTTGTCCGGAGATAGGGTTTAATGACCGGAAGAGCCCAGCACTTCTGTTGGGTGTTTGAGAGGAGGAAACAAGAAGAATTTCATCGAGCTACGAGAGATCTTAATAACTCAGCCTCCGTGCGGGGCAGTCTGTCTGGCGCCACGTGACCCAGCTGTGTCCAGGTCGTGCCTTCTTTCCCTGCATGAATTTCTATGGCCTTGGAGCTCAGAACTTTGCACCCCTCCCATTTACATCTCCTGACTGGCGGTCCTTCGTGGATATAGCCCACTATTTCTGTGCTCCGCGAGACCAAGTGAGCTGTCAACGGAGAAGATGGTATGGTTTGGATCCAGAGTTCTGGCCTGGCTTTCGATCCCCTAGACCAGGGGCAAAGAGCGAGCCCGTAGAAGCAAGCATGCAAGCCAGGGCGGCGGCAAGGGTCGAGGGACGCGTGATCATTATCTTGCAAGGCTGCCGGGTAGAACTTGATAGCACGCGGTGTGATCTGGGTGATCAGCAGTGACGAGTGAACGTGTTTATCGTCGTTTACCGAGTCTGTATGCATAAACCGATAAACGGGTTGCTGAAGCACACTGGGCATAAAGTTCTACGACTTTACGTCTAGCCACTGCTGGAGCACGACACCATAGCGAATCATTTCGGAGAACACTGGCGGCAACCACCGGCCCTGGAACTAGCGGGGACGGGAAGGTCGTTTAATTCCTACCACCAACTATCTGTGAGCGACGGCCCTGCCTCGTTATTTTGTGCCTTGTGCATCTCGAACCAGCACCATCACATCGTTCCAGGCCATCATATGAAGCAGCTCAAGCACGAGGATTCCACTTGGGGTCAACATTGTCTAGCAGGTTCAGCCCCCTGAGCGCCTCGGCCCCCAAGATCTTCTCCAGGCTGATCATCTTGAAGCTCGCGTCCTCGCTAGCCCCGCCGCCCGGCAGCTCGTTCGCGTCGTCGTGCACCACGACCAGGCCGTACGGGAAGTCCGGGCCCAGCGCCGCGCCGACCGCCGTGATGCCGTCCGTGTTGGACACGGCGTCGACCTGCCCGTCCGCGGACTTGACGACCTGAAACGTCGTCACGTACTCGTGCGGCTCGGCCCGCTTGTAGACCGCGAACGAGCTAACGCCCTGGTTGGAGGCGAGGATGTAGCCCTGGTCGGGCCGCTTGCCCACAACGAGCGTCACGCCCTCGACCTCGGCGTTGAGGGGCCCGCCGTCGCCGACGGACGCGATGAGGTGGCCGGGAGCGGTCGAGTCGGGCTCGGCGTCGTAGCGCCAGAGGGCAACCGGCTCCTCGCCGAGGAAGAGCCAGCCGTTCTGCTCGTCCGTCACGCAGCCCTCGACCTGGCCGCCGTTGCCGCCGATAAAGTCGCGGACCAGCGTCGTCTGGAGCGTACCGTTCGCGGTCGCCGTAAGCTCGTACTGCAGGTAGCGGGCCGACTTCTCGTTGACGAAGAGGTACTGTTTGCCGGTTTTCGGGGAGAGGTAGGTGCACGAGCCGTAGACTTTGTACTTGGGAGGGAGGGGGTGGCTGCCGCCGGGGATGTCTGTCAAGGTTCCGTTGGGGTGCATCTCGAAGAGGCTGCGGAGGGAATGTCATCGGTCAGCATCACGGATCTTCGCTTCATCGGAAATAGCAAGCTTGGGGGAGTTGGAGCGCGTCTGTTGACCTACCATAGTGTGTTTTTAGTACGACATCCTGCGAACGCCAGGTCGACACGGCGGTCGCCGGCCTGGAAGCCATAGATCATATCCACGTTGTTCGGCTGCGGCGCCGAGAAAGCCTGCACAAGCTTCCCCTGGAGGTCAAAAACACCCAAGCCAGCTCCCCGCTCCGACTTTACCGTCGTAATGACCCGAGACAGCTCCGGGGCCACCGGGGAGATCCAGATGGCCGGGTCGTCGCCGTCGCCGCCGTTGGCATCCGTCTCGTAGGCCGCCTCAACCAGGAGGAACGAGCAGTGCAGGCCACCCCAGCCAGCGTCGCAGCTGCACTGGTTCGGACCCGTGCAGCGGCCCTTGCCGGAGCAGGAATCCGTGCAGGCGAACTGGTTGCACTCGGGGCCGGTAAAGCCCAGGAAGCAGCTGCAGCGCTGGTTGCTGGAGTAGCCGTTTCCGGAGCACGAGCCGGAGATGGGAGAAGGCTCGCCGCCTTCCGACCGAGCCCTGGGGCTGAATCCCGTGTTGGCTGGGATCCCGAGGTCTCCGAGCACTTCGGACAGAGAAGAGACACCAAAACCCCTGAAGGGCTTGGCCTCCACGCTGTACGTCAGCGCGCCTTGTGGGTAGCTCGACGTGGGAGCTTGGTATATGCTCAGCCCCTCGATCTCGATGTTCTTCTGCCCGGTCAGGGTCACCTTGCCGACGATGTCCCAAGGATGGCGGTAAATAGAGATGGAGTCCTCCTCGGCGATGAAGACGTAATCTTTCTCGGCGGAGGTTGTCTCATAAACGGAGACGCCAGTCGCTTTGGTGACGTTGTTCGCCTTGGTAATAACTGGTGCGGCAGTGCTTTCGGCCAGCTCCATGGTGTAAACGCCTTGGTTGACGTCTTCGGTGAGGAACAGCGTGGAGTGCTTCTGGGACACGGCACAGCCAACAAACACGACGGAAACGGGGATAGATCGGACCTGCAATGCACATGCGGCTAGTTAGGGGCACACTGCTCTTCCACCTTTCCTTGGGATTCGAACCTATTTACCTCCCGAATCTCAACCGCGCCGTTGACCTTGCGGACCAGATACTGGAACGCCCTGCCTCCCTTGCCGAAGAGAAAGAAGTAGTGATTCCCGCTGCTGCTCTGCCATGGGCAGATGGCATTCCAGTCACCCAAAGCCACAAGCGGCGATGCGGGTGCGGTGAGAATCTCCTTGAACGAGGTGGTATCAAAAACGCGAATGATAGAGTCCGTCTGCGCGATAGTGATGATGACATCTCCGGAGCCGCCCTTCCTGTCTTCCCCGCCGCTTAAGCCATACAACGTGGTAACGAGCTTGGTTCTCCCTGTGACGACGCTGGTGACCTCGGAGATGGGTGACGCCGAGTCGAGATTGAAGACGTGGAAGCCTCCCGTAGCAGTCAAGCCGTCATTTCCGATCAGAAAAGGGGACGACGATGACGAGTCTGCTGCCGAGCTTGGGTAGTATACAGAGGTCCAGCCGGACTTGATCTCGCGGCTTACGGCGGTGACGTTGAGCTGAACATTGACGGGCGCCGACTGAGCCGCGACGGCGCCAATAATGGTACACAAAGGCCACACGGCGAGCGTCATCTTTGAAGCCATATCGACACCTGCTTGGATACAAAGTCTGGTCAGTCGCTAATTATATGAATCTCAAGGCGCTAGGAGGGTAATTGGAGGTATTTCCAGACGGCTCGGGAAGATGCATCCTTCGCAATTGTCCTGAGTAAAAATCCACATACCTCTTAATGGAGAACAGACGAGCCTAGGGAGACTGCGCTCATTTTTTTTTTTTTTTTTTCATGTGTTGAAGGCGGCTTGGAGCGCTGTATTTATCGTGGCCAGCGACAGGTCCACGTGCTCGGACGACGGCTTCAACAGGCCCAAAAGACCCGAGTCGAGATGATGCGCCATCGCACCAAGATGCATACAGGGTGGCGGGCCGCGAGCCAATAGGGCGCCTTATAGATGGAGAGCCTCCTGGGCCGGGCGCGGCGGAACCATTTTGAGAAATACCACCTTCCAGAAGCGATGGCTTGGCGGATTCGGTAAACGAGGAAGAAAAAACAAAACATCGTGGGCGAACTGCTAATTCCTGCTTGGCCTTGATGACACGGACCGTTTGATGAATCGCGTCGTGCCGAATGCCGTGACGAAGACGGTGATTCGCGAGGTTTCTGGTAGAGAGGTGTATCATGTAGAGGCAGGTCGTGTTGTTGCGCCGGCCAATTGTGGCTGCCATGTCGGTGTTGCATTGAGGCGACTGAGCAACACGATTTCAGCCACATCTTGCAGAAAACACAGCAAGTGGCTGCAATTTCTGGAATCCACCCCGCCTAGCCAGTGCTCAAAACTGCCATCCCATTGACAGCAGAGTCGCACAACCCCTATTAATTAATGCCCTATTGTCCTCCATGACCGACGTCCTCCAAACAAACATCTTCATAGGGTGTAGATGGCCGCGCCACGCAATACCTCCACGCTCATCTTTTAAACTTCTCCAAGAGCCAGCCCTGCCCCGATTCGAGTGCCACCCGGCTCCATTCACGCCACCGCTACAGCCCCTGCTCCCGCTCCCCCTGGCGTGCGCCTGGCGGGACCCGGGCCCGCAGCGGCGCTAGCCCGGAACCCTGCATCCTCTCGCCGCTTTCCACACAAACTCTGCTCAAGGGTCATAATCCCGCCTCCGGACCCAGAGGCCCAACCAAGCAACCAACCAACCAGCGCTTGAGCACGTCCGATATGGTGTAGTGGCTAACATCCGACGCTCTCATGTGAGGGGGGTGATTCCCTCCTCCGGAGCCGCCGTCGAGCCCGGGGTTCGATTCCCCGTATCGGAGCCAGCCCGGTTAGCTCAATCGGTAGAGCGTGAGACTCTTAAGACTCTGATCATCTCAAGGTTGCGGGTTCGACCCCCGCATTGGGCTCAATTCCCGATGCGTCTGTGTACACAGGCATATCAACCTCCTTTTTTGCCCTCGTTCCTTCCTTTTTGACAGTGGTGCTCGGAATAAAGTTGTTATCAGCCACGTCTGCCGGTTTGGGTAATTGTTTTATTTTCTAGCGATGCCATTCGCCGACGTTCGTCTATGTCAATTTTGCCTGGCATGTGCCAGCTGCTGCCTTCTCACACCCCGACGATGTTCACGATGCGACCTAGCGCGATTGCACATTGCACAGGCCACAGCCGTAGTCCTGGCCGCGCCCTGCGATTCGCAAATTCCACCCCGTCCTGCCTCCAATCCTTCCATGCGGGGTGCGTCTTATTACCCGACGGACAGAGCAGCGCATCTGCCCATGTCTTGGGACGAAATTCTCCGTCGCCAGCTCCAAGTGGAGAGCCCAGAGACACGGAAGACGTCAACTCCGCCTGGCGGCACGCAAATATCCGCGATGCAACTCGTTGTGTGGATGGATTAACTGCCTGATGTACGGTAGCCTCCACTTCCCCGCACTCCCTCGCGTGCGCATCAGTCTGCCGGCTCCCCAAATGCCGACCCTGCTCGCCTCTTCGGGGGTGCGTCGCGCCCCTTTTTGCGACTCGCGATGTCCTGGCGCTCGGAAACCACTACACCACCAGCTATTTTCTCCACGATCACTGCGGCTAACGGACTCCCAATTGGTGCGGGTGCAGCATCCCGGAATGTTCGACTCGTTGGAGGAAGAAAACACCCGCCGTGGCGAGAAGCTGAAGACATTGCCCGGCTTAGCGTCATAGCCATCATATAAGGGGAGTCTTCCACCCGGTCATGACACTCCTAGGTCCGTCTATCGGCAGCCCCCGAGCCCGTGTCACCTTCTCCCACTGCCGGCTTGGAAGCCATCATCGCTATCCACTGACCACTTGCATCCCCAACCACCGCAGACTGCCCTTATGGATCCGATCAAGACCGGGAACATGCGTTGGGGCATGAAGACCGCGTGCCGAGGCCTCCTCCTGGCCGCCCTTGCCGGCGCCCCAAGCTTCGCCAGGGCGGACAATCCCATTGTGCAGACACGGTTCACAGCCGACCCGGCCCCAATGGTTTACAAGGACCGCCTCTACGCCCTCACCAGCCATGACAACGACGGCGCGACCTGGTTCAACATGACGGACTGGCGCCTGTACTCGACCGACGACATGGCCAACTGGCAAGACCACGGCAGCCCCGCCGGCCTCACCACCTTCCAGTGGGCCTCCAAGGACGCCTGGGCTCCTCAAGCTGTCGAGAGGAACGGGAAGTTCTACCTCTACGTTCCCATCCAGCCCCGTGCCGGCGGCGGCATGGCCATAGGCGTCGCCGTGGCCGACAAGATCGAGGGCCCCTACAGGGATGCACTCGGCCGCCCCCTGGTCCAGAACAGCGAGATCGACCCGACCGTATTCATCGACGACGACGGCCAGGCCTACCTCTACTGGGGCAACCCGAACTTGTGGTACGTCAAGCTGAACCCGGACATGATCTCGTTCCAGGGCCAGCCCGTCCGGGTCCAGTTCACGACCCAAAGCTTCGGCCAGCGCCGCGCCGGGCTCGAGGACGCGAAGCGCCCGACGGCGTACGAGGAAGGACCGTGGCTGTATAAGCGCAACGGCGTCTACTACATGGTATACGCGGCCAACTGCTGCAGCGAGGACATCCGCTACGCCACCGCCCCAACCGCCACGGGGCCCTGGACGTACCGAGGACTGGTTATGGCGACTGAGGGCGGCAGCTTCACCAACCACCCGGCCGTGACGCACTACAAGAACAACGCCTACTTCTTCTACCACAATGGCGCCCTCCCCGGGGGCGGCGGCTTCGCCCGCTCCGTCGCCGTCGAGCGCTTCGACTACGGCGCCGACGGCTCCATCCCCACCATGCGCATGAGCAAGGCCGGGGCGCCGCAGCTCAAGGAGTTCGACCCCTACGCGCGCCGCGAGGCCGAGACCATGGCCTTCTCGCGCGGCGTCAGCACCGAGCCGTGCTCCGAGGGCGGCTTCAACGTCAACAACATCAACAACGGCGACTACATCAAGGTCGCCGGCGTCGCGTTCGGCGCCGCCCCCGGGGCCAAGACGTTCACGGCCCGCGTCGCGGCGGGCGGCAACGCGCAGGGCGCAAAGATCGAGCTGCGCCTGGGCGGCGAGTCTGGCACCCTCGCCGGCTCATGCAACGTTCCCGGCAGCACCGGCGGGTGGCAGTCCTGGGCCACGGTGACTTGCAACGTCAGCGGGGCTGCGGGCACCAAGGACCTGTTCTTCAAGTTCGTTGGCAACGGCTCGGGGTACCTGTTCAACATCAACTGGTGGCAATTCTCCATGTAGGGTGGTACGTGTGATCAGGGCCTGGTACCAGCTGCGTCCCCTCCCCTGCCCACCCATCAACAACCCCGCCTCAGCCACATCGATAGAGCCCTGGCATGGCCTTTTGCCTAGTCTGTAGCCTAGAACCCCTGAGTCAAGTTCGCGGACCTTTTCTCGCTTCCTTGCTCCAGTGCACAATACTTCACGGCCATTATAGCCTTGGGTCCTGGGCCTGATGTGCTGCACTCGGGGAGCATGAAGAGGGCAGAACCGCCGGTACTCGTATTGTATCTGATCAAAAGTTGTGATTTCTAAGCTCAAAGTATTTCCCATTCACTGCAAGAAGGCATACGTAGACCCGCCCACTTCAGAAGACATGTTACCCGAGCTAGCCTTCGTCCTTATCCTCTAAACATCAGACACGTCCGTCATTCTCCCAATAAGCAAACACAAACTGTCCACAGGGGGCTGGCTCAACTGACCTCGCACGGCGCAAGCGAGTGTTCCATGGGCCCTTCAGCTAGCCAAATGCGGCTGCAGCTCCTTCTGCGTCCAGTCCCACAGCACATTCCTCTCTTCTCGTCCTTGCTCAGCTTGGACCCCTTCCCGCCCACGCCGACGGGGTGGTAGTACGCCCCGGACTCGACCTCCTTGGCGGCCGCGGCCCACAGCGAGTTGTGCACGCCCTTCTCGACGGGAGTCAGGAAGTTGCGCGCCAGGTTGAACACACCCCTGAGCAGCGGGCCCGACCCCTCCACCATGGGCGCCTGCAGCCCCGTCTTGATGATGCCCGGGTGGATGCTGACGACGCGCAGCTCCGGGTTCCGCGCCGCCAGCGCCGCCGCGTAGTGGATGTTGGCCAGCTTGGAGACGCCGTACCGCCCGCGCGTCGGCGTGGCCGCCATGGTGGCGCGCAGCTCGTCAAGCCTGTACGTGCCGGCGGGCGCGCTGGACTCGAGGTCCGACGACAGGGAGACGACGCGGGCGCCGGCCGTCCGCTTGAGCGTCGGGAGGAGCAGCTGCGTCAGGAGCGCGTGGCCCATGTGGTTGGTGCCGAACTGCAGCTCGTAGCCGTCCTCGGTCAGGCCCTCAGGCGTGCACATGATGCCGGCGTTGTTGACGAGGATGTCGAGGCGGCCCGAGGCGGCGGCGAAGGCGAGCGCGGCGGCCTTGACGCTGGCGAAGGAGGCGAGGTCGAGCTGCAGCGCGGTGATGGGCGTGCGGGCGGCCTCGGGGCTGGACGACTGGACGTCCCGGATCGCCTCCTCCGCCTTGGCCAGCGAGCGGGAGGCGAGGAAGATGCGCGCTGGGCCGTGCTTGGCGAACTGGCGGACCGTCTCGAGGCCGAGGCCGTTGTTGCCGCCCGTCACCAGGATGACTTTGCCCTGGAGGTCGGGAACGTCATGATCGGGGTTGAAGGCCTTGCTTCTCGTCATTGTGTGGTTTTGAGGCGCGGTTGAAATGGAAAGTGAACTTAGTGTTACGGAATGCTTGACATTCAATAAAGAAAGATGGAAGGTTTCAGGTCTGGTTCGGTATATGTACCAAGGCCAAGGCGACAGTTAGGGTGGAATGGGTTGTCAGATTGTTTTCCTGTTCAATCCTAGCGTGTCCGGATGCGGAATCTAATTGCAACTTGTGCTAGGCTCGCGCACCTAGATCCAGCTAGCAAAGCCACGTCGCGAACTTCCGGGCCACAAAGAATGCCGCACAACCCCTGGGAAGAAAAAAAAACACCAACCCCCTCCCTCTGATTAGCCAGAATCCCGCTCACTGCTCACTGCCGGCCCCCGTCTTCTCAAGCCCAGCCGGCCATCGAGGAATCGTCGCCTGGACCGGGGTCGGGCGCCGCGGGACCAGCTGAGTGTCTATGCCGTCATGTTGATTAGCCAACTGCGGAAAGGTTAAACGCCCGGAGGGAATGCAGGCAATGACGAGCGAGCCAACCTACCGGCCCTCGAACTCTTGACAGACTTCCTCTTCAGTGATGCCGTCGGGATAGGCAAAGGGGACGCCGTGATACGGGCAGACAAAATCCCCATCCCGTGCCTTCATGCCCGGAAACTTTGCTCGAAGAAACGCGCACCACTCGGCGCAGATCTCCGTCAGAGAAGACCGATCTATCAGCTCAACGACTTCGTCGTCTGGCTGCTCCCGGTTGGCATTTTGGAAGCCCCTAGGGGGAGGCGCGGGAGGGTTGTGGCCCGGTTGGGATTTGCCAACGCCGCTGGTGGCCTGGCTCGTTGTCTCGTTGGTGGTGCCTGCCATGGCGTTGTCCGCAGTGTTTTCCGTGGGACCGTTGGTGGTATTTGCTATGGTATCAGGAGATATTGGTTGATGGTGTGCTGGATGTTCGACGGTTTTGCTGCGGGGTTTTCCTGAGGTTCCACTGAATTTTTTCTTTCCCCTTCCCTCCTTCCCAAACTGCTTCGACCGGCGCTTCCAGCCGCTTAGGACACATAACCCACCCCGCCCCCCAAGCCACTTCCCGGAACGAGAGCTCCTTAACTGCCTCTGAGGGTTGACGACTCGGAGAAAACAAGACAATCATGTTGGGTGTTTAGCAGCCAGCTAAAACCCATTCCCTTGAGTGCCAGAGTGCGGATCTTCCCTGGCAGCTAAACACGTGGTTCTATCAAGGGTGAATTCAAGGATCCTTTTCGCATGTCAGCATCCTTGCACTGCCGTCTAACGGTACTTGGAGGGATATACCGAGTAGAATGTAATTATATGGTCCGGTTGTCCTATGTCATGTTGCCGCTTGGTACCTACTGGAATCTCTGGATGAGAGATAATCATACAAGGGACCACTTAACATTGGCAACCACTGGGAGTTATGCTCTTTTGGAAGCTGTTTTGTTCAAACTCTAAGCTATCCTAAACTCTATATATTTGTTACAAGCTAACCTGTCGGTAGGAGCTTCTCTCCTGTGTGCGCGGAGATCTCCGTAGTTGGCGCACAGCGATCACCATCTTGTTGGGAGGAATCGTCTCTATTGTGTGCACACAGGGGGAGGAGAGCTATCTGCCTACAGGTGGGCGATTGAGCCCCTTTTTTCGGGTATCCAAAGGGCGGGCCCTCCGGCCCCGTAGATCCCGGAGGCCACAAAGGCCTCTAAATTCCTTACGTGCATGCGCCGGAATAACGATCCGACATAACCTATTTACATCTACCTAGTCGCAAACCCAATCCTTTGGGCTCCATTTTACTCAACACGCTTTTAACCGCAGTGCTTGCGAGCCTATTTATTTGGATGACGACTCGTCCACGACGCCCTCGACGTGGTCCGCCTTTTGTTTCTTCTCGAACTCCTGCGGCATGCCGATGGGGCGGGTCTTTGCGTACTTGACGGTGGCCCAGGCCGAGGGCGAGTCGCGGAACATGAGGTTGATCTCCTCCAGGTTGCGGCCCATGGTCTCGGGGAACAGGAAGTAGACGGAGAGGGGGATGCAGGCCGCGATGACGGCGTACACGATGTAGTACCGGGAGCCGATGGTGGAGATGGCCACGGGGGTGATCATGACGACGACAAAGTTCCTGAAAGGATGGGCTTCGTTAGTGTATCCGACAGGGGGGGCAAGAGTGCGGGCCTGCAGGGGTGGAGGGAGGGGCTGTACGTACCACAGCCAGTGGTTGGCCGTCGAGATGCTGGACATGACCATGCGGAGGCGGACGGGGGCGACCTCGGTGCAGTACAGGAAGTTTGCGCCGAGGAAGCCGATGGGCACAAAGGTGTTGAAGAGGTAGATGAAACAGCCGGCGCTGATCATGGCGGCCCGGTTCTCCCCGGGGAACGAGGTGGCGATAGCAAGCGCAATCATGCAGGCGGCCATTCCCGCGCCCGAGATTATGAAGCACACGCGGCGGCCGAAGCGGTCGATGCAGAAAAAGGCTAGGAACGACGACAAGAACTTCCAGGTCAGGGCCCCGCCGGTCAGGACGCGCGACAGCTCGGGGCTCATGCCGAGGTTGTCCTGGAACAGGATGGTGGCGTAGACGCTGACGAGGTTGGTGCCCGACATCTGCTGGAAGAACTGCAGCAGGATGCAGAGGCCGAAGCGGTACAGCAGCTTGTCCTCGTTCTTGGGGTTGAGCATCTCGGATAGCTTGGCGTCGTTGCCGGTGGTCTCCTCGAGCGAGAGCTCGATGCCCGAGAGCTCGGCCTGCACCTCGATCGAGTCCTGGGGGAGGGCGCGCAGGACGGACAGGACGGCGCGGGCCTCCGAGTTGCGGTTCTTGGCCACCAGCCAACGCGGGCTCTCGGGAAAGAGGTAGACGGAGCCGCTCAGAATCAGGGAGAACAGGATGGCGATGGCGATGGGCGGGCGCCAGGTGACGGGGCTGTCGCCGAACTGGAAGAATCCGAACTGCAAGAGGGTTTTCCATTTAGCATGCGCTGGGTTGGTTGGCCCGAGCAGGTGGGCTTCAGGGGCAAGGGAAGTGGCAGCGCTGCGGCGGTTGAACACTCACGTTGATCCAGCTCTCAAGGACGAAACCCAGGCAGATGAAGAGGCCGTCCAGCACGACGTGGCGTCCGCGGTTCTTGGCACCGCTGGTCTCGCTCTGCCAGACGGGCACGATGGAGCTCAGCTGGCCGACGCCGAAGCCGACGATGACGCGGCCGACGATGAGCTGGGCGAGCCCAAAGGCGGAGCACTCGAGGACCTCGCCGACGAGGGTGCAGATGCCGGAGAAGAAGATGACGTGGCGGCGGCCGAACTTGTCGCCGGTGTAGGAGCACGAGAGCGAGCCGAAGAGGGCGCCGATGACAAAGGTGGCGACGACGAAGCCCTTGAGCGTCGACACGGCCGGGTCCTTGTTGCGGGCGGTGTCGATCTCGGGGAACGTCCGCATCCAGTCCTTCAGCCCGATCAGGCCGCCGAGCCCGGCCTGGTTGTAGCCGAAGAGGATGAAGGACGGCGCGACGATCAGCGTCATCTGGAGCACCGCCAGACGGTGGCCCGTCAGGCCACCGAAGTAGCTCTTGCTCACGCTGCTCGTATCGACGGTCATCTTGGCTACGGGCTACCTCGAGTACGGCACGCGTCTAGGGGTCCAGTCTTGTTCGCGACTGGCAGTGTAAAGGAGGTCGAAGAAGAGCGGCCTAGGACGTGGGGAGGCCCTGGATCAGCTTTGGCTCGGGGCGGCCCTGCCCTTTATACGAAGCTTTGCCACTTCGACCCTGCGACGATTTTTTCCTCGGCCCCAGAAAACATATCTCGACAAGCTCCGCACCCGGCCGGGGAACAGGAGCTTTGGGGAGGCCCCAAGCCCCCCGCGGGGTGGGACCATGTTGCCGCAGTAGCCTCCGCGGAGTCGGTGGTTGGGGACTCGGGGTACAGGGACAGGCAAAGGTCAAGGTTCGTCGTCGAGGGCCACGAGGGGGAAGGGAGGGAAAGTGTTTATCCGCGAGGGTGAACCTTGGCGAGGGCGGTGGTCCTGGTGTCCGCGGGGGGGCGGCTTAAGCCTTGATCCTGTGGCGGAGGATATCAGCCGAATCAGTTGACCGCCACGAGGTGGCAGCCTCCCTGTCGAGAATGACGAGGCGGGACTACCACCACGGTCAGGCCCATCGTTGATGGCAGAAGGCCAAGGATGGCTCCCGTAACGCGGCTGCCGGCCGCGTCTCTGGGCACCAAGACGGCAATCGGGTGGACCGCGGGCCCACAGGCTCGTTACGGATTTTTTTCGTATGCTTGTCGCTGACAAGCAATTTCCAAGCAACGGCAAGAGTTCGGCACGCAGCGTGACACCGGGAATGACTCGGCCGACGGCACGCTGTTTTTGTAAATCGCTGGGTTCAAGGGCCGAATCAGGGCTGCAAATAGCACTCTAAGCCTCGAGGCAGCTCGTCAAATCTTTCGGTGGTCATGTGCTGAGCGGCGATACCGCCAATTTTATCGGGACGGTCGATGTGGTCGATATGGTCCCTCGCCGCCTGGCATGGATGTAGGAGTCACGTAGGCCCAGACGAATCAGAAATAGACTGGCCTTGTTTTGCGCCTGGGATTACCCTAAACTTATGTCACTGGGTGATTTTTATTATGCCGGCTCGAGATACCATGTTTATCAGCCCACGCCTGGACGCGCCGTGATGGCCAGCCAGGATCGAACTTGGCCTGCAGGTTCCTGCAGGTGCAACGCGCGAGTCCGTGGGTACCAGCCATTTTGGCGCAGCGAATCCACAACGAGCTGCCTGTGCTAGGACCCTTGCCCTGCCGGCACAGGGGCCGCCCTGGCTGCTCGGGGCCACACATGATTGCATCGACGCAGCGGATTGGAGCTCGTGGGCCATGTAAAAGCCTGCAGTGGGCACCACGATAACGATGGATCAACGATGGGATAAGTTGGGTGGGGTGAACGGCCCTTTTCGCAACCTTTTGATGCCTATTCCCCGGAACTGGTTCTCGGTCGACGAGTAAAACAGGGTTCAGCTTTCAGGCCACCCAGGGGCGCCTTCGAGTCTCATAGACAGCCAGCGAAGTATATAACAGAAGCCTAATTCCTCCCTCCTTGTTGTCCGTTCTGGCCTTTCGGCAGAGAACGTTCGCCAAGAACGGCGGACCTCGCGCGGTCTTGGCGACCCGCCGTCCTACCCACACGTCACGCAAGACCGCCCTAGCGGCATTCTCCGAACATCCTTGATAAGTCCGACGGCCGACACTTCCTCCATTCGGGCTCACGACACTCGATGTGGCGAGATGGGGACATCTGTCGGGGACATTTGTCGGCTGGGCCTTGGCCACGATCATCGATGTATCGATTATCAGCAACATACTTCTAGTAACTGTGGTGCCGTTAGGTTATATCATCTGTAACACAAGGAGCGCGAGCGGCAAAGAAAGATCGATGAAGCAGGTCGGTATGTTGTCAAGGGAGACGGTAGCACCCTTTGACATCTCGCTTATTCCTTCCGGGAGACGGAAGGGCGAATGCTGCGCTCGTCGTCTTTTGACGCCGATGTCGCGAGGTTATGTTCCCCTCAAGTAAGGTAGAAAGACCATTTATTAGGTGGGGACTGGAGGGACGTCATCCCATTCTATGGAGTAATGATGCATTCGTTGCACATATCACGCCAGATCTCCCCTGGCATGCTCAGCCAATCTGTCGAACGTCTTGCGAGCTCAGTTCGATCCCGTCGGCTTCTTTGGGTCAGCTGGATTGCCCGCCTTGGCCGCCGACGAGGCTGGTGCAGAGGCCGGGGAGTCCTCGTCCACGTTGACCAGCGGCGGGGCCTCGTTGTCGTCGCCGTCGAGACAGCCATCCTTCTTGGCGTCCAAGTCCCACCCCCACACCTCCGGCCCCACGAAGGACTCAAGGAGCTCGAGTATCCGGAGTTCTCCCCTCGTGTATGGACGTTTCATTCCGCTTCCGATCGCGGCTGAGACCGGGATCGGGCCCTCTCTCCGAGGCGCCCAGACGAGGCGCGGGGGGCCGGCTGGTTCTGCTGGGGATGGTGAGCATGGAACTTGGCGGCTGTATGGCTCCTGGCACACTCTCTGTCCGGGATGACTGGCTTGAGGGCTTGAGGGAAATGGCGGACTAGACGCTTACCCTTATCCTTGCCCTTACCCGCATCGGACTTGTTCGGGGAGTCGGGAGACATGTGGCGTCTTGTAAGGAGAGCTGCTGAACGTTGTTGGGACATCCCGTTGTCAGCAAGGCGGTGATACTCGATGCCGGGGTGACGATGCTCGCGGCTGCTCGCCTAGAAGCGCTCGGTCCAGTCCTGGTCGGCCATCACGCCGGTGGAGTTCGGAGGCAATCACTGTGGCCATGTATTGAGCAGGTCTGCCGCTTGCAGCGGGCCTGCCTACCTACCTGTATTTCTGGATAATAGTACTGAGGAAGGATATCTCTGACTGTATGCAGGTCGAGAAGCGGGCTAGAGGGGGGTGTCCTACTTGTAGGATTTTGCCCTGGAAGTCGATGTGAGGCAAGGAGTGACCCCTCGATGGTGCGCACTCATGCAGGACGAGGCGTGCAGAGCTGGATGTGATGGCAAAATAGGCTTTCCGGCCTGGCCTTCTGGGTGTCAGTCTCCATCCAAGTTCAGGAGCGGACCGTTAGGATGCGGGCGTTGGGTGGGAGCCGTGAGACAGCAAGTGCTGCACGCTTTCTGCGGGCGTACAGTCGCCATGGCTTCCATTCCAGGGGACAATGCGGCCCAGCCTACAAGGGAAGGAGCTCCCAAGGGAAGTACGACCTCCCGTGTCCAAAGGCCATTCCTCAAATTCCCACGGCTCAGACTTGGAAAATTCCGCAGCCGTCTTCACCTCTCTCGCCTCTCAAAGTTTCAGCCGATAGTCCCTCTAAGAAGCCGGCGCAAGGCCGTGCGATTCGAGAAGTTATCACGAATCACCTTGGTTCGAAGCCTCCGGGGTACGTCCATCACGAATCGTCTCGTTACCTGTCCATCATCCCCGTCCAGAGCCCAGTCCTCGTCAGCAAGCACCCGCACTTGCACACAAGGCCGCAGGCCCATCAGCCAGATGTCCAAACAGCCCGTGGATTCTTTGTGCTAAAGACCCTTCGGTATCTCAGCTACCCTTCGAGAACAGCCTATTCGACACCTTCACGCCCGACTATCCCTTATAAAATTATTATCTCAATTACTAATTACCTATTGATACCACCGCAAGGTGCGTCTCTGCCACTCCACATTTTCGAGCCTGGGCCCGTTTATCCTTTCGGCCTCCGCATCCTGTCGAGCCCGGCGCTCCCCACCTCCCCACAATACATCGGCTTTTGCGACCAGGCGCTAACGCCACTCCTGATGGCAGTGATAAGAAACAGGTTTCTTCTTTCTACCGGGCGTGTATGCCTCCCCCGACCGCGACAGCGACCTTGAGGGAACGCAGGCCTTCCAATGCTTTATCCCCAGCACGACACAGTTTAACAAGATTAGACTTGATCGCCCCCCCTGCCTAGGCTTGTCTAAACGCAGGCCTAAACAACACAACCTCACACCGATAAGCGCCGTCTCCTCCTCCCGCCGGACATTTCCAGTAATTTTACACTCCGATCGGTCACTAGTGGGTAGGGGTGGGGTCGGGGAGGGGACAGGCACACGAGGGAAGAGACACACGAGGGGACAGGCACACGAGGGAAGAGACACACGAGGGAAGAGACACACGAGGGAAGAGACACACGAGGGAAGAGACACACGAGGGAAGAGACACACGAGGGAAGAGACACACGAGGGAACGGACACGAGTGAACAGACACAGGAAGGAACAGGCACGGGGGAGGAGTAGAACCTCGCGGTACCAAGAGTCGAGGGGGCGAAGAGGGCCGTTTAGAGCGGGGGGAAGTACGTGATAGGAGTTGAATGGAAAGGAATGCTGTCTCCGCCGTGCCGTCTACATCTGCATCATGCGCGTGATGGCGGCCCGCATGCCGTCGTCATAACACGCAGCGTCCGAAACAAGACAGGATACCGAAGATCATATACATGAAAGCCGCCGGCGCAGAGGCGGGCTTTAGGAGGGACCAAGTGAATGGAGATGGTGTAGCATGGGGAGACCGTGGTATGCCACGGCCGGTGCTTGGCTCGGGGTGGGCCCCGACGTGGGGTGCGCGGTAAAACACGTGCGCCGCCGGTGTGGCCGGAGAGATCACTGCGTGGGATTACAGAGTGCCAGTCCCCTTGCCTTCCAGACTGCAGTTCTTCTTATGCAGGTAGGCCAAGCAGAAAGTGGAGATACTGCATGCTCTCAACTGTGCAGCGGCAAAGCCAAGGTTGGAGGAGGCGACAGGAGGCGTGCCAACACAAGGGGAACGGACGAAAACAATGCTCCGCCGGAAATATTGCTGATATCGCCTGCATGCCAGGCCTGCGCACTGCCACAAACCCAAGTCGGCAATGCGGTGGCGCCAAGTCGCCGTGCAGAGATCAGGGATGGTGGAGGGAAATATCTACTTTATCCAATCGCAACCAATCGATCAACGGCGCGTGCTTACCACGTGGGCTGTCTCCCTACTCGCCAAGGTGACTTGCTTTGCGTGGCGAGATATGTGTCGGAACGGCGTGGAATCCGACTCGACAAGAGGAGAAGCTTCCTATGCCAGTTGTGATGGCACGTCCTGGAACCTCGGTATTCGTCTCTCGCCTTGGAATCGCAAATTGGCCGTCCCAATAAGGAGAAAATTCGGGGCAGGCCAAAGGGGCAAAGCCGCGAACCCACGACGCGATTCCACCCGTCGGACGCTTGCACGGGTTCCCTCCACCTCGGCATCTTCAAGGGTCCAGTTTTATGGAGCGGCATTCAGACTCTGGAGATCACGGGAGGTTTGTTTCCTCAGCCCTGCTGATTACGATAGCACGTATCCAGGAGGACAGGAGATTTGTCGGGGCCGATGGCAGCTTGGCCGTCTTACCAAGGGCGGAGATACCACCCGCCTGTAACGCGATCCGTTGCGTGATACAAGGGATGGCAACGGGCGGAAATGGCAATACCCACCAAAAGTCTGGCCCTTGTGGGAAGGACGGCCCGAGAGTTGGATGGTGCCGGGCCTGAGCCGGGTCCGGGACAGCACGTTAAAAGACCGCACGTGCTGGGAGTCGGCCTACATGATTCAGGGGCCAAGTGTGGGCGGCCAGGCGGCCAAATTCTCGGGCTTGGTGTTTTCCCTCGACAACTCCACCGGCGGGTGACGATCGGTCAAGGACGTTCGGAAAGAGCCTCGCGGTGGCCTGCCAGTGGGGCCGGCGGGTACGAAGTGGGGCTGCAGCAACGCCGAAGCGACCCGCTTGCTGGAAATGGGATTTGTGGTCGTCGCCCTGTGAGGGTACGCGCACACACCAACAGCAGTTTTGGAGGCTCGGCGGTCCATTGACAAGAAACCCAAATTGAGTTGCCAGAAATATGGCCAGTCTTGGCTTCAAGGAGAGAAAAAAAAAAAACAGATTCTGGCGATGGTCTATCATGAGACCACCACGGGACTTCTTGTGATGTGGTACGATAACGGCAAACGGCTCGATGGCATCTGGCAAAAATGCCCAACTGAATCGTTTTTTTTTTTTTTTTTTTTTCCTTGCATTCCGTCATCGAGCAGCCTGCGGAGGATTGCTTCCTTGTTCCGCGCGATCCGCGACCCTCGAGTTCTCGGGAAGATGCCACGGTGACCCCGCAGTTTTTTTGGTCTGATCGGCTGTGATTGGTGGCAGCTCCCTGCATGGAAGCAAGCGAATGCGGCTGCCGGCAATTGATGACGATGGCCAAGAGGTCGAATGCATGCGGAATAAAAAAAAAAAAACAGAGCCAAAATTCCACAGGCTGACCCGCGCTCTTCCTGCGGCGGAGTCCATGCGCGCGTCTGGCTGGACACAGGACACCGCGCGCGCACTGCATCCACCACCATCTCTGTAGCACCAGAAAAAAGGGACCTCGATGGTTGGCGCCGGGGCAACAAGCTGTTTGGCGGTGCTACTGTAGAATTATGTTGCAGCGGCAGGCAGGCTGCACGAGATGGATGTGCCAGCCGTCAGCTCAGCCAAGACACAAACGGCTCGCCTGCCGACCCTCTAGCCCCCTTCCCCGCATGTTCCAGCCTCAGCTCTAGCACCGAGGCATCCCCAGGTCGACGCCGATCAAAGAACAAATCCATTTTGTTTGGTTTGGCTCCGAACCGAACGTCGAAAGGGGATGGCTACACAACAGCTCGGCGATTTTGGTGTTCACGTCATGAAGGAGAGGACCTTGGCCAGAAAAGAACCCAACACGCACGCCACCGCCAAAGCCACCGCCCTTTTCCCTTGGCTCTCCAGCGAGTAACCCTGTCCTGTCCTTTGTGGCCCTCGTCTCGGCTGGTGAGCTCCTGACTTTTTTTTTTTTCTCGCCCGTTACTGTGGTATGACATGATGGTGAGGCAGCCTTGGCAGCGTAATCCCCGGGCTCTCTCTCCCTCCAACGGCTGGTCCCCCAGCCAAGACGCTCCAACCGCTCCTTTCCTTTGTGGGAGCTCCGCGTCTCGTGGCATCCGAATGGGCGGATCGCGGGGTGGAGAGACCAGCGACCGCAATGTCTCTTGCTCCAATTTCGACCGACGTCATAGTGGCCCCGTCCTCTCCCTTGCTTGGCTCTTCTGTTTGACCCCTGGGGCTCACACTCATTCTGGGCAACGTCCCCCGTGCCCATCGTCTCCACCACAGACTTCATAATAGACCACGCGCTCCTTCTCTGGCGACGTCTGCCTTTCTCCGTTTGATCGGTACTTCCAGTCTTCTTTCCTCCCCAATCCCCCAATACTCGGCGCTGTGCGAAGTCCACGCAGTAGCAGACCAGCCTTTTCCCAAGAGGACACAGCGCCGTCCAGCCTGTGAGGAAAGTCACACCCAACACTCGTGTGTTCCACACTTCCCACCGCGACCATGGGGTTGGGTAAGAAGTATGTCCCGACCCCCGAACAGATTCCCATCGCTGCCGGATACCCCAATTGCACACTTTTTTTTTTTTTTTTTTTTTTTTTTTTTTTGCCTGCTGGATGGCTGACCAGATGCCGTCTGCAGGTCCATCAAGATCAATGGCGCCGACTGTGGTGTCGAGGCCTTGATCCTCGGGGCTGTCACCGCCATGGGTGGCTTCCTCTTCGGTTACGACACGGGCCAGATCTCGGGCATGCTCATCTTCAACGACTTCCGGCGGCGTTTCGCGACCGGCGAGCTGGATGCCGACGGCATCCCCGAGTGGGTTTCGATCACACAATCCCTCATGGTGTCCCTCATGAGCCTGGGAACCCTGATCGGCGCGCTCTCCGGTGCCTACACGGCCGACGCCTGGGGCCGTCGCCGCAGCCTGAGCTTCGGCGTCTCCATCTTCATCATCGGCAACATCATCCAGATCACGGCCATGAACTCGTGGGTCCACATGATGATGGGCCGCTTCGTCGCCGGTCTCGGCGTCGGCAACCTGTCCGTCGGCGTCCCCATGTTCCAGTCCGAGTGCTCGCCCCGCGAGATCCGCGGCGCCGTCGTAGCCTCGTACCAGCTGCTCATCACCTTCGGCATCCTCGTGTCCAACCTGATCAACTACGGCGTGCGCACCATCGAGGACGACGACGCGTCGTGGCGCATCGTCATCGGGCTCGGCATCTTCTTCTCCCTGCCCCTCGGCATTGGCATCCTCTTCGTCCCCGAGTCGCCCCGCTGGCTCGGCGGCCGTGGCGACTGGGAGGGCGCGCGCATGAGCCTGGCCCGCCTCCGTGGCCTCAAGGACGACCCGAGCAACAGGCTGATCGAGAGGGACTTTGTGGAGATGCGCGAGGTCATCGAGGCCGAGCGCAGCGTCGGTACTGGCACCTGGGTTGAGTGCTTCACCGGCGGCGGCGGCTCCGCAGGCATCCCCAAGATCGCCTACCGAACCCTGCTCGGCATCGCGCTCCACTTCGCCCAGCAGTGGACTGGTGTCAACTACTTCTTCTACTACGGCGCTACCGTCTTCAAGTCGGCCGGCATCGAGGACCCGATCCAGACCCAGCTCATCCTGGGCGCTGTCAACGTCCTCTGCACCTTCTGGGGCCTGTACGTCGTCGAGAAGTTTGGCCGCCGTCTGCCACTCATCGTCGGTGCCTTCTGGCAGGCGGCTTGGCTGGCTGTGTTCGCGTCGGTCGGCACTGCCCTGCCGCCCGAGACCAACTCCACCACCGGAATTGTCATGATTGTGTCGGCCTGCATGTTCATTGCGTCGTTCGCCAGGTTTGTCTTACCACCCCATCGCATTCTCATCACTGTTTACGACTCGATGCTGACATTCCTGATCAACAGCACCTGGGGTCCCATCGCCTGGGTCGTCATCGGTGAGACCTTCACGCTCCGCACGCGCGCCAAGCAGGCCTCGCTCGCGACGGCCGGCAACTGGCTCGGCAACTTCCTCCTGTCGCTGCTCACGCCCATCGCCACTTCGGGAATCTCGTTCAAGTTCGGCTACGTCTTTGCGGCCTGCAACCTGGCGGGCGGCCTGCTCGTCTACTTCTTCCTGTACGAGTCGCGCATGCTCTCGCTCGAGAACGTCGACCGCATGTACGGCGAGCCCCACGTCAAGCCCTGGAACTCCAAGAAGTGGACTCCTCCCGGGTACCTCACGCGCGCCCAGCGCGACGACAGCTCCACGGGCGTCGCCAGCGGCTCCGATGCTGCTGCGGCCAAGGACAAAGAGGCAGGCCACCAGCGCGGCTCCGTCGGCACCGATGAGGACGTGATCGCCGCCGCCCGCGAGAAGACGGGCACTGCGGACGCGCCTAGCGAGGAGAGGCAGGAGCAGGCCGGTGATAACACCAACAGGGTTTGATGGGCTTGCTTGCTTGTGCAAAACGACGAATTTATTTTTAGCTGTGCTTCGAGGTTGCCAGCGATCGTTGCTTGTTGTTTACTTGTAGGATAATTTTATCGATGACAACATTTTCGGTATTGGGGTCTCTTGCTTCCACCCCTGTCATCCTGGCCGAGTCGAGGCTTCCATGTGTCTGACGACGAATGTTGAAGCCAAAATCGCAGTGTAGAGGCCTGCTTGTCCACCTTCTTGGGCTACATCTCGTAGTTCCTGGTTGGGAGAGGCCGAGCTTATGCCTAATCCTACCCTTGGTATAAATCTGCGATGATATTGGAACTTCATCCCATGCTTTGTTTAATGTATGTGGAGTATAATCGAGTTGGGGATAACTTCCGAGCACTCACCTCTTGTAGGCCCCTTGACCCCCGCTTTCTGCTAGTTACCACAGGTCGTCGTCCCTCTCGGGGATGCGGTACACGTCCCCGCGCGGGACCCAGAAGACCGGGTTGGCGCCCTCGTAGTCCCTGAAGGGGCCGTCCACGCCCCAGACCCCGATCAGCTTGACGCGGACGCGCCAGACCAGCACGCCGACCACGTCGTCGGGGCTGTCCGGGTCCAGGTCGTACATGACCCGGCCCTGCACCTCGAGCACGACGGCCGGGTTGGCCGGGTCCCGGGCCGTGGCGCTGACCTTGGTGTCCGGCTCGAAGATGATGGGCATTTTTGCACTTGGCTGGGGGAAATTTCTTTGGAGATGGGGTTTTATTATTATTAGCAAAGCTCCGATTACTGTACTGCTTGTTGGCTCAGGCAGGGCGCTGGCGGGGGCTTTGGATACTTACAAATGCGGCTTCGGTGGTTGTGTTTTATGTGGAGTTATGATGGGACAAGGTGGGTTAGCCCGTGAGGAGCAACTGAGAAGTATCTAAGGCACATACGGGGGAGGGGGCTCAGTAGAGTGTGGCAAGAAAAAAAAGCTGAGCTCCCGCCGAATGCTGTTCCGGAGCTCGGAGCGGAACAGCTGCCTCCAATGCCTGGTAGAGAAACAGGTTTGTTTATTTATCACTTCGCTCACAATTATCCATATCGTTCTTCTGTCTGTTGCGAAGCCGGCTAGTCATGTGTTGAATCAGTTGTGATTATCGCGAACATCCCCTTCGACACCTAGACGTTAAGGTCTGTTAGTCCATGTTCACATAGCCCGGAGGCCAGCCGCGGGATGAGGTCCCCAGGCACATCTCCTTCGGCTCGCCGTATTTGGACAATCACAGGCGAAAGGAGCGGCACGTCTGTTCGAACGAACACACAGGCATATAAAAGACGAAATTTGCTAGAATTCCTGCCCCGAAGAGCGCCGTACTATATCTATGATTCCTAGAGTCTGGACGGTTAGCCACCGTTTGCCATCTTTTGCTTGACATTCTGGTGACAGGCTCATGAACCTGCCAGCAAGCTCTGGCGGCTATAGTCGACTGACCAGTGCGGATATTTATGAACCAAGGAGGAGAATTGTCTTTGTACTTACAACCACTTCCTCCCTCCACGCTTACTTGCTCGGCCAGGCCTCACCCGCATCTGCTGGAGGAGCGGCGAGGGCGGGCCCGTCAGGGCTGGGGGTTTGCTGCCTGATGGTCAGAAGCTGAGTAGAGAGTCAAGCGCAAGAGAAATCACAGGAAGCGGCTCTACCTACAGCCTCGCGCTCTTGACTTCGGCGCCAGCGATCACTCGTCGGGTTTGTTTTCGGGAGTGCTCTCGGGCTTGTTTTCGGGCTTCCCCTCGTCGGCCAAGGGCGACACCCAGTCCCGGAAGACCCAGACCGGGTTCTCGTCGGCCCAGTCCTCCCACGGCGCCCACTGGACCCTCTTGCCCTCGCGCTTGGGGCGGAACTGGCGGACGTTGACCTGCACGCACAGGTCGGCCGTGTCGTCCTCGGCGGCGATCTCCCCGATGATGCTGTACAACACCTTGTGGTTGCCCTCCTTCTGCATCTTGCCCGTGATCCTCTGGCCGACGCTGTACTGGTATATCTCTTTGTGGGAGGAGGAGGACGACATTTCGGGTCTGGGGGCGGCTGGATTTTGCTTTGTGGTTGGTCCTTTGTGGTTGGAGGTTGGAAGGTTGGACTTGTGCTCTGGGTGGGTTGCTGGAAGTGTCGAGCTCTGACTTGGGGGAAGACCTGGGCAGGGCTCTTCCGTATCTCTAGAAAAGCCCTGCAGCTCGCTACCCCGCAAAATGAGTATCCCTGTGTGCAAGGACAAGTCTTCTGAGCGAACGCGTCAGTCCCGGGCACGCTTCTAGGTATCGTCTAGCGAATCCATTTGTCACAAAGGAAAGCACATCCTTGTAAACAAGGAGGATGCTAATGTTTATCCAGTATCCCGCTCTCTTGATAAGAGCAGCTAGAAACGGTCTTTTGTGTAGAAAGGCTATATGGCTCAACCAAGACGAGTTCATGCCCTGATCTACGTCGAAAGTGTATGCTGAAAACCACAAAGCACCGCAGTCTATTAAACCTGTCAATCCCTGGGAGCTCTCATGTCCGTGCCGAGAGCCTTATCAGTTCATTCTCCTCGTCTAACACTACCTGGTAGCAGGGACTGTCCACTTTCTGCGGACCTCGACCGAGCGCCGGCTTCGGGAGGCCTTCCAGTGTCTCGGATTGTTCTCGGCTTTATCCCAATACCACATCGTGACCCACAACGTGGGCAGGGGATTCTCGGGGTTGTCGCTGAAGTCGACTTCTCCTCGAATCACTATGGTGTCATTCCCGGCGATCTTTTTGGTGATTACCCAGTCGCCGGCTGTGTAGGCTATCCCCGCTCGCTCTTCTTCGGTGGGGAGATCCATTTTGCTTTGTTTTTCTTTTAGTATCGACTTGCTGGTCCCTGAGGATTTGGCGGCCGGTTGGGGATACGGGGATTAGAGCAATGCCCTGGGGAGAAGTGGATTGCTTAGTTGATGGTCGGGGTCTGCAAAAGGGGAGGGATCAAGACGTATTTGTACTGCTTCGTGGCCATTCCATTTTGTTAGTGAATAGTATGTAGGTCATACACCTTCACCGCGTTATTGTGACTCGGAGAACTAGTTATGCTCCCCGACCGAAACAAATCTTCGCTCTTCATTACCTAGGTGTCTTGCTGGAGCAATGGGGTAATTATTCGCTATTAAGCACCAAAATGTATTATAGCCCATACCTGCTGCGAGTGGAACACGCCCAGCCCTATAACGAATGCCATTGTGTTGCTTTCCTTATCGAACTTGCCGCCGCCGCGGAAGGGGGACTGTCCATTTTCTAAAAACCCTGATCCCGGGGGGATTTGCATGGCGCGTCCAGGCTGGCAGAAGGCCCGTCTCCCCGGGGTGATGGGCAAAATGCGCCATCGTAATCCACAACATGGGTTCTAGATTGTTGGGGTTGTCGCTGAACTCAACTTCTCCTCGAACCAAAAAGCGTTTATTGTCGACGCTGAACCATTGGCACTCTACTTTGTCGCCGGCCTTGTAAGCTATTACTTCTCGCTCTGCTTCGGCGGTAGGGACCGGCATTTTCGCTCTCTTTGGATAAGCTTGCTATTGGCTGAGGATTTGGCTGTGGGGGAGGATGCAGAGTTCGGGGCGATTGCTTTGCGAGGGAGCAACCTCGGTGATGAGGGGACTTTGGAAGAGGGATCGAGATGTATTTGTACCGCTCCATGACGTGGTCGCCAAATGAAAATGGGTTGGTCATACACCTCACGGCATATGTTTGACCTGGAACGACGCAGTTCCTTATCCCATTCATCACCGCCGGTTAATGAGTGCTAGCCGCAACATGATGAGTTATCAGAAGTTTTTGTTTCATTCACTGCCTCCCCGTGACTTCACCCCTTTGAACCAAGCAATGCTAGCCTTTGGGCGGCGGGCGACGTGGAATGGACCACATCTCACTCCTCCAGACCCGAACACCTGGCTCCCTTATCGCGCGCTTCCATTTGCCGGCGGGCTTGGTGTCAGTCGCCAGCTCTTTGTAGTATTCCGCACCGATCCAAATCGTGGGCTCCAGATTCTCGGGGTTGTCGGTAAAGTCAACTTCCCCGCGAACCAGCATCTCCACCCCTTTCGGGTTTGTCCACCTGCCTTCCACGTAGTCGCCGGCGGTGTAAGCCACGCCTGCCACCATTTTCGAAGAGTTTCTAGAAATTTCTGCAAGTCGGTTGTTTTCCCTTGCCTAGAAGCTGAAAGGCGATCCAACACGCACGAATAACCGTGGGGAACAAAAGATTTCTCGTCGAGGAATCCAGACATTCACACCCTTTTATACACGTCCTGCGGCCAGTTGTGTCACACGGTTCACGGCATATCTGGGCGTTGGGCCTTCTCTAACTGTGATACCGCCCTCCCGATGTGACAAGATATGCCGAAGCAGCTGTACTTCTAACGTGCTACGGTCGGTGTGGCATGTGCTCCACAAAGGGGGTGACTTGACCGAGAATTCGCATCTCCAATTCTTGTGTGCCTGTGGACCAAGCTTTGTCTGTTCTCGTGTGATCGAGGAGACGAAGCAAAAAAAATCAAAACTGCTGTCTGGACACCGACCCATCCATCGTTCGCTCCATGCCCGAGGCTATTGCTTCATACCACATCTTTCTTTGCGGAAATACTCAACGCCGGTGCGGGGCCCCCAAAGATTCTCTACTAACCCAGACGAGGGTGCTCGAACCCTGGATCCACTCGCCGGTACTGGCTACGAAAAGCCAGTCGGCAGCGACTTGCACAGACTCAGGCACGGGGCCCATGGCGGGGTCGTTGTGGGTGAGCACACCCTCAACAAGGATTCGCACATTCGGATCGGTGCTAGACCTCGCGACGCCGGTTACCCGTGTGCCGGCTCGGAGCCGAATTGGTCTTGACATGTCCGGTCGATGAAGAAATCAGATGAGGGGTTGGTTCGTGCTTAGTCGAACAATCCAGCGGGTTGACAGTGGCCGCGATGCTATCCGGAGTCGGCAGGTCTCTACCAGAAGGGGCATAGAGTTACGTTTTTATATCCAACATATGTGCAGTGAATAAAGGTGCAAGAGAACGGTGAGTAAAGATGTGAAATGATGGATGCTGGATAACTCGATGAAGGTGATCCGCGTAGACCTGCAGGACTTACCAGTGCTGGGGGCACCAGAATACGCCACACATCCTTTCTCAAACACCAGACGGGGTTGAATTCACGCCATCTCCGCCACGCCTGCCGCCTAGCGCAATAAGCTGCTTCTGCGTTAATTTGAATCCACTCGTCAAGATTATTGGGGTCGTCATCGAACGCGACGCGGCCAGCTATCTTTGTGTCTATCCCGAAGTTGGCCAAGTCCGGCAACTCAGCCCTCACGAAATCACCGGCACGGAACACAATTGGCATTGTAGGTGTGAAGGAGGTAGTTGTATGCTGAGGGTATTCGTTCGTTCTTGTTTGGTCGTGGCAGGAATGTGGTTGCGGCGGAAGCCGTTCTAGCACGGGATATGTCTAGGAATTTATAGGTAGCCTCCAATAAGTTGTTGTGTGAGGTCACTGGCTAAGGATAAACATTCCAGCCTGGTGAGCCGGCCACAAGCAAAGCCTCACAACCGGGGTCAAACGGAGTGCTGCTGGTAGTAATCAAATTGGGGAAACAGCGGGGAGCATGAGGGTCAGGAAAAACGGGATCAATACTGCTGGACTAGGGATAAAAGCAGCTTGAGTGAATCACGCGTCTACCTGGTGGACGCAGCTATTTTGTGTAAAAGGTAGACGGCCGGAAACCTGCGATCCTTGTCGACTTGTGGGGGAAAGAGAGTGCAAAAGACAATAACAAAAATCCTGCCTCAGGTGTCCCGATGGTCCTCTTTCTCCTCTCCGCACAGCTTTCGCTCTTCGCGGTACTGCTCTGTCTCCTTGCGGGACTCCTTTTTCTCCTCATTATGCTTCAAAAACTCGGGGAAGACCAAGACGGGATTTGTGCCTCTCCAGTCCTTCCACTGATCTCCACTCTTTTCCTCCGTCATGTTGACAGGAATGCTCCCATCCTCGTGCTTTTCGCCGTTTGCCACGATCCCCTTGAACTCGAAGAAGCGGCTGCCATCAAGGTGGACCTGGCCCTTCACCTTGTCGCCGGCTTCGTACTGTTCCGCGGACATTTTTGTTATGGGAGAGAGGCTTTGCTTTGGCGGTTTTACGGTCAGCTTTGGAATGTCGATAGAGCAAGGAGTTAGAACCGCCAATGAGGAAATATGTGTAGAAGCCGCTTTTATACTTTTTGGGCGGTTGTTATCCGACGCAGCCCCTGACTTGTGGTATGAAGCAACCCGGAATAGTTGACAATATCACTTCGAGCCGTAATGGAGTTTGGAGATGTGAACGTTCCTAGAGGGCGAGTTGAGGTCATGCAGGCTGGCTAGCAGGCACTGTCGGTTGGTCGTTGGGCGTCACGTGGATGGGATTGGGACATGCAAGAGCTCATAATTGGACGCGCTGGCTACACGGGCAATTTCGGAATTTTCCCCTTCACGACGGAATCTCGACCTGCCCCCACCATCGTCCTCCCCGCCTACAATGCCGTCGCTTTGTCATATCTGCAGCAATATCGTCTTCGTGCCGGTAGACGAGGGCGACGAGTTCGAGTTCAAGGCCGTTCTGCACCCCGACATTGCCTCCCTCGAACGGTCGGCCGAGGCCAGCAACTGCCCAGTCTGTGCTGTGTTGCTGGGCATCGTCCGCCATCGTCCGTGGGGACCGGACATCAAACCCCTGTCGGAACCCTGGCCAGACGTCACCCTTTGGCTGCAATATCCCGCCGGCGACTGGGAGTTTGCAGGCCTGGACAATGACGAGATCGATTACCCTACATTCGTCCACTTCATGCACCCCCTGGGATCCGACTTCCTCAAGATAGGCCAGCCCGAGACCCTGAGCAAGTCCCGGTGGACCCAAGCCCCCGGCCAGCAGCTTGTTGACGACCTGGCCGACTCTACGAGAACCGAGAAGGAGACCACCGCCTCCGACAAGAAGCCGTCGAAGCTCGACACCTTAGCGGTTGAGGATGATTCAACGGGGAGCGATGCGGCCATGCGTCTCGCGGCGCGATGGATAGATACGTGTCGCCAAAACCACAAGAGCTGTCGAAGCACATGGGGATCACACTCCGCCAGTGCCTTACCCACCCGGCTTCTTGATCTCTCGCACGCGCTGGAGCCGGACGGGGTCGTCGTGGTAGTCAAGGCTGGCACTCGAAACGGCGCTGCTGAGTATGCCACTCTCAGCCACAGATGGACGCCCGACAACCCCTGCACCCTGACAACCTCTAACCAAGACGAGCTCGGCCGCGAAGGCATCCGTCTGAGCAAGCTCTCGAGAACCTTCGCCGAGGCCTGTATGACGACGCGCAAGCTGAGGATTGGCTATCTCTGGATCGACTCGCTGTGCATCCTGCAAGACTCGGGCGCGGACAAGGCAAACGAGATCCCCCTGATGGCCGACTACTACGAGAATGCGGTGCTCAACATTGCGGCGTCGGCCGAGAGCGTCGGCGGCCTCTGGCGCACCAGAGACGGGCGTGCCACAAGGCCCTTCAAGCTCCCAGCCTCACTTCAAATTCCGGGCCCGGTGTCCTACACCAAGAAGGTTGTGCTCGAATTAGCTCCCAAGCTCGAAGCACCAACGTCACACCTCGACAGTCGGGGCTGGATCCTACAAGAGCGCATCTTCCCCCTCCGTACCCTCTTCTTCGACTCGTACTGGATCTCCTTCGACTGCGCGGAGATGGCGGCCTCCGAGTCCTGCCCTGGTGGCCTGGCCAAGCCTCCCGGCAGCCCCAAGTCCCTCGGCGACTCCCTGGGCAGCAACTCGGGCAGGGACTACTCCCTCTCCGCCGCTGGCGGCAAGATCCGCCGACTTAAAGAGCTGGCCTGGACCGCGGCCGCCAACGGACAAACGCTGAGCCAGGCGGACCGGAAGGGAGCGTACGCGCTCTGGCAACGGGTGGTCGAGGACTACTCGCGGCGCGCGTTGACCTTCGAGTCGGACCGGCTCCCGGCCATCGCGGCCCTCGCGACGCGCGTGGCCCGCCTACTCGACGACACGTATGTGGCCGGCCTCTGGCGGAGCCGGATCCTGGAGGGGCTCGAGTGGGACTGTTCCGGCAAGTACTGGCGCCAGAGGCGCCGCGCCTCCGTCAGACGGGCGCCGTCGTGGTCTTGGGCCTGCCTCGAGCACCGCCTGGCGGACACGCCGCTCGGCCCCGGCGGACAGGCGCGGCTGCCCTACGGCGTGGGCTACGAGGACATTGTCGACGACACACTTGACGAGGTGGAGGTTTTGAGCATCGAGGGGGTCGGCAGCTCCGCGCTCGTCGGTGCTCCAGGAGCGAAGCTGGTGGTCAAAGGCCGCCCGGTACGCAGCAGGGTCTACAGGAGCGATAATGTGCCGCAGCTTGTCGGTGACCCGACGCACAGCGAGCGACTAGAATTCATCCCGCGCGGTGCCAAGATAACTGCCGCCGACGAGCTCGTTCCTCCCAACGATGAGAACCGGACGGACAGGCTGTATTGGCGCATCCACTCGGCGGGCAGGGACTGGCCGGGGGATCGCGGCATGATTACCATGACGGTGATGGTTGACGACTACGAGGAGATGGACAAGTGTGGCGGCGTCGCGTGGGTTCTGCCGCTGCGTCAGAAGCACATCACCGGGTTCTGGATGCTCTTCAGCCTTGTGCTCCGGGAAGTCTCGGACGGCGTCTTTGAGCGGGTCGGCGTGGTGAAGGGGAAGCAGGAGACGATGCTCAAGGCGCAGGAGAAGATAGTAACGTTGGTCTAGCCTTCTACAAAACGACTCTCGTGTTCAACCCGGGCTCGTCCATTCCTCACCCACCCTCCTAGAAGGCCCTCGCTGGCGATGGAAACCCGGCCCATGGATGAAGATGCCCATCCCAAACCCGGCTTCAACGCGGGCTTCGTTCTTGATCCAGATCACCAACCGTTGCCCAGAGGTCGATAGCTCATTGCCCCCCTTAAGAACCTAATATGGGGCACACGGCTCGGAACGGTCTGGAATGGCCCCCAGTTTGTGATTGGGGGCAACACAATTCGAACCCCTTGTGAAGGGTGGTTGGACTTCATGGCGCCATTCTCTGCCTTTTCCTTCTGCAATACTCCACCTATCAATGACGTGCAACTTTGCGCGGGCTCTTGAGAAGAAGCTTTTTGTCATATGCGTACACTAGCCTGGCTAACCCGTTTTAGACAGCTGTATAGATTTACGTTCCCTGCTAACTTTGGTATTTTTTTCATGTATGGCCCTCCGTTCTGCCTCCATACTGCCAACGGCAGCCTCAGTTCACTGTAATGCCCCCCGCCTCGGTTCGGCCAAGCACGTCTTGGAATATGCGAGTCTCCATCACATAGCTGGCTTTGCGTCGTACGCCATAAGGCGGGTTATCATACAAGTGGCTAGAGCCCCCTAACTCCAACAACTCGACATATGAGTATGCCGGAGTGGTAGGGAACCGATACGAGGTAGCTAGGATTCTCTGTAACGCTTGGGGAGCATCTGTGACGTAGTCGGGTTTTGCGATAATAGTCCGAGGCTGCAGCAGCTTCGAGGTATCCGCTTCCTCTGTGGTAATAGCTCTCATCACCCGCTAGCTTCAGCGTGCCCCCGTACACTGATGCGACCTGGTCAGGGAAAGAAGAGGGGGTGATCCTACGGCATTGTTCTCTTTTGTGTGCCTCGCAGAAAATAGGTAGGATTCTACTGGGCACCCCCTTTTCAGGTACTATTTTCTGCTGTTCCGCCCGCGCTTTGCAGTATGCTATACACCGCCTGCCTGTGAGCTTTTTCGACTATTAAAATAATACAAATTCCGGTCCTCACCGGCATTGACACAAAGGGAAGTGATGATGGTCCGGAAAGCCCAGGAAGACTACTGGATATATATTACATAACCGGGCAGCTGTTGGCACCTCTAGCCGGGCCGGGTGCCTAGGTAGGTAGCCAATAACAGCTCCCAAAAGCCCAAATCGGCCCGTTATCATATTGAATCTTTTCACACTTCAACAAAACTCACACAAACCTTCACACAATGGCAGAAAGCGCCTATGGCACAAAGAACTGGCAACAACAGACAACATGGACAAGGCAAAGAAGATGTAGGAGCGGTGGCGTAGGCGCCAGGAGCCCTCTGTCTTTATCCCCCGTCAGCGACGCCAGCAGCGCCACGCGTCCGCGGGAAGCAGCCGTTCGGTACCAAGCGGCGATGGAAATCTTCCTGCCAACCCTCCTTCCGATGAACCTGCCTCCCAGCGCGGAAACAACACTGTCGCCCCTGTCCAGGGGGTGACTACGGCCACAAACAGCTCCCAGCAGGCGGCAGCATCTCACCCGGCGCAGAGCCCCCCGCCAAGAACCGTCGACCTCAACCATGGAGTCGTCCTTCAGCTCTGGGCGGCCAGCGTGGCCAAGACCAAGCACCCTAGCCTCGCCTGGGAGGAGTGTCTGGTGGCGGGCACTTTCGTCCAGCAGGCGGTGGAGCAGCTCGCGAGGGAGCCCGACAAGATTCAAGACGCTGCCGAGGAGCTCGAGAAGGCGGCCGGCAGGCCCGGGGGAGGATGGCAAGAGCATCAACTGGACGGCAACGACGGCCGGCGTCTCTCCTTCCGCGTCATGGGCGTCGAGGTGGCCTTTGACGTCTACGGCAAGAAGATCGTGGACTTCAACCTCGACTACGACAAGCCCGAGAGGGCCAACGGAGTTTCCTGTGAGGAGGAGACCCTCCAAGCCCAGCTGGGCAGAGAGTCTTACCAGGCAGTCAAGACAATGATGCTGGACGCCGCTCGCTCGTGGGAGAACGCTGCGAACGACTTGGACGGGAATGCCTATCAGCTCTATGTGGCATTCAGGCTAGCGATCGAGGACCTCGCAAAGGACCGGAGAAGACCGAAGTGGAAAGCCAGCTGGACAATGGGCTGCACGCTGGATCTTGACAAGATCCAAACGACTGTTCAGCGCAGGGTGTAGTTGGAGGAAAGCAAGTGGTGACACAACATGGGATCATCTCCTCATACGTCTCCTGGCTAAAATGAAGAAATAGATGGAGGGACGATGTGCCGGTTCCAGATTTTCTAAATAGTTTCTGCTCCTTTGCGCTACGGGACTTTATAGACCATATGTGTGTGAAGCAGACTCGCCTGTTTCTCTTTGTAAACGAGGCGGAAGCACGACGAGTCTTTCGCCATGTTATCGCCCGTGGCGCAGCGTGTCGAGAACCCCGTGGCTGTCATCTGGGCCGTAGCGTCAGGCTCCTCGGCATGGCTGTGACTGCGGTGCTGCCCTCTCCGATGGCTGATCGGATCGCTCCGCCGGGTGTGGTGGCCGCTGTTGCCATTCAAGACTATCCCTGCTGCAGACGCCTTGAGCAAACGATCAGCATCTGCATTCTTCAGCCTTTTCACCGCACTAGAGGCTAAGGAGCGTTGGTGAAAGCTTGCCGCGCCATATCGTGGCTTCTCGTTATATCTCCCTCGCTCTATTTGTTGTTGGGTGTGCCTGGAATGGGAAGTTGGGTCCTTCTCAAAGACGAAGCTTGAAAAAACCGCCTGCTCTTCGAAAGAGGAAGAATGATGGCGAAGCGTTGGGAACATGTGTATCGGCTGCCGGGACACGAGTGTCTCGGGGTTGGCGGGAAGGAGATCTCTGGCATGGGGAGTCGACACTGAAATTACCTAAGCCTGGCTTACCTAAGGTCATGTGGTCACTCCGTTCCCTTTGCTTCTGTTGTTGCCTCCAGAAAAAACACGGCTTGCATGACTGAGGAAACGATGCTCGGACAGACACACCCACTAAAGTACCGGCGAACTCAATGCGCGTTCAAAGATTCGATGATTCACTAAATTGAACCAAGCTCCCCGACACTATCCTATCTTTTTGATCATATTATTTCATCATCAGATATCGCTTGATAGTGTATGACCTCCGGTACGGCAATGACACCGGTTATACATGCCCCTTGAAGTCGAACCCGCAGCTAATATATGCTCCTAATCTACCCCCGGATGTAGGGTCACGAGCGCTTCCATTTCAACAATATCACAGCCCCAGGGCAAACCTGGGGAACACAACCAGCTCGCGGAAATCGGTGTCATTGGGTTGGCAAAAGCGAATCGCCACGGTATCTAAGATGGACCCAGCTCCGAGGGCACGGCCCCCACGCAGACGGCAATGGCCTGCTTTAATGCTAATGACTGCCGGAAAATAGCGCTAACTTCCACTTCGCGAACGACGTCTATATAAAAGCTACTCTACAAGCACTAGGTAAATCCTTTCCACTGCTCTTAATCGCCAGCGTGTAATCCTCGGAGCCAATTGCTTTTTACTGTTAGAAAATGGCTAAAGTGGAGCTCAAGGCTAACCAAATATCTGTTGCACAGCGTAATGACCAAAGGTGATTTGACGTAATAGTTAATCGATTCTGTTCTGCCTCTCTGTGACCCCCCCGACAAGCGGTCTGCCAAATTTGCACTGAACACGTTTACGGCCACACAGCTCGTGCACTATTACTAATCCGAATTACACGTGATCAAACCAATTTGCACGTGGTATAACACATCCCCTTAGGTAACGCCTAAAGGGCGTTGCCTGGCCTTAACGGGCGCTTCCCAGGGCTGCGATATCCTTTAGGCCGGCCTTTCCGCCGGGAAATGTCTTTTCCCTCTCTTTTAAGTCGATTTCCGTCCATTTCGCCTGCTAAATTAGCTAGGAAACGTCGACAAATCCTATTTGCTGTAAAAAGTCGTTCCATTTGTGCCTAGGCAGGGCTTTGGTTAAGCTATCGGCCAATTGGCAATCCGTTAGCACGTACTCCACGGAAATTTTATTCATCCGCACCGCCTCCCTTACCTAACAGTTATATATATCTACGTACTTAAGCTGAAAGTTTATGCGGGCTTTTCTAAGCGTAACGACTCGGATAATTAACGTGTTATCACACAGGATCCAAGTAATCCAGTATCCAAATCGACCAGGTTAAGGTCGACGGGTAAAGTTGGGTATAACTCCTGCAATAGGCGAGTGATAAAAATACCCTTTTTAGCACCTTAAGAAAATGCCAGGAGCTCCGTTTCGCAAGTAAAGGTAGCCACTATAAGCTATTTGTTCGCTTTCCAGCTAATAATCCCTCCATATAGCTTAATTACGTATTTTTAGGAACTAACCCGGTTTAAGATATTATCCGCGTACGAAGCGTTTATATATACTACCAAACCATCCTAACTACTAAACGATAGCCCGAAATCCCGCGTACCTTTTAAATAATGCAAAACTCGGTTAGCGGCTTTGTGGTGGGCTGCAAAGGGATTGGTATTAAACCGGTTTAGTTTTAAAACGGCGAAAACCACGTCCGGGCGGGCCGTAATTGCTACATATAATAGCGAGCCGATTTTACGCTAATAGCTCTGGATTATAGTAACGGATGTGTGACGAGCGTGGCGTACAACCCCGCACGCACCGTCCTAGCACCTTTATAAGTCAGCTTCAGTGACTGTGCAGACAGTCCTGAATCGTGCCTTTTTGTGGGTGTGTAGTGCATTGGGAGTGACTTATGCCGATCGTTACACTATTTAGGACTACAACCGAGGTCGCGAGTTCGATCCGCGATGGGGGGAGTTTTCTGCCCCCGGTACCTCAGGTGTAGCAACCTTACCTCTGTCGCATCTGCAACGCAACCCTCGTGGAGTAAGTCGCTTGAAGGGCGCGACCGAGGGAGACGAAACGTAAGACGTGTGCAGCTGTGGACAAGTAAGCGAGCAACCCCCTCTTATGCCACTGATTGAACCCCGTCTTTAATTCCTGCTGTGAAGCATTAATTAAGAGACGAGGTGCAATGGGGGGGGTAGTGTGACGAGCGTGGCGTACAACCCCGCACGCACCGTCCTAGCACCTTCATAAGTCAGCTTCAGTGATTGTGCAGACAGTCTTGAATCGTGCCCTTTTGTGGGTGTGTAGTGCATTGGGAGTGACTTATGCCGATCGTTACAGGATGCCTGTAACAAGGGGTCAAAGACGGCTTGGAGAAGGATCTCTATATTGCAGATAATCTTTCTATGGGCTTAAGAGATGCTTGAGGAAGAAGGAATCTGTAACAAGGGGTCAAAGACGGCTTGGAGAAGGATCTCTATATTGCAGATAATCTTTCTATGGGCTTAAGAGATGCTTGAGGAAGAAGGAATCTTTCCTGGAGGACATAGGAGACGGCAGGGTTTATATAAACCACCTTGTGATCCGTGCGAAGTATTGAATACATGATTCACACTGCCCCTCCGGCCTTCGGCCTTTGGGCTTCGGGGCCGTTGGGCACCTATACCGGTTCCCGGACCTTTTGTGGGGCCGATTAGGTGAGTCCACAGGTTCTTCCGTGTGACACTATCCTCCTCTTCCTAGGGCGCGTTTCGAGACCTTTTGAAGCCCGCTTAAGGGATGCGGTTGTGCCTATATTATCTTGTGGCACGCGGGGGTCCTTAGGCTTATCGGGGTTGAGCCGATGAAAGGCAACAACGTGTTGTTTAGATCCGTCGGTATCGAAGTGCTCCTAAGGTTCCTACGTCCAGTCCTTTTTTCGTGGGTAATCTTCCCATCGGATAAGGTAACGAACCTTCCCGCTTGTATCCATGGAATCTATAACCTTTTCTACAACGAAATCTCCTATAACCGAGGGGGCTTCCCGCAGTACCTGGTCAGGGTCAGGTCGTGCCTGAATGCTAGAGCGGTAGGGTTTGATAAGGGACATGTGGAAAGCGTTATGGATTTTCCAGGTTTTAGGTAGGGCTAGTCGTACCGCCGTGGGAGAAATAACCTTAAGGATCCGGAAGGGCCCGAGCATTTTGGCATCGAGTTTTTTGGCGGGGCGACGGGTCTTTATGTGCCGGGCGTTTAATATAACGAACTGTCTTTTGGTAAGGACCGGCGAGGGGCTTTTCCTTTTGTCGGCCCAATGCTTCATTCGTTCCCGGGCTTTTTCGAGGTGTTGTTTGGCTTTTTCGTGCATTTGGGTCATCTAATGCCGGTAAAGTTGGCTTGCTGGATTGCGTACTCGTCTTGGGAGAGGGGGATTATTGGAAGCTGGGTGGTACCCGTAGTTGGCGAAAAAGGGAGTAATGGAGGTATTTGCCGAGGATATATTATTATAGGCAAATTCCGCCGTGGGTAACAGCTCGACCTAGTTAGTCATTTCGTAATTTACGAAAGACCTAAGGTAGGCTTCCAGGCTTTGGTTAAGCCTTTCGGTTTGTCTATCCGTTTAGGGATGAAAGGTAGTGCTCATTTTTGGCTTTATGCCCATTAGACGGAGGAAGTCTTTCCACAGGTGGCTTGTAAATCTGGAATCTCTATCAGAGATAATATCTAGAGGCATACCGTGCAGTCGCTAGTATTTTTTGGCGAAGATGCGGATAAGGTTATCCGACTTCTTACCCTCGATTTTGAGGGGGACGAAATGCGCCATTTTGGTAAAGGGGTCTACTATTACCCAGATTGAATCGCACCTATCGCTTAAAGGGAGGTCCGTGATGAAGTTTATGGCCACCGTTTTTTAGGGCTGGTAATGCAGCTTTATAGGTTGTAGGGGTCCAAAGGGGGCATGCTTTGGGGCTTTATTGCGTTGGCACTCCAGGCATCCCCTTACGTATTCCCGGACTTTTGCCTCGATATTGGGCCACTAAAAGTGCCGAGTAATTAATTTGAGGGTTTTATCCATACCTATATGTCCAGCGACTTTTGTGTTATGTTCGGACTCGAGGATTTCCTTTTGCAGGGCCTCCGTTGGCACCCACAGTTTTTTTTTATGATAAAGGAGGCCATCCTTAACTTTTTCACCCTTTTCGGGCTTTTGGAGGCGGCTTTGGTATTCGGAATCCGATATACCAGCTTGCTTAACTTTGTTAGTAAATTCCGTAGCCCATTTTAGGATTGGAATATTGTAAAGCCGGTTTGGGGATAGGAGGAAAGAAGGTGCTTTTTGCGGTAAAGCTTTTTCCATGGGGTTATCTTTTTGTCCTTCCAGGGCCGAAATTTTTGCTGGGAAGTGTTTTTTTTGCAGGATCGTCGTAATCGGCTGATCTTTATTCCCCCTTTTTTTAGGCTTGTGCTGGGGTAATTTCGATAGCATATTAGCTTTTTTATTTTGCTTTCCTGGCCGGTAGTTGATTATAAACCAATAACCAGCTAGTTGTTGTGCCTATTTGGCTTGCTTTCGATTAAGGATTTTGGCCGTTAGGAAATATTCGAGGTTCCGGTGATCCGTATAAACCTTTATCCGGTGCTTTGCCCTTTCGAGGTAATGCCTCCACCTAGCGAAACAGTTGACGACCGCTAAAAGTTCTTTATCGTGGATTTCATAGTTGATTTCGGCGGGCGACATTTTGCGTGAATGGAAGGCAACGGGGTGCAGTTTGTTGGTTTCGGGGTCCTTTTGGGATAGCACCCTTTTAAGGGTAAAGTTCGAAGCGTTTATTTCGATTTGCGCCGGAAGAAACGGATCGAAATGCCGGAGTATCGGAGGCGAAATAAAAGCGACTTTAAGAGCCTCGAAGGCCTGGTCCATTTTGGGGGTCCATCGCCATTGGCTTTTAGGCAGGGCGTTGGCCGTCGTTATAGGCCTAACGATTCCGGAAAACCCTTTAATAAACCTCCTGTAAAAGTTGGCAAAGCCGACGAACGATTGGGAGTTTTTAAGGCAGTTGGGGGTCTTTTATTGGATGATAGCATCAACTTTGTCTTTGGATATTGCGATGCCCTCGGGTCCTATTATGTGACTAAGGAACTCGACCTCGTGCACCCCCCAAACGCATTTGCGAGGGGCTACGGTTAGGTTGTGTTTGGTAAGGCGGCGAAGCATTTCCTTTACCAAACTATCGTGTTGTTCCTTGGTTTTTGCGTATATTAGGAGGTTATCCAAATATACGAGGAGCCCGGTATCGATGAGGTCCATAAAGATATGGTTTATTATGCTTTGGAAGGTGGCGGGGGCGTTGATAAGGCCTATAGGCATAACCGTAAATTCGAAGACGCCGTATTTGCAGCGGAAGGCCGTAAACTATTCGTGCTTTTTTTTTATCCGAATTAGGTTAAACCCAGTTTTGAGGTCGATTTTCGTTTTCCATTTGGCATTTCGAAGTCGATTTTGGAGCTCCGTAATAAGCGGGATAGGGTACCGAATCGGAATCGTTTTGGCGTTTACGTTTTTGTAGTTGACCACCACCTTTAAGGGATCGAGGGGGTCTTTCTTTTCTGCGAACATAAGGGGCGAACTGTTGGTAGTTTTGTATGGCCTGGCCCGACCGATTCGTATTTGCTTTTCTAGCTACGGCTTTAGGACATCCAATTCCTTTTGGCTTATTGGGTATAAGGGGCTATGGGTTAATTGAGCTCCTTTTTTAAGGTGAATTTCGTGATCCCAGGGCTGATGATCGGGAAAACGGGTAGTAGCCGCTTCCGTTATAATAGGGAGAAATTCCCTAAACTTTTGTGGCACCGATTCGAGGCCGTCCGAATCTGCTTTGTTTACTTCCTTAAGGGAAGGAATACCGTGCCCGTATTTAATAGCGGCAATAATCGCAGGCTCGATTGTTTTTATGTTTTCCCGAAGGCGTAAGCCTTTGGGCGGCCGTAAATCCTGTGGCTTCCGTGCCCGGGGTTTGTTGCATTTCCGGCATTTGTCCGAATCCATCCGGATATCCCGAAGGTCGCGATCCAATAACCCTAGCGGTGGGTGTTGCCTTTGCTATGCGAAGGGCAGGATAATATCGCAATCTGGATCCGTAGGATTGATTTCGAACGTTTCCGTAGAATAGTGCGTTTTGTGCCGGAGGGTAACGTCGATAACTAGTTGCTTTCCGGCCTTTGGTTCGATTTTCCTTGAAAAGGAGGTTATTACGCGAGGGATAGCTTTGTTAACTAGGTGACCCGGGAGTTGCTTGGCTATTTTGTCCGATATGACCTTCGTATCGCTGCTTCCGTTTAAAAGGACCCGGACAGGTATTTCCTTCGATCCCTTCGCCCGTATGTACATGCGAAGGATTGGTTTTGCGAGTTTTTTATCCGTTAAGGGCCTTCGTGCAGCAGCGACGGTCGATGGTTGTTAACAGTCATCGTTTGATTTTGAATTTGATAGTTTAAAGATTCGTGGTTCGCTTGGGGCTTTTGAGGTGAGGCTAGCGATTTTAGCCTTTTTGGCCTGTGGCTGTTCTTCTTGTTCGTCCGTTGTAGGGCGTTTAAGAATGGATTTGGCACCGGCCGTTTTTGCTAGTGTAGGAGGGAGTTTTTTGCCGTTGGTGTCCTTTTTGGCGTAGCATTTTAACGTATGGTGCCCTTCTCTTCCGCAGCGCTAGCAGTCGGCTTTGGCCAACTTTCGTGCGTTTATATCGCGTTGTTCGATTCTTTCGAGTGCCAATTTGGTGGTAGTCCAAATGTTGTTCTTTTTGTCGGCGGCCTTTTTATCGTTGGCTTTTTTTCCGGAACGGGAGTTTGAGGATGGATTTGGGTTCTTGTTTTTGGAGCCTTTGCCGCGGCGACGGCCCGCGTTCGAGCGCTTTTGATTCGAAGCGGGCTCGTCTTTTCCCTTTTCCTTTTAGCCCGTTTTTTGCATTAAAGCTTTAATGGAGGTTTTATTTGCGAGCTTTTGTTTGTAAGTGATTTTTGCTTTTTGGAAAGCTTCGAGGAATTCGGCGTCGTCCGTAGGGATTCGACCTTTATTGGCATATACCAAATCGGCGATACCTTCGGGTAGCGAGGATCGGACGAAATCCCGGAAGGTTGTACCGGTCCATCGGGTGGTGATATTGTATTGCCTTAGCTCCGTTAGGTAGCCGACGATATCGCCGTTGTACTTTAAGGACCGGAGCTTTTTGGCATCAGTTCGTTCCTCGTTAGGGTCCTTATAGTGCTCCTCCAGCGACGAAGCGTATCCTTTCCAGGAATTTTAAACGTTTATGGATTCCAATGAACGTGCTTTGGCTACGTGCTATTAGAGGGCGGCTCCTTTTAGGAGGGACCCGACCCAAGTGATGCGGTGCGGGTTACCCGTGAAATTTTGGGGGCAGGCGTTTATATAAGCCTGTACTACAAACTACTAGTTTTTAAATTTGGTGCGGTCCCTTTCGAAAGCATTGGGGGTTTTAAGTTGCATGGGGTTGATTATAAAAACCGTGCTTTAGGGAGTTCCCCTAGGGGGTTGCGAGGCCTTATCGTTTGGCGGAGAGGGTGATCGGAACAGCCGTAGCTTTCGGTTAGGAGGTCGCGGTGGCAGGTTATTATCGCTATCATCCGATTCCGAAGAGTTCGAAAAGTCCGGATTACCGGCGGGTTGTTCTTGTGTCCGTCCCGGCGTAATGCCTGTGCGGGCCTGGTTTGCTTAGGTTTGTGAATCCTTTAGGGTCTTTTCCATTTGTGCGGCTAGCAAGCCGGCGTTTGATCCGACGATCCGTTCCCGCGTTATTGAGCTTGTTTGTTTAAAAGCGGAAGGCGGAAATATATCGGTATTAATTTCGGCCCTATTTTCCTTAGTAGGGACGGGTACGTTTTGGGGAGAGCTTTGGTTTGATCCGGGTTGTTAAAACGATCGTTACAAGGCCGAAAATATAGTAGCCGATTTAGGCCGCTTTCTTTGTGCTGTAAGCCGCCGGCTTTCCCGTACGGCGTTTTTAACAAGCTGGCGAGTTTGGGCCAATATGCGTCGCTCGGCTTCGGTGAGGGCCTCGGGCGAAATATGCTCCTTGGTTAGGAGATTCTGGATTTGGGCATCCTTATCGACGGCCCAGTTAGTGACTCCCTTTTCGAAGGTGGAAAGCCGTGCTTGTAGGTTTTGCAAGTGGTTTTGTTGGGCCCGAGTAACGTTTCGAAGCTGAATTAGGGCCTTCGAACGGGTTTGTTGCTTTTTGGCCAAAGTGGCAACCGTAGCCCAAATTTGTTGTGCAAATGCCTGGCTTTTTCCGATGATCCGTTGTTGGAATGCCTTTTGTTGCTCGGCAAAAGCGATTAGGCCTTTTTTATATAAGGAGACGACGGTATTGTACGCGTGGGTGATGTGGTTGTAATGGGTCCTGATTTCGCGGATTTGTTCCCGATCGGCGAGGATTTCCTGGCTTACATTTCGGGATAGGGCCGAAATTGCTTCGTGCGTATTGATAAATTCCCGCTGGATTTTAGTCATCCAGCCCGGGGGATCCTAAAAGCGTCTTACGGATATAAGGGCTTATTGTTCGAGGGCTATACTGAAAGGGGGTGCCGAATACAGGATAAGTGCCCCTTGATTGTCGAGTATAGGGGTATTTTGACGTTCTTCCGGTGCAGACCGGGAGGGGCCTTCGGGGGCTTTTCCGGCCGCTTTTTTAGATTGGGCCGGCATCGTATCGGCAGGTATACCGGAATCGCTGGGCAAAGAAGGGGATTCCGTTGATTTTCGGGCCGGCATGTTAAAGTCGCTTGGTAAGGAAGGAGATGTCGTTGTAGACGAGATGAGGGGGTCCGGTTCCTTGTATTCCTGGGTAGCGTAAAGTCCCAAACGTATAAGGGAGATTTTCCGGCCTTTTTTGGAGTCCCGTGATTTCGCCAGGGCGATTGAGAAGGTGAAACGACCCTTTTGTATATTTTTTTCGCTTTCACCCGTTCGAGAACACCGGTGATAGTTAAAATGTTTGTGGTGTGGCCCTAGGGTTTTATTCGCTAAAGAAGGCAATAGTTGGGGTTTGGGGGTACCGATTGATAGGGCCTTTTTAGAGTTTAGGAGGAAAGATAGTGAGGCTTTCGTTAGGGGGCAGAGCGTGAGAAAGATTATTTGTAATAAGGGGTTAAAGACGGCTTGGAGAAGGATTTCTATATTGCAGATAATCTTTTTATGGGCTTAAGAGATGCTTGAGGAAGAAGGAATCTTTCCTGGAGGACATAGGAGACGGCAGGGTTTATATAAACCACCTTGTGATCCGTGCGAAGTATTGAATACATGATTTACACTGCCCCTCCGGCCTTCGGCCTTTGGGCCTCGGGGCCGTTGGGCACCTATACCGGTTCCCGGACCTTCTGTGGGGCCGATTAGGTGAGTCCACAGGTTCTTCCGTGTGACAATGCCCGTTTTTCCGCCGGAAGTAGCTTTATAGCTGTTATAGGCGTATTTAAAAGTTGAAAAGGTATCGGCTCGTTTGCTAAAGCGGCTATTTTATCGATATAACCGGCTTGGGATAAATAAATGCGTTTATTTAGTTTGTCCTTAAAAATTTGCATCCTTAAAAACCATTGCAATGGATACCCTCCGGTTATAGCGTATTTTTCTTTAAAGCCGGCGATAACAAATTTGGCCTTTATGCGGGCAATTCGCGGGTAAACGACCAGGAAGTCGTTTATATAAATAAAAATTATAACGTTCCCTTTTTAAAAAACGCATAGTTCGTTTTGGAGGGGTTGGAAGCCTAATTTTTAAAGCCTGCTTTTTAAATTTTCCTACTAAAGTAGCGGGGACTTACGCAAACCGTATAGCGCTTTCTTAAACCTGCAAACCTTGCCGGGGATTCGGAATCCGTTTGGCATCTTTATAAACGTTCTTTTGCGCAAAAAGGCGTAAACGAAAGCGTTAGTAACATCGTACTAGTTTACCTCCCAATCGAAAGTCGCTACGAATGCTAGCAAAATTTTAAAAAAACGCGTAGCGAAGGTGGACGCGTAAATAAACTTTCCCGATGCCACCTTTTGCTAATTACCCCAAATAATAAATCGTGCTTTAGCCTTTTAAAAACGGCCGTATTTATCAAATTTATGCACGAATACCTACATGCAATCGAACACCTGTTTTCTATAAGCCTCCATCTTATTTATTACGTCTTATAAATGCATTTGCTAATAGCTTTAAATATGAGTTCGTTATATTATTCGATAAAGTGTTTTAAATAGGTGGTTATATTAATATTGGGAGGTCAAATCGGGGATTTGCAGCGCAGTCACAGTGGCCAGCAGGGTCTCGGTTAGTTGGATTGGGCCCTGACAGGCGCTATAAATAGCGCTGTCGGGGCCTTAAGCTTAGTGGGGTGAATAGGCTTGTATTGCAGTTGAGGGGCGCCAACAATCGCTTCCCTCATATACCCACCGACATCGATCCCGCGGGTTCTCCGCCGTGGGGGCTTCCGGTGCCGCGAGCGATTTTCCGAAAAATTATTTTGTGTGGGATTTCCAAAAAATCGACCCACGGCCACCAAACCCATCTCCGCGTTGGGCCTCCAATTCTGACTTGTGCAAATTGACTCCTGACCAATTCTGTGCAGAGTAGATGTGCAGGGTAGGCGAGTCAGTGCGACCCACAACGGCTGACTTGGGTGCTTAGGCATCCTACAGGGGCTACAGGCCACCTTCAGGCTTTCGGTAAGCGCTGTAGATGCTGTAAGCCACCCCCGGGTACGCTATAAGCCCTGCCCGCTACTCCTGTGCACAACCCCACAACAGTACAGGGTAGATAATCTAATAAGAGTAGTACATGGTAGGTTGGGCCTATGCACCCAACCTAGGCTAAATACATTAGTTCTTTTAACAGGTTATTTAAATCCCATTAACTTTTCGGCGGATTTAGCGTATTCCGTTGGTGCAAACGGTTTTCGGATGCGAGCTTATAAATTTTTTTAGTTAATAATATTTATTATAATTCGTTAAGGCGTCGTAAACGCTTAAAGCGTGCTTTTTTTACCATTGAGGCTTTGGTTTATAAACGCCCGTTTACGTTACCCGCACCCCCTAAAACGCGGCCCGCTTTAAAGGCTGCCATCCACTTTTAAGGTGCCGTTTGGGCCAAACTTTTTTAGGTTTTTTTTACCCCCTCGGGTATCGTTAAAACGGCAAATGCATTAGGAGATTAGACCGGATTATGCTTAGGGCTCGGATAGGTTTGCATTATTAGATTGGCTAAAAGGTGATTAGTTTTTAACATTGCGTTATAATCCACGCCCTTTTAGAAATGCTTAATAGGGGCCTACGTTTAGGTATCCTTTTTTCCGGCTGTTTTTTTGCCTAAATCCGCCTACCATTTTCTAACGGTATCGTTTTTTATAAGCTAGTTATTTGTTTCAGGGTTTAGATTCAGTACGGAATCGAATTTCGAGAAGGCATTTATTGGTAATTTTTAAAAACGTATAGCAATTTTTTCCGATGTTAGCGAAATCTTTTTAAACGTATTTATTACATAGTTTTCGGGTTTTCCGGAATAAACTTTTATTTCGTCGAAAAGTACGTTTTTTACGCGTATAACTTTGCTTATTGCAAGTACTTAAACCTTATAGATATTAATAAAGTCGTATCTAACGAAAAAGCTTATTATCGCTTTGGATTTAACCTTGTCCTTTTTTCGGGTTATAGCACGGGCTGCTGGGGTAAAGATAAAAACCTAGCAGCTATAAGCACGTAAATACGTTTAACGCGATTGTTTTGCAAACGTTGCATGCCTATTTCGGTTTGCTAAATAGCTAAAGAAACGCTTATATAAGAACTGCTAATAGTAACGTGGTTCACCAGTGAGTGGGACAAACCAGCGAGTGGGACAGTTGGAAATCCCATACTAAACGCCGTTTTCGACATCCTTGCTAAATCGCCCAATTTGTATCCGAATTCGATAAAATTTTAAAATTAAGGGTTTAACTATATAGTCGATTTTATGTAATTATCTACAAATTTGTAACCCTAACCCGGGCGAGATATAAAAAAATGCGCTAATTTAACCCCTGCATTTTTAATATCTCACCCGGGTTAAGGTTACAAATTTGTAGATAATTACATAAAATCGACTATATAGTTAAACCCTTAATTTTAAAATTTTATCGAATTCGGATACAAATTGGGCGATTTAGCAAGGATGTCGAAAACGGCGTTTAGTATGGGATTTCCAACTGTCCCACTCGCTGGTTTGTCCCACTCACTGGTGAACCACGTTATCTTTATTTAGGCAATTTATTATTAAAATAAGTAGCCGCGAAAGCAGCTTCGGTCCAAAGGTTTCGGGGAAAGTTAGCATAAAGTAACATAGCTTTTATTTTTTTTGTAAAAACGCCTCCCATTTGTTTGGTACTACCGTTTTAGGTTTATGTATATAGGGCGGAAGGTATCGCGTTAACGCTTTCCGTTTAAAGCCTTTGTTCCTAAAATTAGGTAGTAAATTCGTTATCGAAACGGACGTATTTAATCTTTATTCTATAAAAATTATTTAACCGGTTTTATAAATCGCTATAGTACCGTAAAAGTTTTACCGTTAATTTCTCCTTACAAAAATAGCTCCAAATATACCCGCTTTAATCGTTATAAAAATGCAACTAATATTGGTAGCCTTTTAGATCCTTTAACTAATAGCTATAGTCCATAGATAAGGATTCCCTTAGCTCTGTTACTTCGATTCGGGGCATTTAATTAATAACCTTTTTTATTTTAGCATAGGCGCAAACTTCGCATTTAGCGGTAGGCGGACTTTATAACCGCAATTTAGCTGTACGTTTAGTAGCTTAAGCAAAAACCTCGGGGCCCGGATGCCTAAACCGGAGGTATTAAAATGTCCCGTCCCCCGGGGGAAATTAACGGTAATGCTAAAAGTTTTAACGTTTAACCGTAGGTTGGGGAATTTTCGGGATTGTTATAAAAGCTCCCTAATTTCCTTTTCGTACCGGCGTTATTTGTAACAGGCCTCCGCCCTACTATAGCCAGCTACAGTAGTGTGAGGCCTGGAAAAGGGGGGTTCTCGCAGGGAGGTCTCAGAGGTTCAGCAGCTCAACAGTTGCATTCGTGCAGGGCTCAACAAGTTTATGGTGTAGGTAGAAACAGAAACGATAGCTTGCCCTCCGAACCTCCTTCACAGGGGGTCTCTCGGGCCCTCCTTATGCTCTAGCCCTCCGTCCGTCCTTCGGCTGTCGTCGGCGCGCCTCCTCCTCCGTGGCGTCCGTCGGGCCTGCCTTTCAGTTGTTATCGGCACACTGCCTCCTCCGCGGCGTCCGTCGGAGCCGGATGTGTTTCGTCCCTCTTAGGGTTCCGGGCCGGGCTGATCTGCGGGGGTTGATCGGCGCGCGTGTCGCAAAGTTAAACTCTCCTGATCCGCACATCCGTCAGGGCTTGCGCCCCTCCGGCTACCACCCGGAGGCCTCCCTTGTGGTCACCGGTGGCGTCCCCTGCGGCTGCTGGCCATGGTTCTGTGTGGGGTGTTACATTATTAGGTTATATTTTAGTAGGAATTGATTAACGTGGTTCATCACCGAGTCGCCCATATCACCGAGTCGCCCATATCACCGAGTCGCCCACTTCAAAATCCCATACTAAACGCCGTTTTCGACCCCCCGGTTAAATCCACTAATTTTTTATAAAATTCCATAAAAATTTAATATGTTATAGTTATACCTGTTTTAATTTTGGTAGAATTTGGCTGCAAATTGACCGAGTTATTTAATTGAAAAAAACGGCGTTTAGTATGGGATTTGGAAGTGCGCGACTCGGTGGTTTGCGCGGCTCGGTGGTGAACCACGTTAGTTAAATATAACATATTAAATTTTCATGGAATTTCATAAAAAATTAGTGGATTTAACCGGGGGGTCGAAAACGGCGTTTAGTATGGGATTTTGAAGTGGGCGACTTGGTGATATGGGCGACTCGGTGATGAACCACGTTATGTTTGTTGGGAATAACAGCTAAAAGCTAATCGTCGCTATTTTTAAATGCAGGTGGGTTTCGTTTAATATCCTATTATTAGCCTTTCCGTATAAGGCATATTAAAGAAACCACGTTACAAGCGAACCTTTCGATTAAAGCCACGTTTTTCAACCGTATATAGGCTAATCCGAACCCCGTTAATACCGTTAGGGTTACGTTTCCGTAGCTAATAATTTAGATTTTTTCTAAGCCGGTTTATACGTAATTTCCGGCCGTAGCGTATTTAAAGTTCCGGAACCGGTTTAGGTCGTTAAAAATATGTAATATGGCCTTGGAATTAAATATCGTGGATCGGTAAAATGGGTAATCGCTTACGTTAAAAATAGCGCAATAGGTTAAAACGTTTATTATAATCGTTAAAGCCTAAAAACGATTCCCATTCGTCGTATTAGTTAATCCTCGCTTTTATTTTCCTTTATACGGTTTACCCAAAATACGGATCTTTTTTCCTTTTTTTATTTTCCGGCTTTGTATTTTGTTTAAATCTTTTTAATAAAAGCGTTAAATTTTTTATTTTCCTATCGCCGGATGGAAATTAGGTTTTGCATTGCTACCGCTAGTTTCCACCACTCCTAAACGCGGTTTTTTAAAATATAAAAACAGTTTTTTGGTCGGTAGCCTGGTTGCCCGCATACGCGGCAAACTTTCCTTGGCGGTAAAACGAATCCTCCTTTTCGTATTACTTTTTAAAAGTTCGATTTGGCCCGGGGCTTTCGTCCATTTAGGTTAGACGCTTGTAAGGTTCGTTTGCGGGTATTTTGCGGGAGACTATTTCGCCGTTATCGTTTAATGGTAACTTTTGCCTTTAATTTTCGTCGCGGGATTAGGATTTGGAAACTGCCTTTAAATCGGCTGCTTAAAAGCCGGCAGCCCTAACGCTATTGCCTTTGGGGATAATCAAACCGGCTTTCGCTTATATAGCCCCCCAAATCTTTTTAACGATATTTTAGTGCTTTAAAATCCCTGCTATTGCTTTTAGGAGATTTTTTTGCGTATGCTATAAGCCTAGGGCTTATATATAGCACCCACAGCGTTAATAGTTGCTAGGAACCATATCGCGGGAGTTATAGCCTTTAGAAGATCGACCTCGATTCCCTTTTCTATAGCTAACTCGAACTTTTTTAACCACTTTTCGGTATTTTTGTAGCTTTTTAATACTCCTAAAGTTGCGTTATATGCGTTTTTCGCTGCCTTTTGGTTTTCCGTAAAAAACGAATCTCCGTATTTTTTAAATCGTTCGTAGCTTTTTTGTATTAACGGGCTTAAAGAGTCCGTTTCCTTTTTAAAGTACCGGTTTTAAAGGGATTAGGCTACCGTTTTTTCCATTTATTAATAAAAGGTTTCGACGTTTTTTTCGTAGTGCTGATAGGTCGATAATTGGTACGAATAAACGCGGTCGTTTACCTGATATCCGAATTTTTAAATCTTAGGGACGCTCCCGCGGTTTGGGTTGAGGATCGAGGAGGTCGCGGTTGCGTTAAACGACGAAAGAGTGCCGATTTGGGGTTTTTTACGCGTACTTTTCCGCGTAACCGGGCCGGGAACGAGTTTTTCGTCTGTTTTTGGGATTTTCAGCGGCGAAGGTAGTCGAGGCCATTTTTTTTCGCCCAATACGAAAGCTTTAACTTTTAAGGAAATCGCTTTTTTTTAGGAAGGCTCGATTTTATCCTATCCACCCGGTGTAGTCCTTAAGGAATGGAGTCGTATTTTAGATAAACATTATCGTTATCGTTGTACGCTGCTAATTTGCGCGGTAAGCTAGACGTTGCTAATAAGACTTTTAATCTATTGCATAGCGTAATAACCAAAGGTGATTTAACGTAATGGTTAATCGATTTTATTCTGCCTCTTTGTGACCCCCCCGACAAGCGGTCTGCCAAATTTGCACTGAACACGTCTACGGCCACACAGCTCGTGCACCATTACTAATCCGAATTACACGTGATCAAACCAACTTGCACGTGGTGCAACAATATCCACCGACTCCGATCACAAATCTACAAACATAAAATGGGTTTGAACGTACGAATCGGCACCGTTCTTACCTAGGTCAACCGAACCGGAAGACAAACAGTGTGGAAACTTCTCGAGTTACCACAAAGGAGTTGATGCCGCTAGGGACCTGTGCATAGCGAACGTCAAGCTCAAACTATGGCGGACTGTTGGGGGCAAGGGATGTTCGCCAGTGTTATAACACTGCCTGCCCGCACACCTATACATACGGAGGGATTCGAACAGTCACCGCATATTGGTATATACAGGGCAGAGGGTTCCCTTACTTCACGAGTTTTCCCCTTTATACCTTGGACGTGCTGCGCGTCTTCAGCATCTTGCACAGTTGGCCGAGGTGCAGGCCTCTCTGTGCGTTGGCCGCGACGGGCAAGGGTGGCACGGCCGGAGGAGCTGGAACAGCCAGATGCCCAGGACCAGGGTGATCGGGTTGAGGCGGCCCTGGAGGATGCCGGGCAGGGCGAGATAGAGGCCCGATGCCGAGGTCAGGGTATTGCGGAGCTGAAAGACGATGCGGCGGGAGAGAACAGCTACCTGAAGGGTCCGTGGTGGCTGCGTCCACGGCGATATGGTCAGCAGGAGGAGCGTGAAGTCCAGTGGCCCGACGTCCGGTGCGAAGCTGGCGGCCTGGATTTGCGAGTTTAGGAGGATGGTGGTGTCCGCTTTTTCGAGAGTACATAATGTGATGTCTACCTATCCAGCTCGAGAAGGACGAAAAGATCCAGCCCTTTCGCGTGGCTCACCACGAGTAGACACCTTCTTTGTGGAGAATGCCCTTACCCTCGTCCTCGTCCCTAGCCCCTTCAATGATGCTCAGAAGCGTGCGTCCGGAAACGCCCGGATCGCTAGCGCCACCCCAGCCGGTACGGGCTTCCTCGCTTATGCCCCGCAGGTTAGATACTACATAGCCCGGGCACATTGCAAACACTTTGACCTTGCTTTCGGCAAAAACGACCTTTTCGACGACGCTAACCATATTGAGCGCAGCTTTACTAACGGCATAGGGAACGCCACTTTGGCCAAAGCTGGCGTAGGCAGCGGCCATTTCGGGCGTTTTGGCGATGGACCCGGCGGTGCTCGAAATGTACACGGACCGCGGATCGGCCGACTTGCCGAGGAGCGGGCGAAAGGCCCGCGAGACGGTAGAGGGCCCGACGACGTTGATCTCGAGGACCGACTTGAAGGCATCCTCGAAGGAGCCCACGCATGTCGCGAGGTTGCCCTCGTCGTCCTTGACGTAGGCCACGGCGCCGTTGTTGACCAGAACGTCGAGGCGGCCGAAGCGCTCCTCGACCGCCCTGGCCGCGCGCTCGACCGAGGCCGGGTCTGTCTGGTCGAGTTGCAGCGCCGACACGGTGCCCTTGAGCTGGCCCGTCGCCTCGAGCTTCTCCACCGCGCCCTGGGCCTTCTCTAGCGTGCGGGCCGTCACAAAGACGTGGTACTTGTCGGACGAGCTCGCTATCACCCTGGCGCTGGCGAAGCCCACGCCGCCGTTGGCCCCTAGATACCCCGGAGTCATGTTAGCATGTAGTCCATCGTGGGCGTCTGCGAGAAGAAAGCATGCGGCAGCAAGAAAGTGTGGCCGAGCCATCGCCTATACGTGAGGCGCAGGGGCAGGATGGGCTGAGGGCGTGGGAGGCCGCACCGGTAATCAGGACGGTGATAGACGGTGCCATGTTGTCGACGTAATATCAAGCAAACAGCGTCACACAATGGCCACGGTGGTATCCAGATATGTGGCTGTTATGGGGGTAACCCTTGGCTGGGACACGCTGATGGAAGCGCCCGGGGGGCGAAGAAAAAGTTTGGGTGACACGGTGCTGTTGGGCCGGCTGACGGGAATTTGCCGAGTATGCTAATTAACATATGCCACAGAGGAACCGAGCAAAGGGGGCGACAGGCAGCCGTCCGAACCTGCGCGGGCGGCCAAGATTATGGTTAATCTGCTCCCGAACCATCTGGAAGGATGGCATCGAAGCTAGGTACCTAGATCGGTACCATGTAGGGATACCCTGTGGTAAACAAGCCGCTCCCCCCTGTATCCAACATGTGTTGCCTCATCCGGCCTCTGGCGTAGTCAGTCGACTCGCTGTTTCATCGACGCCTGCGCGCCGTGCCCGGTTTGATCCGATTCTGACTCAAAGACGTGCATCTCCAATCTTGGGACCAGAGACTCGGGCCGAGAGACCCTGAAAAAAAGCCGATTGCACTGGGCAGAGGGGTGTCAAGGCTTCATAAATCGTCTTGTTGTCTGTAGAGTGATGGCGCGGAAGTCCATCTAGAGTCAATGCTATGCATCCAACCATAAACCCCTCACTAGTGCCCGATCAGTGGACTCTGGGGTGGTGTATCGATCCCCCGGTCATGCATTTATCCCCTGGAAAAAATGGCGGTCTGGGAAGACTGTCACCGAGGCTCCGCACGAATTGAGTTTAACAGAGGTGGAACCGCCAAGGCCTCGCTATTTTGTGCAGCATATGGCAATAACGAGGAGCGAGTCGATGCACTTGCTTTCCATGATCCCAACCGGGAAAAATATGTACAAAGCTCCTGGGAAAGGTGTCGAGTCGAGCTGCCACGTCGCAGCCATACATGACATTTATACAGCACATGACAATGTTGGCACGAGCAGGCCGGTTGACTAAGGGGCCCGTGCAATGCACGGTTCCGGCAGGTAGACCCCCCTGGTCCAGATGCTACGTAGTTGACATAGTGCAAACGGCATCCTGACCCTTCTCCGATGTGATGTTTAACACAAACAGTTTTAAAACGAAGCGTGCCACATGGTTCCCGGCGGGATTGTGCGTCCATCCCCAGGTCCTTGGGACCGCCTCTCCCAGCTGGTGCCAAACTCAAGCCGTCGTGGATGTGACGGGCAATGCCGAATCCAGAAAACAGCTGTCGAGGCCGACCTTGTTTCTCGTTTTGTTGGTGGCATGCCGCCGGGCAGACCTTGGCGGGATGATTGCTCCAGACTTGTCATGGTATCATCCCTGTTGTGCGGGAAACTTCTCCCAAAAACGGAGGGACCCGAGTATCTACCAAAGGAAGAATCCAAGGTAGGATAAGATGATCGACGGACTCGGCACGACAAGGCCACTCAAGTCGACACGGGTGTATGCGCTGCGGGCCCTTCGGTGCTGACCAGCCGATTGGCGAGGAAAGTAAGGGCACCGGTTCTGCCGCCTGATTTGGGGCATGGGGGGACAAGGTCCCGGGCCCGCGGTACCAGAGATCCTGCCCGAAGCGGCACAGGCCGTCCAGGGCGGCACGGCAGACGTCCCCGCACCGTAGCAGTGGCGAATATTCTGGCCGCAGGGGTGAGGTCGTGGGGCGTGGGGGCTTCGAGATTCAAAAGAACCTGCTTGTGATCATGGCAGGTCGAGACAAAAGTACTGGAACATCAGCTGGCTGTCAAAAGCATAATTTAGCACGTAGCGGGACACGCAAGCGGAACACGATACAGCGCTCAGGATGTAGGCTGTAGATCCCACAAGTCAGCAACCCAGGCAGGGCCCCAGAAGCGCGCGCGGCGACGGCAGGCAAGACCGGGATGACGGCCGCTCACGACCACGGTGCGGTATGGGCCGGCCCAAAAAAAGTCGCGGCTGCTAGCAAGGGGCCTTTTACGTACAAGAAACGACCCGGGACGTGACGCGATATCTGCGGCGGCGTCATAATAGGTGGTGGGCGGTGACACGAGTCGAGAAGGGGCTGGACGGATCTGGAGAGCAAAACCACGGAAACGGAGCTCTGGTATATATACCTATCTTGGCGCACACTGGGCCGCCGTGTACATGGACTACACCGGCTACAGGCTTGCCACAAAGAACAAAAACTAGATTTTTTAATATCAGCTTGACAGATTTAACACCAGAAAAAGTGGCAACAACAAACACACAGCATCAGGCGAGCACAGTACACATCCCAGGCTATGACGACTGACACGAAAAGCAACGCCACACGGCGCCGGGGCAGTGAGCCCGCCCAGGCGGCCGCCACTGAGCGGCAGCTAGAGTACTGGAAGACACAGCTCGCAGACAGCATCCCGGCCGAGTTCCTTACGGATCGGCCGCGCCAGACGGGTGCCCTCTCGGGCGAGACTGCCGTCGCCACCTTCACCATCGAGGACTCCCTGCACGAGGCAGTGCGGGGGTTCAGCCAAGCGCGCAAGGCCACTGCCTTTGCCGTGCTCCTCGCCGCCTTCCGCGCGGCGCACTACCGCTTCACTGGGGCTGAGGACGCCATCGTCGGGACCCCCAAGGCCGGGCCTGCTGGGGCTGCGCACTCCCTGCTGGCCGACACGCTGTGTCTGAGAATCGCCGTGGGAGGGAGCGACACGCTGGCCGGGCTGACCGCGAGGGCCGAGTTGACAGCCGCCGACGCCCTGACCAACAGCGACGTCCCGCTGGGCCGCGTCGTATCCGCACTGGAGCAGGCAGGCCAGAAGGAGAAGAGCCGCGCCAATCCGGTGCGCATCCTTTTTGGCCTGCACTCGCAGGAGGAGGGCCTGCCGGCGGAGCCCATGACGACGGCGGGGGAGGCCGCGCTCGACCTCGAGCTCCACCTGGCCCAGACGACACACGGCCGCCTCGACGGCAAGATAACCTACTCAACAGACCTGTTCCAAGCAGTGACCATCGACGGCATAATTGCCGCCTTCCGGGAGATCCTGCGCGGGGGCATCGAGCAGCCCCAGTCCCCCGTTTCGGCGCTCCCGCTGGGCGGGCTCGGCGAGCTGCGGGCCATGGGCCTGCTGGCCGTCGAGCAGACAGACTACGCGCGCGAGTCGAGCGTGGTCGACGTGTTCCGCTCCCACGCGACAGCGACGCCCGACGCGCTCGCGGCCGTCGACGCCACGGAGCGCCTGACGTACGCGGAGCTCGACGCGCGCTCCGACGCCATCGCGGCCTGGCTCCGGCGCCGCGCCATGCCGGCCGAGGCCCTGGTCGCCGTCCTGGCGCCCCGGTCGTGCGAGGCCGTGGCCACGTTCCTCGCCGTGCTTAAAGCCAACCTCGCCTACGTGCCGCTCGACCCCAACGTGCCTGCGGCGCGCGTCGCCGATATCCTGTCGGCTATGCCCGGCGGCGGGGGCAGGAGGCTGGTGCTGGTCGGTCGCGGCGTGTGCGAGGCCGAGATCCCGGGCGTCGACGTGGAGCTGTGCAGGATCGAGGAGGCGGTCGACACCGCGGGCGCGGCGTCGTCGGCGGATAGCACCGAAAGGCCGCTGGCTACGAGCCTCGCGTACGTGATGTTTACCTCGGGGTCGACTGGTCGCCCCAAGGGCGTTATGATCGAGCACCGCGGCATTGTCCGTCTCGTTATGGATAGGAGCGTTCTATCTGCCGACAAAGCAGCCGTCCCGGTTGCCCACATAGCAAACCCCGCGTTTGATATGGCGACGTGGGAGATATATACCGCATTATTAAACGGCGGCACCGTTGTATGCATCGACCATATGACCGTGCTGAACCCCAAGGCGCTGGCGGCGGTATTCGAAAGGGAAATGGTGCGAGCTGCTGTGTTTACGCCAGCGTTCCTTAAACAGTACCTGTACGAATCGCCTTCGACGTTTAGCCAACTGGATATGCTGCTATCCGGAGGAGACGCCATTCGCCCCCAGGACGCCCTAAGAGCGACGCAGCTGGTGCGGCACGCGTTTTGCAACGCATACGGGCCCACAGAAAACACGGGCATTAGTACCATGTACCGCATGGACGCCAACGAGCAGTGTGCCAACGGCGTCCCGATCGGCCGGGCATACAGCAATTCGGGCGCGTACGTCATGGACCCTCTGATGCGGCCCGTGCCGCTAGGCGTCCTGGGAGAGCTTGTCGTGACTGGGGATGGCCTTGCCCGAGGGTACACGGATGCGGCACTGGACCGAAACCGGTTTGTAACGATCCAGGTCGACGGGGGCGAGCCCGTCCGGGCGTACAGGACCGGGGACAGGGTGCGGTGGCGGCCGACGGACGGGCAGATCGAGTTTTTCGGCCGCATAGACCAGCAGGTCAAGATCCGCGGCCACCGTATTGAGCTGGCCGAGGTCGAGAACGCGCTGCTCGGCCACGGCGGTCTTCGCGACGCCGCGGTTATTGTCCACAAAGACGACAACGGCGAACCCGAGATGATTGGGTTCGTCGAGCCGCGGGCGGAGGGCACTTGCGCGGACGAGGAAGACGGCCAGGTCGAGATCTGGGTGAACCATTACGAGCAGCAGAACTACGCCACGCTCGGCGGCGTCGACGGCTCGACTGTGGGCAACGACTTTGTTGGATGGACGTCCATGTACGACGGTAGTGCCATCGACAGGGCCGAAATGCAGGAGTGGCTCGACGACACCATCCGCACCATCCTCGACGGCCGCCCACCAGGCCGCGTCCTCGAAATCGGTACGGGAAGTGGCATGATCCTCTTCAACCTTGGCAAGGCTGGCGGACTCGAGAACTACGTCGGTATCGAGCCGTCCAAGTCGGCTGCCTCCTTCGTCACAGAGCGCGTGGCTTCGATTCCTGAGCTTGCCGGTCGGGTCCGGATGAATGTCGGCACGGCGGAGGACCTCGGCAAAATCGACGCGCAGCAGCCGGAGCTGGTTGTGATCAACTCGGTCACCCAGCTGTTCCCCTCGCCCGAGTACCTGCTGGAGGTGGTGCGGGCCATAGCCGCCATCCCGACCGTCAAGCGCGTGTATTTCGGCGACATACGCTCCCATGCCATCGACAGGCAGTTCCTGGCCGGCAGGGCCCTGCATTCGTTGGGCGACAACCCCAAGATTGCCAAGGCTGAATTCCGGGCCAGGATAAAGGAGATGGAGGACCGCGAGGAGGAGCTGCTGGTCGGCCCGGCCTTTTTCACCGGCCTGGCGGGACTGCTGCCCGACCGGGTCAGGCACGTTGAGGTTATCCCAAAGCGCATGGTGGCCACCAACGAGCTTAGCTGCTACCGGTACGCGGCCGTCATCTACCTAAACTGCTCGCAGAACACCCAGGAGCCACCCCGCGCCGTGGACCCGTCCGCATGGATCGACTTCCAAGAATCCGCCATGGACCGAGACCGCCTTGCTGGCCTCCTCAAGGGCGCGACTGGAGAGTCGGCCACAGTGGCGGTCGCCAACATCCCGTACAGCAAGACCATCGTAGAGCGACAGGTTCTGGCCTCGCTCGAGGACGAGTCAGGCGACGACGAGGCCTGGATCGTCGCCGCGCGGCTGTCTGCCCAACGCTGCCCGTCCCTCTCGGCGCTCGACCTCGCACGCATGGCCGAGGAGGCCGGCTTCCGCGTCGAGATCAGCTGGGCCCGGCAGCGGTCCAGGAGCGCCGCGCTCGACGCCGTCTTCCACCGCTACCCGGTGGCGACCGAGGGTGCACGCGTGCTGTTCAAGTTCCCGACCGACGATACGGGTGCGCCGCTGGCCACGTTCGCGAACCGGCCGCTGCAAAAGCTCCGGAGCCGGCGGGTCGAGGCCGAGGTGCGCGACAGGGTCCAGGTACTGCTTCCATCGTACATGGTCCCGGACAGGATTGTCGTCCTGGACCGCATGCCTGTCAACGCAAACGGCAAGGTTGACCGCAAGGAGCTCGCGCGCATGGCGAGAACCACAGCCAAAAAGAGCAAGGCCACATCTTCTTCCACACGGGCGGCTCCGCGCGACGGGGTGGAAGCCGCTGTGTGCGACGAATTTTTCGCTGTGCTTGGCGTCGAGGTCGGCATCGAGGACAATTTTTTCGACCAGGGCGGGCACTCGCTCATGGCCACGCGCTTGGCGTCGCGACTCAGCCGCCGCCTGGACGCTGACGTCACCGTTAAGAACATCTTCGACCAGCCCGTGCTCAAGGACCTCGCGGCCACCATCCGCCGGAGCTCGAGCGCCTACAGCCAGATCGCGGGAACGCCCTACTCCGGCCCCGTGGAGCAGTCGTTTGCACAGGGGCGACTCTGGTTTTTGGGCCAGCTTAACATCTCGACCTCGTCGTACGTCGTGCCGCTCGCTACCCGGCTCCGCGGCCGGCTCCAGGTGGACGCGCTCGAGGCCGCATTGCACGCGCTGGAGCTGCAGCACGAAACGCTACGCACCACTTTCCAGGATGGCGACGATGGTGTTGGCATGCAGGTGGTGCGACCGGCCAGCGCACAAAAGAAGCTGAGAATCATTGACGCTTCCAGCGATTTCGCCCAGATTTTGCGGGATGAGCAGGCCGTGTCCTTTGACCTGGGGTCTGAGCCTGGCTGGAAGGTGTCGCTGCTGCAAATCGCATCAAACGATTATATCCTGTCCATTGTCATGCATCATATCATTTCGGACGGCTGGTCCTTCGACGTTATTCGCAAAGATTTGAGTCGCCTCTATTCGGCTGCAGCCCACGGCCGTGACCCCCTCACGGCGCTCGACTCGCTGCCCATCCAATACAGGGATTTTTCGGTATGGCAGAAGCTGCCCGAGCAAGCTGCCGAGCACCAACGGCAGCTGGAATACTGGAAGACGCAATTGGCGGATAGTTCGCCTGCCGAACTGCTGTGCGATAGACAACGGCCTGCCTTCTTATCTGGTGAGGCTGGCATCGTCCAGTTCACCATCGGGGGCGCCGCATACGAGCGGCTGCAGGCCTTCTGCCGCGCGCACCAAACGACTTCCTTTATCGTCCTTTTAGCTGCGTTCCGGGCGGCACACTACCGCCTCACTGGGGCCGACGACGCCACCGTCGGCACGCCCATCGCCAACCGCAATAGGCCCGAGCTGGAAGGCCTAATCGGTTTTTTCGTCAACACCCAGTGCATGAGGATCACGGTGGACGAGAAGGATACCACGTTTGACACACTGGTCAAGCAGGTCCGCGCCACGGCCACGGCAGCCTTCGCGAACCAGGATGTTCCGTTTGAACGGATCGTCTCGGCACTCCTAAGGGGGTCCCAGGACGCATCCCGCAACCCCCTGGTGCAGCTCCTTTTCGCGTTGCACTCGCAGACTGACTTGGATAGGGTTGAGCTCGAAGGCATGTCGGCTGAGCCGGCGCCAGGGCCCATGGCAACGCGCCTGGACCTGGAGTTCCATCTGTTCCAGGTCCAGCACAGTCTGTCTGGCAAGGTCCTGTACTCGACGGACCTCTTCGAGAGGAAGACCATCGAAGGCGTCGTCGCTGTGTTCCAGGAGGTGCTCCGCCGGGGCCTGGATCAACCCCAAACGTCCATCTCGGCGCTTCCGCTGACGGACAGGCTGGACGAGCTTAAAACGATGGGTTTGATGCACATCGAGCGCACAGCCTACCCGCGCGACTCAAGCGTGGTGGACATCTTCCGCCAGCAAGCGGCCGCCCTCCCGGACACGGCAGCCGTCACGGACCCATCGGGACAGCGGCTGACTTATGCCCAGCTTGATGCCAAATCAGACCAAACGGCAGCCTGGCTTCGTCGCCGGGGCATTGCAGCCGAGACGCTTATCGGTGTCTTGGCCCCGCGCTCGTGCGAGGCCGTCGTGGCTTTTATGGGCATCCTTAAAGCTAAGCTAGCATACATCCCGCTTGATGTTAATGTACCCGGGGCCCGTATTGGGGCCATTCTGTCAGCGGCTGAGTGCAAGCTGGTGCTGCTTGGCCGCGGAGTGCCTCCTCCAGATACCGACCTAACAGGCGTGGACATGACCCGCATCAACGACACATTGGACCACTCCGCCGCGGGCAGTCCCTCGAGCCCGCCAGGAGCAGAGATTGCCGACGGGCCTCTGGCCACGAACCTCGCCTACGTTATGTTTACATCGGGCTCGACCGGCAAGCCCAAAGGTGTTATGGTCGAACACAGGGGCATTGTGCGCCTGGTGAAGGACACAAACATCATGACGCCCGCCGCCTCGGCCGTCCCTGTGGCCCACGTGACGACTCTCTCGTTCGATCTCTCAACCTGGGAGCTTTACGCACCGCTCCTCAATGGCGGTTCCGTCGTTTGTATAGACTACATGACGCTTCTCGATCCAGCGGCGCTGGCCAAGACCTTTGAGAGGGAGCGGGTGCGTGCAGCACTGCTCACTCCAGCGTTCCTCAAGCAGTGCCTCGCCAGCCCCGAGTCGGCCATGGCCATCGCGCAGCTCGACACCCTCTTGGCCTGCGGAGAGCGCCTGGACGTCCAAGATGCCATCGCGGCTTGCAAGGTCGCTACCAAGTGCGGCATCATCAACGCGTACGGGCCGACGGAGAATACCACGTTCAGCACGATATTCAGGATGACCCTGCAGGAAGGCTGCCCCAACGGTGTGCCCATCGGCCGATCCCTCAGCAACTCTGGGTCCTACATCATGGATAAGCGCCAGCGACTCGTACCCATTGGCGTCATGGGAGAGTTAGTTGTTACGGGAGACGGGCTGGCACGCGGCTATACGGATCCTGCATTGGATCGCGACCGGTTCATCGAAGTGGAAATCGCCGGTGAAACAGTCAAGGCGTACAGGACAGGCGACAAGGCACGCTACCGGCCCACGGACGGCGAAATGGAATTTTTCGGCCGCATAGACCAGCAGGTCAAGATTCGCGGCCACCGTATCGAATTAGCCGAGGTCGAACATGGACTGCTCCGACACGAGGCGGTCACCGATGCTGCCGTCGTCGTGCGCAACACACAAGAAGGCCAGGAGCCCGAGATGATCGCTTTTGTGCGGGCGCCCAGGCTGGCGGAGCAGCACTCGCGGGCGGCCGCCGAGGCGGAGATCCGGAGCCGACTGCGGGTCTTCCTGCCCAAGTACATGATCCCTGAGGGCGTCGTGCTGATGGACCAGATGCCGCTTAACGCCAACGGCAAGGTCGACCGCAAGGAGCTCGGCCGGCTCGCGCAGACGGCGGCGAGGAGCGAGGTCCAGGCCGCCGTGGCCGTGGCCGCCCGCGATGAGGTCGAGCTCGCCGTCTGCGACGAGTGCGCCGGCGTGCTGGGGGTCGCCGAGGTCGGCGTTAACGACGACTTTTTCGCCCTCGGCGGCCACTCCCTCATGGCCACCAAACTCGCCGCGCGCCTCAGCCGCCGTCTCGGCACCGCCATATCGGTTAAGGAGATCTTTGATCGACCCGTCCTGGCTGATCTGGCCGCCACGATCCGCCGCAGCAGCTCCGGCTCACACAACCCAATTAAGAGAGTTGGGGAGTATTCTGGCCCCGTCCAGCAATCTTTTGCGCAGGGCCGAGTGTGGTTTATGGAGCAGCTGGCCGGTGGGACGACGTCGTATCTTATGTCGATAGCCACGCGCCTGCGCGGAGCCCTGAACATCCACGCTTTGGAGGCTGCTTTGGCTGCTTTGGAGCAACGCCACGAAACACTTCGCACAGTTTTTGGTGAAGTGGATGGAGTAGGTGTACAAAAGGTGCTCGATAGCGGGGGAGTAAAGCTCAAAGTTATGGACCTATCCCCAGAGGACGACGATTTTACCGGGCTTCTGCTCAAGCAACAGACAACCCCCTTCGATCTGACTTCCGAGCCAGCTTGGAGGGTTTCCCTCATCCAGCTGCCAGGGGGCGACGATAACATCCTCTCGATCGTTATGCACCACATCATAGCTGACGGCTGGTCCATCGACGTCCTGCGCCAAGAGCTCGGCGAGTTCTACGCAGCAGCCCTGCGTGGCCACGAGCCTCTGCTGGAGCAGATAGCGCCGCTTCCTATCCAGTACCGCGATTTCTCCGCCTGGCAGAGGGAGCCGGCACAGGCGGCAGACCACGGGAGACAGCTCGAGTACTGGAAGACGCAGCTCGCCGATAGCACCCCGGCCGAGTTTCTCACTGACCGCTCGCGTCCCAGCGCCCTGTCAGGGGGTGCAGGTGTGATCGACTTTGCGATTGATGGGGCTTTTTACGCACGCCTCCAGGCCTTCTGCCGGGCGGGGCGGACAACTTCCTTTATCGCACTGCTGGCAGCCTTCCGCGCTGCGCACTACCGACTAACCGGCGTGGAAGATGCCACTATCGGGAGTCTTATTGCTAACCGTAACCGTCCAGAAATCGAGAACCTTATCGGCTTTTTCGTTAACACCCAATGCATGCGCATGATCGTCGGTGACGACGATTCCTTCGCGGGCCTGGTGGAGCAAACCAGGACGACCGCCGCAGCCGCCTTCGCTAACCAAGACGTACCATTCGAGCGTATCGTGTCATCATTGCGTCTTGGCACCAACGATATGTCCCGCAACCCGCTCGTCCAGACCATGCTTGTGTTGCACTCGCAAGAAGACCTCGATCGGATCCAGCTCGAGGGCCTGGCTGCGGACCTTGTCCCTGGCACGGCCACGGCCCGGCTAGATGTCGAGTTCCACATGCTCCAAAGGGTAGGCAGCTTGAGCGGAAGGGCTTTGTATTCTACGGACCTGTTCGAGCCCAAGACGATACGCGTTCTTGTGTCCGTTTTCCTCAACATCCTCCGCCAGGGACTCGAGCAGCCGCAGGAGCCCATCTCCACGCTACCACTCATTAAAGACGGCCTCGACGAGCTCCCCAGTGACTCGGGCGCGTACGTCATGGACCGCAGGCAGCAGCTCGTCCCGCGAGGAGTCATGGGCGAATTGGTCGTGACCGGAGGCGGCCTCTCACGATACACGGACTCTAATCTTGACCGCAACCGATTTGTGGAAATCGAGATCTTGGTCGACAACACTCCCGTAAAGGTGTACAGAACAGGAGACCGTGCCCGGTACCGCCCGATCGATGGCCAGCTAGAATTTTTCGGCCGCATGGACCAACAGATCAAGATCAGTGGCCACCACATCGACCCGGCCGAAGTAGAAGCTGCAATCCTCAAACTGGATGTCGCGGCAGACGCCGCCGTCGTGGTGCAGGCCGACAAGATCGTCGCGTTCGTGGCGACCAAGATGACCGAGAACACGATTCCCGACCACAACGACGCCGGCGGGCAGGTCGACGGGTGGGTGACACACTTCGACAAGGCCATATACACCGACATCGACAAAATCGAGGACACGACCCTCGGCAACGACTTTATAGGCCGGACCTCCATGTACGACGGCAGCTTGATCGACCGCGCCGAGATGCAGGAGTGGCTCGACGAGACGATGCAGGCGATGCTGGAGGGCGCGGCGCCCGGGCGTGTGCTCGAAATCGGCACCGGAAGTGGCATGATCCTGTTCAACCTCGCCAGGGCGGCGGGCGGCCTCGAGAGGTATTGGGGCCTGGAGCCTTCCCGCGCCGCCGCCAGGTTCGTCGAGGACCGGGTCAAAACGGACGCCACGCTGGCTGGCCGCGTCCACATGCACGTCGGCACGGCGGGAGACGTTGGCCACCTGGAGCTGCACCCTGAGCTCGTGGTCATCAACTCGGTCATTCAATACTTCCCGACCCCGGAATATTTTACAGATATCATCGGCCAGCTCGTCCGGACGCCGGGTGTTAAGCGCATTTTCTTTGGCGACGTCCGGTCTTACGCCATTGACAGGCAGTTCCTCGCGTCGAGGGCGCTGCATTCGCTTGGAAGGTCGGCTACGAAGGCCGGCGTTAAGCAGATCATTGCAGAGCTGACCGAAAATGAAGAGGAGCTACTTATCGACCCGGAATTCTTTATCGGCCTCAAAAAGCAGCTGCCTGGTCTTATCCACCACGTTGAGATTTTACCCAAGCGCATGTCGGCAACCAACGAGCTCAGCTCCTACCGCTACGCGGCTGTGGTTCATGTGTTACAAGAAAAATCACGACCCGTGCACACCATCGACCAGGCCGCCTGGGTGGACTTTGAGGCGTCGGCCATGGGTCGGGAGGGCCTCGCCAGCCTCCTGCGGAGCGCGCCAGCCGACGCCACCATTGCGATCGAAAACATTCCCTGGAGCAAGACGATGCTCGAGAGGCTCGTCATCGAGTCACTCGACGCCGAGGGCGACGCCCAAGACGCCGTCGACGGGGTGGCTTGGATCTCGGCTGCCCGGTCTGCGGCGGAGCGCCGCGAGTCGTTGTCGGCCGCTGATTTGGCGCGCCTGGCCGACGAGGCCGGCTTCCGGGTCGAGGTCAGCTGGGCGCGGCAGCGGTCCCATGCCGGCGCCATGGATGCCGTGTTCCACAAGGTCGCGGGCGAGGGCGGCGCGCGTGTCCTGTACCAGTTCCCGACCGACGACGAGGCGGCGGGCCCGCCGGCCACCCCGCTCACGAGCCAGCCGCTGGAGCGCCTGCATCGCCGCCGTGTGGAGGCGCATATTTTGGAGGGGCTGCGGGAGGCGCTCCCGGCACACATAATGCCCCAGAAGATTGTCGTGTTCGGCGGCCAGCTCCCGGTTGATGCAGACGGCAAGGTCGACCGCGAAGAACTAGCTCGCATGGCCCAGACTGTTCGGAAGCCCAGCGCCGTGCCTTCTGTCCGCGTCCGTCCGAAGGACGACGTCGAGGCGGTTGTTTGCGAAGAGTTCGCGTCGGTTCTCGGCGTGGAAGTCGGGATAAACGACAACTTTTTCGACCAAGGAGGCCACTCCCTGATGGCTACCAAGCTCGCGGCCCGTCTAAGCCGTCGACTAAACACCGATATATCGGTTAAAAATATCTTTGACCAGCCCGTTTTGAGTGACTTAGCCGACACGATTCGCCGTATTTCGGCTTCGCACAACCCCATTCCAAAGACCGCCCACGTTGGCCCGGTCAAGCTGTCGTTTGCCCAGGGCCGTCTTTGGTTCCTGGACCAGATCGACCTTGGAAAGACGGCGTACATCATCCCCATGGCGACGCGTTTGCGCGGACCATTAAAAACAGAGGCTTTGGAAGCCGCAATCCGGGCCCTCGAAACGCGCCACGAGACGCTGCGCACGACATTCCACGAAACAGACGGCGTGGGCATGCAGGTTGTGGGACCTGTCAGCACCGTTAAGCTGGACATTGTCGACATGTCGGCCAAACCGCACGAAGAGTACACCCAATTCCTGCGTAAAGAACAGACAACCGCATTCGACCTGGCTGCCCGGCCGGGCTGGCGAGTGGCCCTCATCAAGCTAGGGCAGGATGACCACGTCCTTTCGGTCGTTATGCATCATATCATTTCCGACGGGTGGTCTATCGACGTAATGCGCCGCGAACTGGGCCAGTTCTACGCTGCAGCGGTACGGGGCCGCGACCCCCTATCAGTCGTGCCGGCGCTCCCGATCCAGTACCGTGACTTTGCGGTGTGGCAAGCACAGCAGTCTGGCGAGCATGGGCGTCAACTGCAATACTGGAAAAAGATGCTGGCAGATAGCTCCCCAGCCGAGCTGTTGACGGATAAGCCCCGGCCAGCCACGCTCTCGGGAGACGCAGGCGTCGTGTCCTTATCTATCGACGGGTCCGTGTACGAGGACCTCCTAGCATTCTGCAGGTATCATCAAACCACCTCCTTCACCGTGCTGTTGGCCGCGTTCCGTGCCGCCCATTATCGTTTTACAACGGGAGCCGAAAACGCGACCATCGGTACCCCGATCGCCAACAGAAACCGGCCCGAGCTCGAAAACATGGTTGGGTTTTTCGTCAATACCCAATGCATGAAGATCGCGGTTGGCAAAGACGACACGTTTGAAGGCCTCGTCAGGCAGGTCCGCTCCACTGCGACGGCGGCGTATGCAAACCAAGACGTCCCTTTCGAGCGCATCGTGTCGGAGCTCCTGCCTGGATTCAGGGATAGCTCGACCTCCAGGAACCCCCTGGTTCAGCTTATGTTTGCGCTGCACTCGCAGCAGGATCTCGAGCGCATACCTTTGGAGGGCTTAGCTGCCGAAGCTGTCCTGGGCAACCCGACGACCCGCATGGATTTAGAATTCCACCTTTTGCAGGGCGAGAAGGGACTCGCCGGCAGGGTTCTCTACAGCAAGGATCTGTTCGAGGAAAAAACCGTTAACGATATCGTCGCCGTTTTCCTCGAGATCCTCCGCCGCGGCCTCGACCGCCCACGCACCCCGTTGTCGACGCTCCCGCTTACGGATGGGCTCGGCGAGGTGCGGTCCATGGGCCTCCTGGACGTTCGGCAGACCGACTACCCAAAATGGTCTGTGGTTGACGCTTTCCGTAAGCAGGCGGCCGCCCATCCGGACGCGACGGCGGTCGTCGATTCGTCGGGTCGTATAACATACAGAGAGCTGGACGAAAAGTCTGACCAGCTTGAGACGTGGCTCCGCCGCCGCAAAGGCATGAGTCCGGAGACCCTCGTTGGCGTGCTCGCGCCGCGGTCGTGCGAAGCTGTTGTGGCGTTCCTCGGCGTGCTTAAGGCGAACCTCGCGTATATCCCGCTCGACACCAACGCACCAGCAGCACGGATCACAATGATCTTGTCAACCGTGGCGGAAAAGACACTGGTGCTTCTCGGCCGCGACGCCCCTATGCCGGACTGCTCGACAGCCGATGTCGAGCTGACTAGGATCGCCGACGCTCTAGGGAGCGCGGGCCCGGCAGAAACGGCATCTGCGGGCCAGCAGCCTTCGGCAGCAAGCCTTGCCTACGTCATGTTTACGTCGGGCTCGACGGGCCATCCAAAGGGCGTCATGGTGGAGCACCGCGGCATTGTGCGGTTGGCAAGCGAACCGGACGTGGCCCTTCGGGGGGCGCCCATCGCCCACATGGCCAACACGGCATTCGACGCCGCCACCTGGGAGATATACACGGCCATTTTGAACGGTGGCACCGTGGTTTGCATCGAATACATGACAGTACTGGACCCTGTCGCACTGGGTGGCGTCTTTGTGGAAAAGGGGATCCGCGGGGCCTTGTTCACGCCAGCGCTGCTCAAGCAATGCATGGCTTCGTCACCGGCCACCCTCGCCGGGCTGGATCTGCTGGTGGTCGGCGCCGACAGGTTCCCGCCGCAGAGCGCTATCGAGGCGGCACGCCTGGTCCGAGGGGCCGTGTTCAACGTGTACGGGCCGACGGAGAACTCGTGCATTAGCACCAAGTACCGTGTGCGGGTCGGCGAGGAGAACTATACAAACGGTGTCCCAATCGGCCGGGCAATCGCCAATTCCGGGGCCTTCGTCATGGACGGCCAGCAAAAGATGGTCCCCCTTGGTGTTATGGGAGAGCTCGTCGTGACGGGAGACGGGCTCGCGCGCGGCTACACGGACCCGGGGCTGAACGAGGAGCGGTTTGTCAGCGTGACAATCAACGGGAAGACGACGAGGGCATACAGGACTGGTGACCGGGTCCGATACCGGGCGGACGGCCAGATCGAGTTCTTCGGCCGCATGGACCAGCAGATTAAGATTCGAGGCTACCGGATCGAGGCGGCCGAGATCGAGCACGCTATGGTTTCCCACGAGGCGGTGCAGGACGCGGCCGTGGTGGTTAGGGCTCAAGATGGCCAAGAGCCAGACCTGGTCGGGTTCGTGACCTCGGGGCAGGGGCCCGAGGCTGAGCGTAACATCCGCACTCGTCTGCAGGCTCTGCTCCCGGCATACATGGTCCCGGAGCGGATTGTGGTCTTGGATCAGATGCCCCTGAACGCGAACGGCAAGGTAGATGGCAAGGAGCTCGAGGCCATGGCCCGCAGTGTGCCCAGGTGGGTTGAGGATGCCACCGACGACATCTTTATCCCCAAGGGCGAGCTCGAAGAGATCATACGCACCGTCGTCGCGGGCGTCGTCAACATGCCTCTCGACCGCGTCCCAGCAAACCGCTCCTTCGTCGGCATGGGCGGCGACTCCATCACCGCCATGCAGGCCATGGCGCTGTGCCGGCAGCGCGGCGTGTCCCTGCAGGTTCGAGACATACTCGGTAGCGCCAGCATCCCGGCCATGGCGGCCAAGGCCACCAGACTGGGCGACGCAGGCGCCACCGCGGGCAGCGAGCAGGAGGCCGAGGACGAGTTCGCGGCCTTCCCTCTCTCGCCCATCCAGAAGCTTCACCTCGCTCAGTTCCCCGAGGGAGAGAACCACTACAACCAGAGCTTGCTGCTCAAGGTGCGCAAGCCAACCGCCGACTCGACCATCCAGACCGCCCTGCTGGACCTGGTTCGCCGACACCCAATACTGCGCGCCCGGTTCGAGAGGAGCCCGTCCAGCGGTCAGTGGACACAGGCGGTGCGGCCCATGGCCGACGATGCCCTCTCTTTCTTCACCGGCAGCGCGACATCCTGGGACAAGGCACGGGACTTCATGACGGAGGCGCACCGTTGCCTCGACATCACCGCTGGCCCGCTTGTAGCTGCGAGGCTCATCCGGGTCGGTGGGGAGACTTCGCTGCTGATGGTGGCCCACCATCTCGTCATCGACCTGGTGTCGTGGCGCACGCTGCTCCAGGACCTGGAGCAGCTGATCGAGGGCACCGCACCCTTGCCCGAAACGCAGATTTCTTGGTCGTACCAGCGATGGGTCCGCAGCTTGCACAAGTATGCTGACACACAGGCGGCGGCCGCGGCCCTGGAACTGCCGTCAGTGGCACCAGATTCGAACCTCGAGTTCTGGGGCACCGACGCGTCGTCGGCTAATAACTCCACCAACCTGGTCGAGGGAGAATTCACGCTTGATGCTGCGATCACCGAGACCCTCGTCCGGGCGGCCGAGAAGACACTCAGGGCCGAGCTCCCGGATGTTCTCCTGGCCGTGGCCGCCCACGCCTTTGCAGCCACGTTCCCAGAGCGGACGCCGCCTCCGTTCCACACCGAGACGCACGGTAGGGACCACCCGCGTGACAAAGCCATGACGGTCCACAACACAGTCGGCTGGTTCACGGCGATCGTGCCACTCGTGCTCGCGCCCGTCGACGGGGACGACTGGGTCGACCGCGTCGTCCGGGCAAAGGACGCCCGGCGCGACGTGCCCGGGCTGGGTGTCCCTTATTTCACGTCCAAGATGCTGCGGGGCTCGGAGAGGCCCGATAGCCTCCCCTTCGAAGTCGTCCTCAACTACCTCGGCCGCTTCCAGCAGCTAGAGCGCGCCGAGGGCCTGTTCGAGTTTATGCCAAGGACCATGCGGCCCGCGGATGTGAACCCGTCCGCCGCTCGCATCTCTGTGATCGACATCTCGGCTGTCGTCGAGAAGGACGCGCTCACCGTGGCGTGGAGCTACGGCGCCGGAATCCGCCACCAAGAGCGCCTGGCCAGGTGGTTTGGCCTGTTACAGCAGGGACTGGAGGAGGTCGCACTTGCGCTGCAGCGCGCACCGGCGCAGCTTACCAGAGCCGACGTACCGCTGCTGCCCATCTCACATGCGCAGCTCGAGCGGCTCAACTGGGCACTGACGGCCATCTCGCCTACGGGTTCCGACGGGGTCGAGGACGTATACCCCACGTCGCCCATGCAGCGCGGCATCCTTCTCAGCCAAGCCAGGGATGCCTCACAGTACGACGTGCATTTTGTATGGGAGGTCTCCCCCGCCGGCAGCGGCGGACCGGTTGACGTGGCTCAGCTGGAGCGCGCCTGGCACCGCGTGGTTGAGCGCCACCCCATGCTGCGGACCGTTTTCATCAACGACGGCCTCCGCGACGACTCGCCGTTCGACCAGGTCGTCCTGAAGAAGACAAGTCCATCCACGACGACGCTGACGTGCGGCCACGGCGAGACTGCCCTGGACAAGGTGTGGGCTTCTTCGTCCCGCGGTACCTTCGTCCCCAGCGCTCCCGCGCACCGTCTCACCATTTGCGCCGGCCCTGGAGGGGAGGTCTACGCCCACATCCAGGTCAGCCACGCGCTGATCGACGCGACCTCGCTGCAGGTCCTGCTCCAGGACTGGAACCGCGCGTACGCCGGCAGCCTTCCCGCCGGCGGCGGTCCTACCTACTCAAGCTACATCGCGCACGTCCAAAGGACGTCTCTCGGCGCGTCGCTCCGGTTCTGGACCACCCACCTCGAGGGCGCCACGGTCTGCCGCCTCCCGCAGCTGACGGACGGCAAGGTGCCGAGCAGCAGCGACCGACGCGAGATCCGCAACGTCCGGACCGAGGTGGCGTTCGCGTCCCGCCTCGCCACCCTGGCGAGGAGCCTGCGCGTGTCCGTCGCCAACATCTTCCAGCTGGCCTGGGCCCTGGTGCTCAGGTCCTACAGCAGCCAGCAGGACATCTGTTTCGGGTACATCGCGTCCGGCAGGGACGTCGAGCTCGACGGCATCTCGGACGCGGTGGGGCCCTTTATCAACATGCTCGTGTCCCGCGTCGTCTTTGACGGCCGCGACGACACGACGCCGGCCGCCCTGCTGCGGCGCCTTTTCGACACGTACGTCGACAGCCTGCCGCACCAGCACGCGCCCCTGGCGGACATCACGCACGCCCTCGACATCCCCAGCGGTGGGCTTTTCAACACGGCCTTGTCCTTCCAGAAAATACCGACTTCGGGTGGCGGCGGGGATCTTCCGCTGTCGTTCCGCCCCGTCAAAGGAGCCGATCCCACAGAGGTGAGTACCTAGTCGCATGCCCTTGCAGCATCCGCTGATGTATCTGATGCCACCGATCATTGACTTTACTGACACGACACTTGACAACCAGTTCGACGTTATGATCAACGTTATAAGCTCCGACGACCGCATCGAATTCGCGTTTGACTACCGCTCCGACTACCTGACCGACCCGCAGGCCAACAACATCGCGCAGAGCATGGTCCAGGCCCTCAAGGTTATCGAAGCAGCCCCCGAGGCGCGCGTGGGCTCGCTCCAGCTCCTCCCCGCGGAGCACCTATCCCAGCTCAAGAAATGGGGCGAAGACCCGCCGCCCCTCGTCGACCGGGCGGTGCACGAAATGTTCGCCGACGTGTGCCGCCAGCGCCCCGACGCGGCCGCGGTGCACGCCTGGGACGGGGGCTTCTCCTACGCGGAGCTCGACAAGGCTTCTTCCAAGCTCGCCGGCGTCCTGGTCGGGCATGGAGTCAAGCCCAGTGACTTTGTTGCGCTGTGCTTCGAAAAGTCGGCCTGGGTCCCCGTCGCCCTCCTTGCCGTCCTGAAGGCGGGCGCGGCGTTCCTGATCCTGGAGGCCGACGCGCCCCGCGAGCGTATCCGGTACATGCTGGGCAAAACGGGAACTTCTCTCGTCCTCTGCTCGCCGGCGTGCAGTGCAGTGGTGGCAAACTGGGGCACGTCCTCCATCGTGGTCAGCCCTGAGGTGATCGCGACGGCCAAGCCGGTCGGTCGGCTACCCGGCGTGCCAAGCTCCAGTGCCTGCTACGTTGTATTCACGTCTGGCACCACCGGCCAGCCCAAGGGTGCAGTCACCGAACACGGCGCCTTTTGCACCTCGGCTGTTGCACAAGCCAAGAACATGTCGCTTGGGCCCAGCACCCGCTGCCTCCAGTTTTCGTCCTTCATGTTCGACATATCCCTGCTCGAGATGATGATGCCGCTGCTCGCGGGCGGGTGCGTGTGCATCCCACGCAAACAGGACATGCTCGACGACTTCCCGCGCGTCGTCAGGGATATGAAGGTTAACTGGACCATCCTTACGCCCTCCTTCCTCCGCACCCTAAACCCGCAAGCAGATATGGCGCCTCTCCAGATCGTTTTCCTCGTGGGCGAGGCCGTCTCCCAAAAGGATGTCGACGACTGGGCCAACAGAGTGCAGCTGGGCAACTCGTACGGGCCTGCAGAGTGCTCCGCCATCGCGTCCGTCTGGCCGCGCCTGACGCGGTCGACCGAGGGACCCAACATCGGCCACGGGTCTGGGTGCTGCCGCTGGGTGACAGTGCCGGGCGACAGGAACCGCCTCGTCCCCGTTGGAGCCATCGGCGAGCTCTTGCTAGAGGGCGCATCCCTCGCTCGCGGCTACATCAACGACCCTGCCAAGACGGCCGAGGTCTTCCTCAGCGGCCTCACCTGGGCGCCGCTGGTGGGCCGGACTCCCGAGACGCGCTTCTACGCGACCGGCGACCTCGTCCGCGCCAACAGCGACGGCTCCCTCACCTTCATCGGCCGGACAGACACCCAGGTCAAGATCAATGGCCAGCGCATCGAGCTGGGAGAGGTGCATCACCACCTCGTGGCCATGGACGAGATCAGACACTCGGTCGTTATGAACCCGTCCAAGGGCCCGCTGAGCGGTCGGCTCGTGGCCGCCATCGAGCTTAAAGATATGCCCTCCGCCGCCGTCGGCACTCACCGTCCAGGCATGCGCCTCATCGCGCCGCACTTTAGGGCGCGAACCGCGCAGTGCGTCAGACGGATTCGTGACGTGCTCTCGCAGCGCCTGCCCGCGTACATGGTCCCTGCCACCTGGGTCGTCCTGCAGGACATACCAACAAACGCATCCCGCAAGCTCGACGTCGGCGCCGTGAAGGCCTGGGTGGCCGCCGTCGACGCCGAGACGTACCGCGAGATCCACGCGGCGACGGCGGACGGGGCGAGCGAGCTGGAGCCCACCGAGACGGTCGCCGCGCAAATCAGCCACAGGCTGGACGTCATCCTCGGCGGCGCCAGCGGGGTGCCGCGGGACCTGGGTGGCAAGGACTTCGTGCCGATGCAGTACGGCCTCGATTCCATCGCCGCCATCACGCTCTCGGCCTGGATGCGTAAGACGTTTGGCGCCGCCGTGCCCATGGCGACGCTCCTGTCGCCGCAGACCAGTGTGCGGGCGCTGGCGGCGCTGGTCGGGGAGAACGAGAAGAGCAGCAACAACTCGTCCTCCGAGGCCAGCCAGGCCTCAACATCGACATCGACGGCGGCGACCTCGCCGACGCGCGATAGCGGTTCGGCCCGCATCGACCTACGCGCCGAGATCGACCGGTTCAACAAGAGGCTCGCTCAGCTGCCGCACGCGGCACCAGCGACGGGCACGCGCAACCTGGCCCAGACACCGTCGGCCTTCCTCGTCACAGGCGCCACCGGGTTCCTCGGCAGCCAGATTGTCAAGCAGCTGCTCCTCCGGCCGGAAGTCAAGAGGGTATTTTGCGTCGTGCGCGCAAGCGACGACGACAAGGCCCTGCAGCGCATGGCGACGGTCGCGCGCAGGGGCGGCTGGTGGCGCGAGGACCACGCAGGACGACTAACGGCCTGGCGGGGCGACCTCAGCCGGCCGCGCCTGGGGCTGGACGCGTCGCGCTGGGGGCGCGTGACCTCGGGCGAGGTCGAGGCCATCATCCACAACGGCGCCGTCGTACACTGGCACGTCGGCTACGACGACCTCGTGGCCGCCAACGTCGAGAGCACCTTCGACCTCCTCTCGGCCCTGTCGGCCGCGCCTTTCCCGCCTCGCTTCGCCTACGTGTCGGGAGGGTACTTTGGCGCCGCCGACGAGACGGACGACCAGGTCGCGGACCTCCTGGCCGACTCGGGCGGCTACGCGCAGACCAAATTCGTCTCGGAGATGCTCGTGCTCCGCCACGGGGAGCGCCTGGCGGCCGCGTGTCCGGGCCTCCCGACGCCCGTCGTGCTCAAGCCGGGCCTTGTTATTGGCGACAGGGACTCGGGCGTGTCGAACCTCGACGACTTTTTGTGGCGCGTCGTGGCTTCGGCCGTCCGCGTCGGCGGCTACAACGCCGACGAGGCCGACGACGCGGACGCGTGGCTGCTCGCGGCCGGCAGCGACCAGATCGCCGGCGCCGCGGTGGACGCGTGCTGCGCACTTCCGCCGTCGGGCACGTCCAAGTCGATCATCCGCTTCGTCGACGGCGTCCCCGTCAAGGAGCTCTGGAGGGTCCTGGCCGAGGACCCGGAGCTGGGCTTCGGGGAGCTCAAGCCCATGTTGGGCCGCGACTGGCTGGCGGCGCTCGAGCGGGATATGAACGCGCGCGGGCCCAGCCACCCCATCTTCCCCGTCTTCAACTTCCTCCAGGGCAGGCAGGGCACTATCGGCATCCGGCGCATGCGCGACGAGGAGCCCGTGTTTCCAGAGGCGGAGTCGTGTGGGCGCGTCAGGCGAAGCCTCGTGTACCTCAAGAGCATCGGCTTCTTCTCGGCCGATGGGGCAGCCTCGTTGCAGCCAAGCGTTGGGGTGTTCCGCCGGAGCGGGTGGAGGCTGGCTGACGCGGCGACGTTTTGATGATGGGGATAGTGGTCTGGTGTTCTGCTTTGGATTTGCGGTTTGAGGATCGCTTGGTTTGGTGCTGAGCACGAGGAAGATTTAAAAAGAAAAAAAAAAGAAAAAAAAAAAGGGACAGTGGCTTTCCATTCAGCATTTAGACGTTGATTCTCTGGTTTTCGCATTCTTTCATGCTTCATATTCCTTTGTAAAGCTTTCACGGGCAGTCTGACAGGTGTCCTAGGTTTGGGGTTTAATTAATAGATTCGTCTGGCCGCTCCTACGTTCGGGCGAGGCGGTGATTTAGGTGACAACGCCGCAATGATTGGGCAACGACATCGCCAAGCCTTCCCCTCTTTCTCCGAGTAACCTCTCTCGTGGACTCTTGGGGCCCATCGGAACTCGCGCCATGTACGGGCACCACCCAGCCTTGACAACCTGTGCCGCAAGCCGCTTCTCCTGCAGCGTGGTGTAGGCTCTGACGAACCCCTTGGCGCTCGAGATCTCGTAGTCCCGCAGGTATGCCGGGGAGGTGTTGATTGTCTCGCCGATCAAGGCCAGGAGGCGGCACGTAGCATCCGTGGCCGAAGGTGGAGATCGGAGGTCGACATCGTCGTCTGGTAAAATCGATGCAGGGGCTGACTTCAATCACCGGGGCTAGATATCCGCGAGAATATGACCGATTGTCTTGGACCACAACTCCTGTTCTGCCCGGGAGAGCGATCTGACCGAGCCTTCCCAGGACTCCAGAAGGGGTGCGACGAAGCAGGCAGAGACCACCGGGCGGCCCAGCTTCGTCCGAAGGAACTCGGGCTTATGGATACGCCGCCCCGGCAGGGCCTCGAGTGAGCCGACGAAAAGCCAGCTCTGCAGCATGGGGACGGTGTCAGGGGTGAACTACGTGTCGACGTCCACGGGTCGCAGAGAACGCAAGCGCGAGAGTGTCCATCCCTTTAGATAGGGAGCTCGGCGAAGCCACATGGAGGCTAAATTTCGTAGTCGTATCCGAGGCAGAGGACGAGACGTAGTGGTGCGTCTCCGTATCGAAAGGACTCGAGGTTCTTGAAATGGCCCATGGTCTGGGTACAGCGAAGGACGATCGTCGACGAGTCTCGCGGCACCCGGCTTGCGGCGGGACGTTCTGGAATAACCTATGGTTTTTGCGGAGTGTGGAATGGTGATAAGCAAGTGCATTTTTGGAAGCGCCATATCCAAAGGGGGAGCGGCTGGAAGAGGGAATGGTGCTAAGCCGGCGGAGTGCTCTGCATAAAAACAACTTGGCGTCCATCTTGCTGAATCGAGACAGCCGGGAGAGCGGATTCTAGGAGGATCGGGCTCGGACTGAGTGGTACGAGTGGCCGCGTGGTAGGCGTGACTTAGAGTCTCCGGATTCTGTTGCACGTTCAAGGCGGTGTTTCCTGTTGCTTGCCAGGGGCACACAATTCCTCACCAGATGGAGCCCAGAGACTGGCTAGGGCAAAGCTTCTGGTGCTAGCTCCTCAGGCGCCTGGTTCGTCAGCCGTCAGAGGTCCGTGACCGCGTGCACCCCGCCTTTGCGGGTGCTGCGTCTACACAGGAGACCAGCCTGCGCTGCTTGCAAGCAAGTCTTACCTTGACCTTAGCCGCTTGCTGTCTCCTTCAACGCAGCCTTCCATCTCGAGACCGCCCATCGTCATAGACTGCACTGCATACCTCCACTTCGATCTCATCTGGGCAGTGGCTATTGCATTCGGAAGCAGCCCGTGCCCGCCAACCAGGAGTGACGTTACGCCTGCCGGGTTTAGCGGACCTCCCAATCGGGAATAGCGCGATTTTAACCGTTGACGTCAAGTTTAGCGAGACCTACCGAAAGTGTCTGATGTGACGGTGGATCGCGGGGAAGGCTCGATAAAGATGGAACGACCGAAGGGGGAAAAGGGGCTGGTGGAGCAAGGAGCGGTGCGTGCGGGCAAAACGTGCGCTTCTCGAAACAAACCCCAGTTCCAGATCCCGACGGCCGCCCCTCGTCGTTCCCATCGCGATGCGACAGCAGCAGCGGGGCACCTCGCGGATCATGCTAGGGGCAAGGGGCGGCGAAACAGAAAATGATGTGCGGATGCGCCGAACCATGTCGCTCGTCCCACCAAAAATAACCATAATCGGCCGTTTCGGGGCATAAAACCGTCCAAGGGCTGAAAATGGAAAATAAAAAATAAGCAACATAAAACTGCCCGAGTCAGTGTAACCGTTGCAGCCGCCTGAAACTCCAAGAAAGCGGCGTGGCCCGTCACGATGGTCGCCACCCAGTACCTAGGTACCCAACATGGTTCGCTGTGCGTATGGCTGGATATGCCATCTGATCACGTATAAATACTGCTTTCGTCCTACTGTCATGATCCAAACGCCTCGTCTCATCAGCAAGCCTCATCCGCATCCCTCCACCAAGCAGCTTCGACTTCACTTCTCCGATCGGCCGGTCCGTCAGCTTTTAATTCAACATTTCTTTTTTACGAGATCCATTGACTTTCATCATCCACCGCAAGCATGCAGTTCAAGACTCTCCTCGTCGTTGCCTTTGCCGGCCTTGTCATCGCTTCGCCCACTCCGCAGCGCAAGAGGACCCAGGCTGAGCGTGTCGCCATCGCAAGGAAAGCTGGAGCCGTCTGCAACGACAGTGGCCGTGGCGATGGCGTCATTCTGTGCGGTGACGGCCAGTCCGGGGAGACTTGGTTAGTTCTCCCTCAAATACAAATGCAAAGACCCGAGCTGACCTGTTGTTTTTTTCTTCCACACAACAGCTTCATCAACAAGGCTGGTGGCGGCAACTGCCTGTTCTAGGCGGCCCCAGCCACGAGATACGGATGTTGGAGGATGTCTCTTGGCTCGCATAGAATCTGAGCCGCAGCGGCTGGTCCCCGGGTGTTAGGTGGTGGTCCATGGACGGCATATCGGCTACGTATAGTCACGGACAGCAATAAACCGAGCCGCTGCCTCGACGACCACAACAAAAGAAATGATACCCACTTCTCCGTGAACATGCCATCTGTGCCCAAGAGAATGTGTAGGAACCGATGTTATGTCCGAGCACAACCCCGGAAGCCTTTTTAATGCCATGTCGTCTACCATCCAGTCTGTTAAAATGGGTTAGTGGCAATGGTTGGTCGCCGACAAGGTATCAGATCAGTTTGACAGAAAGGGATTCGAGGGGCGTTCAGATACTTCGCCAAATGGTTGCAGCAATGAGTTACTTATTAATTAGCAGGATTGTGCACGATGAACAAATGTACCTGGTGCCTGGTAGCAACCTTTTCCCTCACTGCCGAGGCCGCTGAAAACGGCGGTACTGCCCTGCCGAATGCGGCGGCCACAGCCGCACTTTCTTGATTTTTTCTGTAGTTTCCCTGACGCACCGCCCTGGCAACCTTACGAGCCCAGCCAGTTCCAGCATTCTCTCTCTCGGTTCTCATCGTCAAGGCCACCAACGCCCGTCCGACTGTGCCATGCCGACGTGGTCTCTGCAACATTCTCTCCTCGAGCTCGCCTCATCTATTTCTACTCTTTATATATACGTATCCACCATCAATATCTGTAAGTCTAGCAAATATCCAGTCCCCGCGACCCGTTCTAGCGTCGCCATTCTTTGGCCACTCCGCCCCTCGCCTCGACAAGGACACGTATCGAGCTGTGGCTAATCTGACCTGTACACATCCATCCATCTCACAGACCCCTATTCTTTACAACATCCTCAACCTCGCCAGGCCCGGCTCCAGGCTCCCTTCCTCACATACCACCGACATCGATCCCGCGGGTTTACGGGTTTACCCCGCCTCGACGGCCTCCTCGCCCCATTTCTCTTGCTCGGTTGGCCAGCCATACCCGCCGAAGCTCTTGCCCTCGCGGGGCCCAAAGAGCCCTGTATCAGTATTTCTCGTCACTACCTCACCGTGTCGGCATTGGGTAATTTGCGCTTCGCTGGGCACGGCCCAACGCTTCAGCACCCCGCAGCACATGGTCGATGTTACCAACCGACGGGATGCAGATGAAGGAGAGGATGGAGGAGAGGATAGAGGAGAGGATAGAGGAGAGGATAGAGGAGAGGATAGAGGAGAGGATAGAGGAGAGGATAGAGGAGAGGATTGATGAGAGGATGGAGGATGAGGACGAAGGAACGAAGTACTCCCATTGTCAATCGATACTGCGTCGAAAGTATACTAAAAGGGAGCCCGGTTTGTGGGTCTGTTGGCTGGAGAATGCGGCGTCACGGAAACCCGTATCATCATCGGCGGCACTCGTCTGGGGCTTGACAACCACGCTATTCGAGAACCGAGAGAAGCCTTCCCCACGGACAGAACTCGGCTCGCTTGGAGCCTACAGCCAGCCGTCCTTTGTACCCAAGAGAGGCGGCGGAGGCGCTTGTGTGAAGAGCTACCGAGATGCTCGACATCTTCTACTAAGACGGACAGTGCTGTCTCGACAAGAGCAAGCAAAGTACCTACCTAGTCCAAGAGATATCGAGATAGGCGTCCACTTGTATCCACACCAGCTGGCCGGGCCATGGATGGAGAGCGCGTGCCTCGACCGCCCTTCACTCCGGTTTCCCCATTCTACCAAGTACCAAAAGCCTAGATATCCACACTACCGCTGTGGCAACAGGAAGTCACTAGATGATGGATGCTCGCCTAGCCGATGGGACAAAGTAGGATGGATGTCAAATGTGTTTGTTCACCTGCTTCCAAGGAATTATGGGCAGAAGAGTAGGCAGATCAATGACGGATGCTTGGTAGCCAGCATACGAAGGAGAAGTGATACCAGCCGGTCCTGTTATCAAGCTAACTCCATGATGAGTGGACAGGTGTGCATACGTGGCACTGACCTGGGCAAGCCGGCCATTGCGTAACCACGCACATATCTTTCGACGTTCAGCCTCAAAGCTCGACTTGGCCTAAATCAGTGGGTGACCCAGCCCGCCTGATGGTGTAGGCGCGTCAGCGGGGCTGATACTGCTACGTGGTTTCACGAGGGGCTGGCTGGCACTATGGACTCATCACTGGTCTGCCTGGTTGTTGTGAGTTCTGCATCACTTCTCACATGTCACGAATACAAGCTCTGCACTCCAGCGTTCCCACTCTCAGGCTTTTCCATTCTCAATAGCTAAACTCATGTGTCGACCGCCGCGCTCGGGCTCCTTGCGCGCCTTGTTCTTGGGCTTGGGGGCGTCGCCGCCTAGCAGGGTATCAAGCGGCAGGCTGTCTGGGAGGATGAAGTACCGGATCGTGCTCCCGCGGGCGTCCAGGACGAGGTTCATATGCCGACACAGAGGCGGGACTGGGCGAAAAGAGTCAGCAGGCGCTTGGCCTGCTTTCTCTTGACGCGGCAGAACTCCTCTGTATCGGCCAGAACGAGGTTCCAGGCAACCGGGTTGCCTTTCAGCTGCGGCTATACCGCCAACGGCGCAGGGCCCATGTGATGCATTGGGATGCGCGGGGGTTCTCCACCTCTCCAAAAATTACAATCACCAAAAAGAATCAACCCGAGGCCAGCCACGACCCAGCATGGTGCATGGGTATGCGGATGCCCGGCGCTCGCGCTTGTCTGGTGCTTCAGCTGCTCAGCGTCCCCGGCGGGTGGGTGTCTCTCGATGCTCTTCTGATCTTTGGCCAGGGACCAGCGGTCGTCGGAGCCCAACCCCGGTGGGTCCTGGGCTTTCTTGTCTCGTTTACGCGCGACGGTTGGCGGAACGGGGGAGACTGGAAGCGGCGATGAGAAGGTTTGTAAGCTGCCATTCTGCAAGGCTGAAGGAGAAGGAAATGGGGGGAAGGAGCATGCTCCTCTTACCTCGACGACGCTTCAACGACATGGCGACGGATGGGAGTCGGCGGCGTGGGTTGGATTCAGACGAGCCGTTGAGATCTAGATACGCAGGCCAGCTTCAGCGTTGCCCTTCAGGTCATTGACGGCAAGGCACTGCCTGCGAGACTGGTTGTGGTCGGTAAAAGAGAAAAAGGCACTTACTCCTTGACTGGTCTGTCTTGGAGCTACCGTCATCAGAAAGAATTGTTGTTTCGAGATGTCGAGTGGGCAAGAGGTGGGTGAGTGACGGGTGTGATGGATTTTGTGGTTGGATATGGAAATAATTTTGTGGTGAGGGGAAGTCATGTCTCGGGGTTTGTATCACATATTCTGCCGTCCTCTACAAACATTTGTGCTCTCATTTTGGAAAGCGGTGTGATGTGGCATGGCCAGTGCTGCTGCAAAAGAGCTGAGCCTGGCGAAGCCTGTTCTGCGACGTGCTTATGTAAAATAGGAGATGACAGAGGGGCAGTGCTTGCACTGCAAGCTGGGAACCAAGCACGTAGACTGGGACGATCTCCAGTCTCTCGAGCTGTCGGCTTGATCGCCGCCGAGACCTAGCTAAGAACTCCTTCACGTAGGCCAAAAGCAAGTCACGGCTTTGACCAAAAGATCAGCCATTTCCTCCAACGCATTTTATGATCGTGCGTTGGCCAAGTCCATCGCAGGAAGTCTTCCCTTCAAGGCATCCAAGCTACGATTAAATTCACCAGCTCTGTATTCTTCTAACTGAGTCTATTTGGCAAGGGTATCACCCACCCAGGGACGGACAATGGCAAGGCAGCTACCCTGCCGTCCAGAGGCTGACTGTATTGAATGTCCTTTGAGCTTGAGACAGGTCGCTCCTCACCAGATTTCAGGAGTCTCGATTAGCGCCAGCTATCTTATCAAATGAAACCGGTACGCCTGGTGTGACAGCAGACTGAAAACCATCCGGCGGGGTCAAGTAGAACTCGATACTTGAGTTCCGGGAATAGGCAGATAGAGATTAAGCTATCCACAAGCCATTCACCCGCTAAAGTGGTATCTGGGGCGGACTTTCCTCGCAGCGTGCGGTATTTGCAGTTGCCACCCTGAAATTTGCGCAGCCTGCGTAGATAAATGAGCAACTGCTGGAAACATCCTACGGAGGTGGAAGCATTCGCGCCAATTCATGCAATAGAATGCAACACCAGGGCGTGCGGGCAAGTACAAGCACCACCCGATGGGGGATGTCTTTCAGCCTTGCGGCTCGAGCAAAGTTGCTGGGGTTGGGGCTGTGCTGCACGAGGCTGGAATTTGGCTGCATGTGGGGCGGGGAGGGTGGCGCTTATGCAGACCCGACGACCTCACACTCGGCACACGGCTGCGCGAGTTGAAGCAACGGCGCACCGGAAACGCGAGTCAATCTTGCTCCAAATAACTTTGCTGCAAGGGCCTTTGCCCAGGTGAATCCTGGGACATTTATCTTGCCTTCTTGATAAATAACGCGGTGCGCTGCAGGCTGGCAACATCAAGGCTACATCTGGTGCGCCTCTGGCGAGAAGCGGACTATTCTGCCTCCCTCGTCCTAGGCTGTGTTAGCGGCGGACGGGGAATAAGGGCAAGCGCCCCAGCATACAGACAGAAGCCGCGGTCAAGTATTGATGCCTCATGATGGTGATAGGAGGAAACAGGATATTTCTCCCAAAAATGCCTTGACTTCTCCGAGGCCTTATCTGACAGGCCCCGAATCCTGAGCTTCCCCGATTCCAGGAGAATAACTGGTTCAGTGACAGACCTCAAGATCTGGACAGGCCGCGGAAAGGTCAAATGGGTTCTTGACGGGCCTAGAGGACTTTTTAGCCTCAAAAGCTATCCTTCGGGGAGGTCACTCGCTGTCATGGTGGATAAAATGGCACCACGCGCACGCGAGCATCAAATTTGATATCATCGACGTGTCACTTTAGGCAGAGTCACAGGGGTCATAAGCTAGAGCGGAGAGATAGATTGAACAGAGGTTCGCTAGCCAACAAGATCCATTCCACCAAAAGACAGCCCAAGTCCACCGCGCCCGTTTCCCTAGTCCAGAGAGCGCACCGTCCTTCTGCAGGAGCGTGAGAAGGCCGGCCACGCCAAATAATCCGAGCATACGATGAGCACCCGAGCGGAGGTTGCAGTTTTATTAGCATTTCTTGCCTGTTACTTAAGCTACTGCAGCGATGCTGCTGGTCTGATTTGGGACACGCGACTTACTCTGCCTCGGACTTCAGCACTGACTCGGTTAGCCGTATCGCTAGCTACCACACAGAACGTCATCTTGCTGTCCGTTCTTGCTTGGCCGTTACTGACAAGAATGTGAGCCGGGTACGTACGTACCAATTATTCTTTTGCCGAAAGTTTGAGGCATTAAGCCGAGAGGGGAGACTAACGGCCGAGTGAGCCATAAAACTTGTGCCGGGCAGTCAGCTTGTGTCCAATGGAAGCAGAGCAGGGTTGGACCGGACGGAGTGCGGCAGGGACTTCTCTTGGCGGGCCTCTAGGGCAAGACTGGATCCAGGGTTGTAGTTGTCGTTGTTGGTTGTTTGCCAAAGGTGGAAGGGAGACACGAGTCTAGGCGCGCAGGTCAATGAAGAGACGCTGGGGGACATGTGCAGGCAGAAGCGGAGACAGTTAGCAAGTTCTTCTACTGTCGGCACCGCGGTCTGCAAGACAGAGAGCTGGAACGTCAAGTGGTGGCAGGGTCGCTCAGATGGAGTGAGTCTTTTTGCTGATCTTTCACTGTGGCCACAAAGCCCACTTGGAACATGTCTTTTTTAATCATTGTGACGCTGCCACCGCGAACAAGGAGTACCTAGGCGTGTGCTTGCTTGAGGGTCTCTTACCTGAGCGAGGCTGGGGTGAGGAATGCGAATGCCTGTCTGTGTGAGAACTTGTGAGCAGATTCGTTTTTGGACATGAATAGTTGAGGGAAGCCCCCCACGTGATTTAGAGCTCACGAGGGGTGGTGTACGCGTCGCTCAGAAGAACAAACAAATTTCGACTCTCATTGCGGTTTGACCCACTCGAGAGAGGTGGATCTTGTAATCATCGCGACGCTGCCATCAGGAGCAAAAAGTTGGCATGTGCTGGCTTGGGGGTCTCTTACTTGAGAGTTTTGGCTGGAAAATCGGAGCGATTGTCTAGATGAGCACCTGTTAGCAAACGCTCTGCAGCTTGGCACAGAGAAGGGAGCAAAGTTCCCTCCACTATGATGAGAAGCTGAGGGCAGGTTTGGTGGTAAAGGTGTTTTTTGTTTTTTCTATAGAAAAGCTATAAACCGACGGTTTTTTCCAAATTTAAATCTGATGTAATTTTTGCAAAACCTGATAAAAATAAATTTTAACTGTTAATTAGTTCTTTTTTTAACTAAACGTTTTAAGCTTTTAAATGCACTTGTTGGTAAAGGGATTTCCAAGCACCAAAAAACTAGCAAAAAAGAAAAAAGACCAAAAAACAATTTACCACCAAACCTGCCCTGAAGTGTGGTGGGGACTGCGTCACTCAGATGACAGATGAAGAAATAGTACGCCCTCATCGTGGCTTGGACCATTAGAGATGTAACGATTTTCTCATTATAGTGACGAAGTGTAGGCAAGTCGGCTAGGGAATCCTTGCTCTGAAAGTTCTGAATCAGATACTCGAACTGCTTACGCGAGCAAGCGTCAGTGGATGCTTTTCGAAGGATATAGGCGACGGGAAAAAGAAACTGCGTCCAACTGGTAGAAGGTCGGCGTGCGATGGTGAGAGCGTCACTCAGAACAACAAAGACATGAGATTTGTATCCTCAGTGTGGTTTGAGCCACTCGGAAGATAAAGATATCTTTCTCATCATCGTGGCGCTCTCACCAGCCACCAAGTGCAGGGGTGCTAGTTTGGGGGCTGCTTACCATGAAGATACGGAATGACGAGGCGCAGGGGATCGTATCGTCTATCTTCACGTTTGCTAGCACAGATACTTCCCCTATCCGCAAGCAGGAGGGCTTGGATCGCTCTCAAGAGAGCGGCAGAAGGCCGGTGGGTGCTGCCGAGTGTGTCGCTCAGATCATCAAGGAATACATTTAGGACCTTCATTGTGGTTGTGATTCCACTCGAGATGTATGCGGACTTTTCATCATTGCGATGTTCCAACCTGGAGCAGAGTGCAGGGGTGGTTATCCGGAGTTGCTTACCAGGGAAGGGAAGAAATGGAGCGGAAGAGGTCGTACCGTCTATGTACACACTTGTCAGCAGAACTATTTTTTTTCCTCCATGGGCTGGAAGAGGGAGTTCGCTCCCAGATACGTGGTAGAAGACCAAGGGACGGTGGAAATGTGTCGCTCAAAAAAGAAGACAAAGTATAGACCCCCATTGTGGTGTTCAATTCGGGACGTTCGCGGTTTTCTCATCATCGTGACGCTCCCACCGCGGGCAGGATGCTGGTGTGGAAAACGTGGGTGTTTATTACTAGGTCAACGCTGGGATGGCGGGCGGAGAGGAAGTGTCTGTGGACAACCTGTTAGCAGATGCCTCTTTGCATGTAGGAGAAGGGAAGATTGAGGGACTGCGACGGGGGCGTTGCTCAGAAGTCCAAGAGCCATTATTGGTCTCTCATCGGTGTTTCCACTCGAGAGTTAGGCGGTATCTCATCATAGCGAAGTTTACGTGCCAGCAGACTGTAGGGTGCGAAGGTGGAGGCTCGAGTGTTGCTTACCAGCAAAAGCCAGGCAGAGGCGGCAAAAGGATGGTGGGAAACCTGAGGTAGGGGGTGGGTGGTTAGCAAGTACTTCCTCAAGCCAGATACCACAGACGTGTCGCTGACTGGCGACATGTGGCAGAATGGGAGTGTTGCTCAGACCGACTTTGACATTAACTTCTCATTTGTGTTTCCACACGAGGTATTTTATGTTCTGCCATCATTGCAACGTTCCTACCCCAAGCCAGTGTAGATTCGAATGATGGGCTGCTACTCACCAGAAAGGGCCATAGGGCATGGTGAGCAAACCTGGGAGATGTGTCTAGGCTGGCATTGGTTAGCAGAAGAACAGAAGTTCGTATGCTGACGTCGTGGTGGGAAAGTCTTTCAGATAGATGTGAAACGTTTTTTTTTTTCGAGCATCGGGCGGGCACCCGCTGCAAGAAAACTCACGCGTGTAGCCCGCCCTTCGATACAGAGAAGAAAATATGTGATCATCATGTAGACTTTCGCACCACTGGGCAGCCAGATGTGGAGGGCAAGGAGGTGTTGGCGTACCAAGTGACGAGATTCATGTCGACCCTGGGCTGCAACGAAAACGCCAATTAGCGGAAGAACAAAAGTTGAGATGCCAGCAGTCCGTGGTAGGAAAGTCGCTCAGAATTAGACTTTTGTTGGGCATTGGGTGGGCGCCGGCTCCAATCACAACCCACCGGACGCAATTTACCCTCCGGTTGAGAGCTCAGAATGATATTGATCATAATGGCGACCTTCTCACGACGTAGGCAGACTGGTGTAGGGTACAGGGATGCTGACTTACCAGATAACGAGAGTCAGTAGAGCTGAATATTCTGCTGGAACCGAAGCGGCGATGGGTCAGCAGAAGCTCAAGTGTTGAAGACAGTGATCTTGTGCTGGGAAAGTGGCTCAGATCCATGTGAACGTTTCGTCGATCATCGGGTGCGCGCCCGACGCAATAAAAACCTACCGGACGCGCTTCGCCCTACGAGCGATATCGAAATCATCATAGCAACTCTTTCACCTGTGTTGGGAGGAAGGGATTGGAAGCTGTGAGGGGTGGGTTGACGTACCAGATTCTCAAGAGTTAGTGCTGATCATTGGCAGAGACGAGGGGAGGAGTTAGCAGTAGGACAGAAGGTGATGTGCTGTAAGCTTGTGATCTGAAAGTCGCTCAGATTGGTAGGGGTCTCTTTCAGCATCGGGTGGACAGCCCGAGACAATGAAAACCACCCGGGGTAGTCCACGCTCTTGAGCGCAGGAACCTTTCATCATCGCGACTCTCTCGTCATACCGACCACAGGGCGGACGGGCTGTGGAATAGAAGGTGATGAAGGAGGAGGGGTTGAAGGAAGGACGTACCGTGGTGTGTTAGTTGCGAGTCACCGATCATGGTGAAAGGGTCGCTGGGTGAAAGAGTCGCTCAGATCTCAGAGTTTGTCGTCATCGGGGGTCGCGCCTGTGCAATGAAAACCAAGCAGATGCGGCCGCCCTTTGAGCGAAGAGGTGATCATCATCGCGACTATCTTGTTGTGCTGAAGGCCGGCAGGGGAGGGGATTCTGGAATAGAAGATGACGAAGGAGAAGGGGTTGAAGCAAGAACTTACGGTCGTTGGTTATTTGTAGGGCACTAATCATGGTGGAATAGTCGCTCAGAGCACAAACTTTGTCGTCATCGGGTTTCCGCACCTGCGCAATGAAAACCGAGCAGATGCAGTTGGCCCTTTGAACAGATGGTGATCATCATCGCGACTCTCGTGCCAAACTGAGCGCGAGCACCAAGGTGCAGCGGTGCAGTAGGGGCTAATGGGGCGGCAGGGATTGGTGTAAGGACGTACTTCGGCGGGTTAGTTGCGAGTCACCGGGGAAGGTACAAAGAAAAGAGCCGATCAGAATAGAGACTTTGTCGTCATTGGGGTCCGCACTGCACAATGAAAAACCAAAGCAGGTACGGCTGCACCTCCGAGCGAAAAGATCATCATCATCGCGAGGCTCTGGCTCCCAAATGGTCATCACGGCAACACTGCTGCCAGATAGATGCCGAGATGGTGGCCGGGGGTGGTGATGGAATGGATCATGACAGTAGGAGATGCTGGACGAGCCACTTACTATGGTATGGAACCTCCCGGGCTCGCGAGAGGCTCACTGGAGCATGAAGTGAAGCGGCTCAGCGAAGAGCAGATGGCGATGAAGTCCTTTGAATGAGCGAATTAGCGCCATGTCGACAGCACGTAAAAGAGGCTTTGAGGGTAGAGACGTGGTGGGATAGGAGGCGGTGGAGTATAGTGTGAACGCAGCGGGCTGCCACGTGCGGTAGAGAGTCGCTCAGGCAAGAATTTTCGATCATGGGGTGAACCTGCCCAATGGCAAGACCGGAGTCTTGGTTCACCCTACGGTTGATAGACTTGTCATCATTGTGACTCTTGGCCGCGAGGGAAATGGTGTGCAGAAGATGGTAAGGGGGTGGAAGCAGAAAAAAATCTGGAAGAGGCAACTTACTGTGGTGAGGGGAGCGAGCGGTTAGCAAAGTACTTCGGTGGAGAGCCTCTCAGATTCTTTGTATGTTTTCGATCACGGGGTGAACTGCTTGCCAAATGCTGGAGCAGATGGCGAGGCCCACCCTACGACGATACAGAGAATTTTTGGTCATCATCGAGGCTCGTTGACATAAGGAGACAGGAGGGGGTGTGGAGGCCGTGGAGGCAGCCGAAGAGCCAGCGAGGTGTTGCGGTGGACAGTTGGCAAAGTCAACATTGGGTCATTTGGATCAGACAAAGACGTGATAATGGGGGAATGGGGGGAATGGGAGCGGCGTACCTGAGGGGAGCAAGCAAAGATATTGAAAGTGTCTGATCTGGTATGAAAATCTTCGTGACAGTTTCTTTGCAAATCCTTTACCTGGAGCTGATGATATACGACCATGTCATGATGGGAAAGACGCTCAGGCCAAGTGGTTGCTAGGCCGAGTGGCTACTAGGCCAAGTGGCTGCTACTTTCTCCTCACGATGCGCCACGGGGTGCAATGTGAATTCGCACTCGGAGTGTAGTATCTTTTTTGGTGATCATCATTGCGAAGATCCCACCCTGAGCAGCCACGGGAGACGGGGGAGGGGAATGGGAGATACTGACAAGAAAGCACGCGCGGTGGACGCGACTAGGACGGAGGCGGCTAGGTTGAAGGCGGCTGCGTTTGGGATGGGAGATGGTTAGCAGGTGCGGCTTGATGTCGGGTGTGGGCAGATGAAGAAAAAGAAAAAGAAAAAGAAAAAGAAAAAGAAAAAGAAAAAGAAAAAGAAAAAGAAAAAGAAAAAGAAAAAGAAAAAGAAAAAGAAAAAGAAAAAAAAACTCGACCAGC
>JNVV01000005.1:1390268-1453183 GCA_000733355.1 Falciphora oryzae
CTCAACGCCGGCCCGGGAGGTCTCTACGGCGCCTTCAGCGTCTGCGCCGCCTCCGGAGGAGTTTATTATCCTTTTGCGAGCCCCTAGCCCCCTTTGTAGCCCTAGATAGACGACCTCAACGCCGTGGCCCTGTACTTTTCCTATGTAATTTAGCGGTTCAACACCGCGTTTTTATTAATTTACCGCTTATTTGCACTTGGCGATAACTTCAATTTGATCCTTTGGTTCGCCTTTTTATTTGCTTGCTTTGAGCCGTGCATTGAAGCCCATGTTCGTTTGGGTGCGTGCACCATAGAAAATTACATGGGGGCCGATACCGGGGTGGAGTGTGTGCCAATAGCAAAAAGGGGGTGTTCCCGGATAGAGCCTCTTCTGGAAAGCACATCGAAGACCGACGCAGCCCCTCAGCTCCTGGTCTCCCCAAGACCCAAGACCAAGCTAGTGAGACAGTCCAGTCCAGACTGCTCCCGTGCATCAGCCCCATACGCAAGAGCAAGACCAGGCCGTAAACGCGCGACTCCCACGGAGCGCAGTACCTGACCGTGCGCGCACGCTTCGAGGAGGAGTCCAAGGCCCGGCCGCCCGCACACCCGTTAAGCAAGAGCGCAAGACTCGGCCACGCGCGCCTAGCCCAAGACCGGACGGCGCGCACACGCTTGCAGCGGGAGCACGGGATTTACCTGCAGCCTGACATCCCACCCATGAACGCCACGTCTACTCCTCGGCAATGGACAGCTTCCCGACGCCGTCTCTTTCTGGCCACTACCGCCGTCCGCCAGGGCACGGCCGCGCCGATCCTCGTTGCGCCTGGATTTGTCTGCGGTGCCGTCGGTGAGGGGGCCTGCTAGATCAAGATTCCCTTGCACTCTCTCTCACGTCTTCCGCATTACAAACAGGAATGCCCTTCCCAAATGTCCGCCACATCGTCCTTCGATGGGCAGGGTGCCGGCCAGGACTACGACGACGAGGACACGCCAACGCCAGGGCGCCGAACAGCACGGTGCCGACCAGCCGGGAGCCGAAGGGCAGGGCGCTGGAGAGAGACCACTTCGACCAGTACTACGCCAAGTGTGACTCTGAGGAGGACTGGGCCTTTGAGCAGAGCAACAAAGAGCACCGCGCCGAGAAGCGTATTGGGGAAGAGCAGGTTGCCGAGGAGCAAGTCACCAACGGGAGGTTGGATGTGGGGGGCCTCGTCAGCAGGACGACACCGACAGCGACACAGGTGAAAGGCCCGCCAACGAGCAAGGCGATGCCCGAGTCATCTACACTCTCGGCCTACCGAGTATCAGGCACATATGCCAGTGGCGGCGTGAAGGGCCAGGGCCGGGCCGAGGGTTGGGACCCATGACCTAGGGGCTCGCTGCTATCGTTGGCGGTGGCAGCATCGCGTCACACGTACAGCTACACTGCATCCCACGGAGCTTAGTTTCGGCCCAGTACCAGCTGGTATTGCGACACTGGTGCAAAACTGAACGGTACAAGAATGAGCGGAAAGTTCCAAACAGCGTTAAAACATTATGCACTGCGTTGCCATAACCTCATTCCTATAGTATCGTAGTACCCCGAAATATAAAAATATATAGGCAAATTCCAAGCCAAGCATAAACTCAAACCAAACACATTCATCCACCCAGCAGTAGCCCGACCCGGAAATGGGCCTTGAAGCCTCAACGCTGCCCAAAGGTCGGGATCAGCTAAGGCAGAAAAGGGAACGGCGCGGCGCTCTGGTGAGAGGTTGGCTGGATTAGGGCCCGCGACTGTACCGATGGTGAACAAGCCCATGAGTGTGGTGATTTTATTGTGCTGCATCCTGACGGCGGTTGTCGGATGGGCTGGATGCAGCAAAGATAGGGGGAACAGAAATGCGAAGGAAAAGAGAAAATAGAATGGCAAGGAAAAAGAACCAAACCAAAGGACGACAGAAGCCAAAAACCCAAGGCAACGGCGCAAGGAGAGGAGGTAAAGGAAAAGAAAAGAGAAGGAAACGAGGCATGCAAACCCGCCGAATGGGATGGGGAGAAAGACGGCAGCAGAAGTGTTGGAGAGGCGGGAGGCCCTCTTCACACACAAGATGACAAGGCCATCTCAGAAAGAGTGTCGCGCGTGTTGTGTGGGAGCCCAGTCCCGGGCGGGCATCCATGGCCAGCGCAGAGTCACGTGGCAAGCGGACGCTGTTGAGAGCATTCCATGCCAGGCGGCTAGTCACCTTTGGCACCTCCCTGGTGCCGTCGCGGAGACGCCAAATACGATCGACGCCCACGCCCGCACCCGACGAACCGTGTTTGGCGGCATTGCTTGGCGAAGCACGCGGCGGGCGCTGCCTGGTGCTCCTAGATACAGCAACGGAGGAGCGAGGAAACAGGCACTGAGATGGACTGCGAGCCCATTCGGACAGGTCTTCTTTCGTGCTCGGGCGCCCAAAAAAAGCCATTTGCTCTGGGACCTCCTCAGGAGGCAAGTCGGAAGCAGCGCCGACGCCCGGCAGTTGCCGGCCGTCAACAGAGGACCCTTGCCTCACGTACACCGGCGGGGATTTTCTAATCCGCTCGGCCGTCAAACCTGGTTGAGCCGAGTTGCGCTTGCAGTGGGCGGAAGGCGCCGGCGCGGTGCCATCTTGGTGGGGATAGGACCGGCCACCTCTCGAGAGCCTACCTGCTACTCAAACATGTTTAGCAAGCTTCGAGGGGAAGGGGCGAGGTGCAGATAGCCTACTCTCGGCCTGCGGATGAGGCTGTCCTGGTAGAAATGCCGTTGGCTCACGCGAGGTGGTGTACGAGCTAGACCGGCCGATGACAGGAAGCTTGATTCTGTGGGCGGCAGAAGAGGTCTTGATGATAAACAAGTGCTTGATGATCGGGCCCGTATGTGTGGGCAATGAAGGGACCGGTCTTTTGGCCAGTTGACAAAAGGAACAGTCAGAGAAGACAGCTCCTGGACGATCGGGTCTGGCCCTTGGGGACAAACTGGAAGGAGCAGCGGATGTGAGACATAGGTGGGTGGGGTGCCCAAGCTAGCACGCGCGGCTGCAGGAAATGACTCGAGTTGCTTCTGGGCTGTCTGAATTCGAGGCTCATTTTTTGACCCAGCAAGACTGGCAGAAAAGGCGGCCCCCACGACAAAGACCGCACGCACAACGGCTCTGGCGTATTCTACCCATTCTCACCAAGCCTCTCTTGTCCCAGAACCTTTATTTTGTGCAGTCAGAAGGTTTGCCCACTTGAACCGGAGCCTGGTGGTAAGGAGTACCGGGCACTCACCTCCTGCAACGCCCTCGAAGGAAGCTAAACTGATGATTCAGCTCCAGGAGTCTACCCAGATTCAAGCCTCCCCAGCGATGCCGACCTCGGCGACAACCACCCTGCTCAGAATATCAAGACTGGCCAAGTAGGCGCCGAAGCCTTTGGCAGTCCAGCTCCTCGGCTCGACCTCAACCAGCAAGTCCACTCCGTACACCGAGAGCGGTCTGCTATCTCCGCCCACTGAGGCTGCACTCCGAGGAGAAGACAGCCGCAGACTTCAAGTTCCTGATCTAGAGCTACAAGTCAACGCTGAACCTCGCCCTCTTATTCACATCCATGCATGGCAACGCAGCCACACCAACTTGTCCCACGGGAGCCAAAGTCGATGGTCGAGCCTGGCCGGCTTTGCTGCTCCCGCCCAAGGCGCACCACCCGGCGCCGACGCAACAAGCTAGCTTCGGGGCGGTGCTATCCCTTACGGCCAATGCGGGAAAAAATGCGGTTCCTGCGCTCCGGCCGTTGCCCCACGTGTACGGCATCAGTTTGCAAAAACCTGGACGCGCTGCAGGTGGCCCTCGATAGCCCCACGCGAAGGCGTTCCAGGGACGTCAAATCAATGCTAAAACCGATGGCTTGCATCTAATGCGGAGAGTGGTGATTCGGTCCCGGCCACAGGAAGATCGACGCGCGTCCGAGAAGGAGCCACGTTGCACAAGCCTGTCTGTGACAAGAAGAGTATTTATTTTGGCTTCGGAGAAGCTTGGGGTTCATCCGTCAACGCCGGAGGGGGCATCATTGGGCCGTAATGCGGGAATCATGACCGCCAAAAGCCAATCGCCACAAGCCTCATTCCTCTGTCGCATTCTATCCGTGTGAAACTCCTCCACCCCCCTTTTGTGCTGGATATCTCGGCCGAGCGCGTGGCATCATTTTTGCGCCTCACGCACGTCAAACCACTGGCCATCTGATAAGTGCCCGGACAGACACCTTCCAAATTGGCGCATGAGGGGTTGATAAAACGCGCTAGGGGAGGCAATTCGATACTGTTGGTGGCGCTTGGCCTGCCCGGACGTTAGCTTTATGCATCACGGCCCAAGAATCCGTGTCAGGATAAACAGGTATCACAAGGGAGGCGAAGCATGGATACCTTTAGGGATCGGAGCGGAGCGAACGTTAGGATCCTGTCGCGAAAGCTCGGTAAGGGTCCCGGATGCTGGGGAACGTTCCAGCGCTCCTGGCGGCTCCGGAGGGAAACCGGCGATCTACCATCGCGCATTCGTGTATATAAAAGCATAGTGTGCTCTCCCCCTCTAGAGCACGCCTTTCAGAGACAGACCAGTGCACACTAGGTCTCCTACATGCCTTCTCCTTTGCAGTAAGAAGCCCGAGGGCACGAGGGCCGACGTCATTAAAGATTGAAGCGAAATCCCTGGCAGGCCTTTGAGCCTTTCTTCTCTCCATCCTCAAGCCTTCTTTAGGAGGTTACCATCCAAATTGAAGCGCCACCCAAACACCCACACACCAAGCCTCTATTACAACACCCCGATAATGAGCGACATTGCGCCCCCCCTCGGCGCCGGTCCATCAACGACCCACCTACAACCACCTGCATCGAGGATCGTGCAGGGTGGCCTTCCTTCCAAGCACGGCGATGTGCCGCCGATAGCTTCGTCTGCCGACGTCGCCAACCCGCGCAGCCCTCCGCGCCAAGAAGACGGCAACCATGCACCCGGAATTGCCCGGGTGCACTCCGCAGCCTCTGGTGCGGATTCTTACGATTCCCAGCATGACACCAGCACCGTTGGGTCTACAACGCTGCCCCCCGGGGATGCGGATCATACCAGCTTCCCAATCTTAAGCCCCTGGGCCTGGGAGCTGTTCCTTCTCGCCTCCGCCGCCGCTTTGCTGTCGTGCATCGTCGCCGTCCTGGTGTCGTACGACCGGGAGCCTGTACCGCGGTGGCCTTTCAGCATCAACCTGAACACCCTCGTGGCTCTTCTATCCACTGTAATGCGCGCAGTTTTGGTCGCCGCCGTGGCGGAGGTCCTGGGCCAAGCGCGGTGGTTTTGGTTCACGGGAAAAGCGCGGCCGCTGCAAAACCTGCACTATTTCGATAACGGCAGCCGGGGCGTTTTTGGCTCTCTTCGCCTATTCTGGATGGTGCTCCGGAGCGACGCGTTGACCGCGGCCGGGGGGCTAGGTTTGGCCGGGTCCATCTTCATCGTTTTCAGCAACGTGGTTGGCCCCTTCACGCAGCAGGCTATCAGAACGGTGCCTCGCATGCAGCAGGTACCGGGACGGGCTTCGCTACCCGTTGCTTATTACGTGCCTGGGTTAAGCGGGTATACCTACGCCAATCCCAATGGGAGTAACCCCGACCCTGCGGTCGACTTGAAAGCGTCCATGGTCAACGGGCTATTGGACCCGAACAGCAAAGATTCGCTTATCGTCGCAAGTTGCCAAACGGGTAATTGCACTTTTACCAGTAGCGGAGGCGGCGGGGTTACGCACTCATCTATCGGCATATGCAGTTACTGCGTCGACAGCACCGGTTCCGCAGTTAAGGTATCTAAGGCTTCAGGGTCTAGATCTGCGTTACGCCGCGATGATTCCGATGAGGCGGCTGCGGTGGCGGCCTTCCAAGCGTCGGACGTTCCGTTCAATACCAGCGTTCCGCTCAACGTTAGCGATGTGTCCCCATCGAAACTGGAGGAGCTAGGCATTAGTTTTGGTGGCAGTTCTCAAGTCATACGCCCGTTATTAAAGAGGCTCTTCCGGGCCACCCACCCTTTTTGCTCGTTCACCCACCCAACCCACTTTTTTGGCCCGTGCAACGCCTGTGCGTTCCGGTTTCGCTGCCCACCCAATTTAGCCTGCAAAAGCAACTTTTGACCATTGTTGATCCATTCAATCACGAAAATAACAACGTGCACGCCGGCATCATGAACGAAAACGAGGTTATCGTCATCTCTAGCGACGATTCCGACGAGGCTCCCGACGAGGCGGTCCCAGCCGCGGCCGGTCCCACGCACTGGAACGGCCTCCCCTGGCGCGCCGAGCCTACCAACGCCCTCTCTGCATTAAAGCCCATGTTCGTTTGGGTGCGTGCGCCACCAAAAGGTCCATGCGGCCCGATATCGGTGCGGGGGGTGGGTGAACGAGCAAAAAGGGTGGGTGTCCCGGAAGAGCCTCTTATTAAAGGATGGCGCTCCTTGGATGAGCGTTCTCGCTGGAGCGGACAATGCCAGTGTCGCAAGCATACCAGCAGACATCGCTAGCGCGTCTCTGGTCAACATCAGTATTCTCGCCTTAACTGATGCGCCATGCTTGGATTCACAATCGGGACGAAAATGCCCACGCGGAGTCGGTTTGTACTTCATCAACAACAACCAGCAAATTGACGCGGGTTATAAAACGGACGTGGTGGCCGTATCCTGCAGCATCTATGCTTGCCTTAAAAGCTACTCGGCAAAAGTTAGCTCCGGCGTTTTAAAAGAAAGTGTCGTTTCCACCGCGCCGGCAAGCATGCCCGGGCAGTCGGGCGATTACACGGCACTGCGGGACCCTTGCACCATGCCCGACGGGAACGTCTACACTCGTGCAAACATTAGCACAGTCCCCCCCGCGCCGAATCGACTGTTTCATAGCGTCCCGGGAGCCGATAAAGTTCAAGCGCCATCTGAATGCCTCTACCGGTTTAATGGCAGCTATGCCGAAGCTGTGGCGAGATTTATGCGTTTAACCTTATTTGGGAACGAAACCAAAGAGTCCGATTGCGTTTCGGTTTTTTCGAAAACCTTAAGTATGCCTCAAGGGAATAGCTCGTTTTCCTCGCAAGATAAAAAAGGGTTGGAAACCCAATGCACCGAGCGTTGGTGGCTTTCGCCGCTGTGGAACGGCGGCAATGCCAGCTTTACATCCATTAATCACACCATGAACAACTTCGCCACAGCTGTAACGAACCGCTTTCGAATCACCGGAAGCGGCCCGTACGAGGACCGGATTAAAGATCCCAAAGCTGCCTCCGTCCAGGGCGACGTTTGGGAATCGACCATTTGCATCGAGCTCGATTGGCCCTGGCTGCTCCTCCCCGGTTGCCTTATAGCCGCTGCCGCAATCATGCTCGCTTTTACCGTCAAAAGGAGCTATGAGGATAAAACCTGGCCGGTTTGGAAGGGGAGCGTCTTGCCCCTGGTGCTGTACGGGCAAGTACGTGGCAGGGCGGAAACCAGCGGGGTCACGGGCGATGGCGACGCAGAAAGCAAAAGCTTACTAGGCGAGGGAGGAAAACGTGACGCGCACCGAGAATTCACGGAACTTCTGGACCTGAAAGGCTTGGAGACCAAGGCGGGACGGACGATCGTTAGATTTCGTCGTGGGGAGCCGGGCCCTGGGTTTACAACTGACGGATAAGCTTCGGGCGTTGGGAGTGTCGGGGGCGTCGTGGCCCATGAGGCCCTTTATCACAAAGGAGGTGGATACCTCTTGGAAACAGGAACGTGGCGAGCCTCCGATCAAGTGTCGTGGAGCTCGCCGGCGTCACGGATGCTCGGTAGTGGTTACAGAGCATTCGACGTGCCCGATGGAAGGACACCTACACGTCCTGCGCAATCGTGTATATAGAGCGGAAGGTCTCCTCCCTTTAAGACGACTCCTTTGTTCCTTAGAGAAATAAACTAACGCAATAAGCCGGGCTGCTGCATGCGCTCTACTTTGCAATACCCTTAGATAGGGACTGGGGTGTCGAGCTCGACGGATGTGCCAGAGCTGATCGGCTGCTAGATAGTGGTGGTGGCTGTTGGTAGGAGTGTTACTCCTGTAGGCTCGGAGATCTCCTAAAGGAAAGAACAAAGATCTATAGATCTGGAAAGGTGTCTGTATTGATGCATGAAGGGGAAGGAATCTAGTTACAGGAAAGGGATCGCAAGATCCCCTTTTGTAGGCTCGTGGGAGCGCACGGCCCGTAGGTCTGCTGCTCCACGGGCGTGGGCCCTTCCTGGATGCACGCGCTAGATCACGTGGATCAACAGTGGCAGCAATTTTTATTTCGCCGTGTCGTCGTCGGGACCGGCAAGGAGTACAACTCTACATGTAGCGGAGATGAACCAGCGGCAGATTTTTATTTTATTTTTTGTCATGCTACAACATCTCGCCCGGCTGCCCTTCGGGTGATATAACCCCGCTTAAACCCCGGTCTTCGTCTCATCGGGGTTGGCCTGTGGCGGCTCGACGCTTTTCTCCTGAGCCACGACAGCACTGAGCAAAACCTCGAGGTTGTTCACGCCTTCCATCTGCCCTTCGACACCCTGACGTGCCCACGCACGTCGTCTAGCGCGTCCATCTCAATCAGATTGATCACACCGTGCCCGATCGGATTGCAAACCCGCCTTGTCGGACAACATGGCAGACAAGGGCATCCTCTGGCACAGTGTCGGGCCAGGCGGGCCGCCGTCGTAGCTGGAGTCGGACACGCGGACCACGGCAGAAGCAACGTCGCTGTCGCGCAGGGTAATGAGGGCGCGCTATAGAGCAATGCCAACGGGCCCTCGGGGGCGACCAGAGCTCCTGGACTGAGAGCAGGCTGTGGAACCTCGTGTCCCGGATGAGCGGTGACACGAGGGTAGGAATCCCGCTGCACTCAACAAGACGCTGCGTCGGCGTGAACGCTGGGCCAGGCAAGCCCAAGGACCAGCCGGTCTGGTTGCAAAGCAGGGCCTGACGGGGTGTGGTCCGTCCCGGCGCAGCTTGCGTGGTTTTCGGGGCCTGTGGCCATCTTGCGCGCGTGGTGGTCCGCCCTGGATGCCCGGAAATCGGTGGTGCACGGATTTTCGAAGCGGTCTGCTGGAGCGCCCGCCAAGACCAGTGTCTCTCTGGGCGCTGAACACGCGCCGGCCATGGACGACTCCTTTTAGTCTTTCGCGCAAGCAAACATGCCTAAGGACAGAGAAATGTGCCTGTATCCCATAGTTTTATCGGTGTGCGATCTTGGCCATGGCTGAGAGCAAGCGCGCGCGCACTTCTTTCGGTCGATCACTCACCACGCCTTTTGGGGCCATATGGCCTGGTCCGTCGGCGTGAAGGGGGCTGCTCTCCGCCCTCTCCTTTTTGGCATTCGCCCGCAGGTGGGGGGTAGTCCCAGGGGTATAACTTACGGCACGTCAAGGACGTGCCCAACTGCGCAAGACTCAAGACACCCGTGACATTGGGCGATGCGATCCGGGGCCTGGGTAGAACAGAAAGACACCAATAACGAGCCTTGAACTCATTTATTTTTGCAAGTCACAAACACAACGCCTGCTCCTATTTCTGATCCCGCCTCCCTTCGTCTTGTCGCCTTCGCCGAGCCCGCCAGCCTTTGCGCTGGTAGCAGGCCAAATGGCAGATGGGGTCGCCCCCACCACCGATCTCTCCGACATCGTACATGAAGACCTCTGGCTAGAGGTCTTGCCTCGCTGACGGAGTGTGTATTATTGCGTGTCAACCATTCGATCGTGGCTAAAAGGGACCTTGTGGCCGCTGTCTTTGAGGCCTGTGGCTTGCCCTGTCGGTGGGCGCGTGAGCGCATGCCAGATCGTCAGGTTCGGGCCGCTGGCGGTGTGCCAGTGATGACTATCGGGCTCCGAAGGCTACCCGTCCAAAGGCCTCTCAGGCCTCTGGCGGTGTTCTCTGCCCCGCTCGCTGGGCCGCGCTCCAGGTCGGCCATCTCGTAGGCCTCGCCGCCCTCGGCCTCGGCGGCCGGCATGCGGACCACGATGGGTCGCCGCAGGAATTTCGGCACCTTGAAGATGTTCCTGGGCCAGACGCAGATGGCCATCCTGGCCAGGAGCCTTTGGAGGCAAGGGAGGCAGCTGAGGAGGAAGTTGCAAGCCATCTTTGCCGTTGTCTGTGGGGTGAATGGGCTTATTTGTACTTGGGTCTTGTCTTTCTCGTGTAGTAAACCGGAGGCGCGTAAAGTCAGGTAGGTACTAATGATACGCCAGGTATGATTAGCCACAGTCTACGGATGGACAGAGAATGGATGGATGGAAGTTGATCAGAAAAAGAACTTACGGAGAGACCAGGAGGCTGGATGACCGAGATACTCTGGGGCTTCTTCTGCGGCATAGACGGCTCCAGAAGATATGTTATTAGCGGTAGGGGAGGTCAGGGTGCGCCTTCCTAACGCGGCATCCGCATTCTATTGCAGTATATTCAATCTCTCATATGAGTTGACCCTTGCCACTGGACATTTGCTCTAGGCGTCCCGGTCATCAAAACTTCATAGCGGCCCAGGCCCAGTAGCTCGACTTTGCGTTCACCTCCCCAAGGTCGTTACTCCGCACGCCACCTCCAGTATGTGCGTCTTCAAGGTTGAGGTCCAGCCGGTCTTCATTTCTCAAAGTCATCCACCACGTCCTGTAGCCGGCCAGGGCAGGGATAAGGCGGATTCTCAGAGTCCTGCTTCGAAACGATCGACCGCGACCTACGATCAAGCTACCTGGACCTGGTAGGAACCGTAAACAGAACGGGACCGCTTTCTTTTGCCCTCTCTCAGCCTCCTCGCACACAGAGCAGGGTGCGCCTCGGCGACTTGGGCCTGGACCTTGACCTCCAACATCATCTTCTCGGCAACGACCAGACGACATGCACCGATCCGGTTGCCCATGTGCTGGCATTACACTGATGCTACTACTCGTCAACTACATAGGTAGGTAGGGGGTACCTAGGGCCTCCCGAAGACGTACCCCAACCCGTCCTCCCTAGGCCGTAGGCTGCTCTTGCCGGTCAGAGGTCACCCCGCTTACACTATTTCCGGCTTTCCGCGCCAGATAATGGAGGTTTACATTGCGGCTCTTTCCCGACAAGTTCAGAGGACACCTCGAGACATAACCAGCTTCCTCCGCGAGTCCCGCTTCGTGTAGTACACACTGTCCGATTCCGAAAGAACCGACGGCCTCTGATTACCCCTCCGCTCCGCCCGGCTCAAGACCACGTTGACCAAGGCGTGGTACTGTATGTCCACTCCTACCGAGCCAGGCAGCCGAGTCCAACAAGCTTCGGCGCAAGCGAGGGTCCGATACACGCGACTACCGACGCCGGCAACAGCCACCCCTCGATCCAGACATAAAGCTAGACGACCAGGACACAGCGGTCCGCTCGGCTACAGCTTCGTCGTGGCAAGCTCCTCTCTGGATCACCCTCGGGCGCTAAAGATGGGGCTTGCCACGGCACCTCATCTGGTTCAGGCCACGCTTGATGGCTTCCTTTTCACATCATCCTATCCAAGAAACCATATTTCAGCACTCTCCATCTCTAGGCCCTTGTCCTGTGAGCCTCCCCCGTTTCTGTCCTTCAAGTTCCTCTTGTAGCATCTGCTCATCTTGCCGAGCTTTACACTAGAGACAACCACGGCCAGGCTCACGCCTCAGCCCCAGCCTTCATCACTGTCTCCTCGGTCTTTGAAACGGAACTTCCCTATGGCTTAGGATCGGCTAACCCACGTCCAACTGCTGTTCACATGGAACCTTTCCCCACTTCGGTCCTTCAAGTTCTCATTGAAGTATTTGCTACTCTCACCGAGATCTGCACTAGAGACAGCTCAAGCCGGGCTCACGCCCTAGCCTTCGTCGCTATCTCCACGGCCGCCATCTTCTCGGCCGCCTACTACCTAGGGCACGGGGTGTGGGTGGGACGCGTGGGTCCCCAGTCCTGCCGATCCAGGCAACGATCTAAGCACCACATCGCCTGCAGCGACAACTTCCAGTCTAGCGCAGGCTCAGATCCAGCGGGTGGCTGTCTCCCGATGTGCTCCTGATCTTTGGCCGAGGGCCAGCCTTCTTCGGAGGCCACCATCGACAGGGAGACCCTGGGGCGCCACCGCTTCGGGGCAACCTAGTTGAGCACATGCGCCGAAGCGCGCACCTCTTCGAGAGGAGCTGACGTTCCTTCCCTAGAGATCAACAAGAAGGACCCCGGCCAGATCACCGGCGCACCCAGCTCCACCCCTGCGGCGCTGATCTCTGTCACGCCGTCCAGTCTCTGCGGCCGAACTTGAGGGTTGGGGAACATACTGGCCCCGAGACGGCCCGGTGGAAAGGCCGTTCGGTAACTTTAACCTCCACCACGGACAATACGGCGGGCCCAAACTCTTCAAGACTGTTCAGCATTACTCCAACCACGAAAGCGGCGCGGTGACGGTTACCAAGCATCTGGACGACAGCGAGCGAGCTCCGTGGACTCGCTGCGGTGCTTCTGTTACCGGGACCCCAGGGTAATTTCGGTCCCCATGCCACACTACCGACGCGTCCCCCCCGATCACCCAGCAAGAAATCTCGTGTGGTATCACTGCCCAGCTCATCGTGCCTTTATGGAAGAAGTGCTGATCAAGCACGCGGACACATGCGGCACTTTGAACCTAAGGGCCTGTCCTAGACTAACGGTTTTTTGGTTTTTTGATTTTTTGCTAAATTTTTTCTAAAGATTGAAAGCCTTGCATTAAAAAGGAAGCATATGAAAAGGATTTGTATTATTTAAACCCGCATCCATATTAATTTGTTTTTGCTATCCTGCCTTTGGTGTTGATATATTTTAGAAAAAAGTTGAGCAAAAAACCAAAAAACCGAAAAACCGTTAGTCTAGGACAGGCCCTAAGTGGTTATTGATATAGCTTGATGGATTTGTGATCCGTAAAAAGTGTATAATTTCCTCGTTGGTATTATAATGCCATTGTAGCTTGCCGGCAACTGTGGCGGCTATAAACAGCAAACCTACGCAAACAGAATCCCTGGAACAAGCGGATACTAGCTGGTCTCGTCCTTGAGCGATGGTTGATAGTGCCACTGTGGCTTGGCCGTACTTCCCACATGACAAAATACAGCCTGTCTGCAACTTCAAACCCTTTGGAAGTGTACAGAACGACGAAGCCGCATCTCTTAACTGGAAGGCAAGACGGGCGCAAAAAGAGAAGTGAGTGATAGAAATAGCCGTACATTTTGCTAATGAACCTGTCCCTGTTCACTGGCCTGCCCTTCCTCCCCGTCGCCAGCTGCGGCGTCTCGGTCCACATCTCCTTGACGTATGCGATAAAGTCTGTCGTATGATGCTTACCGTCCTCCGGGGCCATGTTGCAGTGGCGGTCGAAGGCCCCGACGCGCGCGAGCAGCCTGCGGTTGTTGCGGATCGACATGAGCACCCGGGCGTGGGAACCTGCCGCCACTCATCCTACCACAACCCTCAGGATTTCCGTTCCAAAACGTTCCGCCGCTGACGTTATCCTCACATCCCATGCTTCAAAGCAGGATACCGCCTCGATCTATATTCTTCCCAATATCGTTTCTGATGTTGCGCAGAGCTCGCTCTTCTTCCTCAACCACATCGTAGAAGAGGTCCTGGGGCGTCGAACCGGGCTGTCCGAGCATGGCCGTGTACCTCTCGTCGTTTTCAACGATGGGGCATATCTGACCCCATTTGGAGGTGGCCTTGATCTTGCCAGCCTCACCATAGGTGGCCCCGGCCCCACGGTACCTCTCGGTCTACCAAGGGGATAACTTGGAACCCCACCAAGTTTGCACAGAGGAGACTGGCCAACCCGACTCTGCACTTGGGACGTTCGCGTCCTGGCCCTTCAGCGCGGCGGGCGTGGCGGTGACAAAACGCCCATCTTGGTGCCGGGATGCTAGACCCGCATTGGGGAACACTGCATTGTTCGAACAGGTCAGACTCGGGTTGTAGTTGTTGTTCTGGTTGTTACTCTGCGTCGCGGGCTTACTTGGGCCGTGCTTGGCGTCGAGGGCCCGTTTCTCTCGAAGAAGCGCGTGTTCCATCGCTGCTTGTGATGCCGCTGCTAGTGCCTCCTTGACGGCGACCTGCTGTCGCAAGGTTCGATGCTTGTCGCTGACGCTGCTGTCAGCCCTGCTCGACATGGCGGTGTTTCCAGCGAGTGATGTTGGCCAAGGAGCCTCTACGGCGGGCCCGGCGGCGGTTGAGGCGCACGCCTGGCTCGAGGTCCAACAGTTGGCGTGGACGCGATCGTGCTCTCTTGCGAGTGGGGAGTTGTCAAAGCCGAAGGCGCGGAAGACGCAGCGCTGACATGTCTCTTTGGCTATGGGCATCGTGTGGCAGAGAGGAAGAGCGGTAGTGAGGTGGGTGTGTGCGGGGTTGGCTTGAGGCAAGTCGTGGGTTCAAGAGATTTGGTCGAAAACAGCAGGCGCCAGGGACGCAGTGGGGGAACGAGGGATATCTTGTGGTAAATAGAGGATCCTCTCTGTGTGTGTGCAAGGCTGTCACGTGCTATACACGTGCCCTCCCTTTCACCTCGCCCGGGCACAATTTCTGTTCGCCCCTCCGGTGCCTGGGACGATATGTAGAAGCATTGGACGAGCAAACGGGAAGCAGTCGCAAGAAGAGCGCGAGACCCAGGGCCACAGGATAGTGGTAGGAAGCTGTGCCATGTGAGCAAACAGCAGAGCAGACACGATGGTGTTACCGCCACGATCCAACCCTTGTTAATTAGTAGCAGCCGGGGGCGTGGCAAGCAACTCTTCTCAGCCTAGGGCATCCCCTTCAACCCCATAACAACCTCTATTTCGATTGTTTATCTCGGGGATGCATTATAGCTTTCCCAGCAACGGGTTCGCTTGAAGCATGACTCTAAATCTGGCTACCTAATTTTGTGCAGCGTCTTGCGCAACGCGGTCCGGTACCTTCGGAGCAAATATGCTTGGGGTGCATGTTGGGCTTGTGGCGTTCCCGATGGCGTCAACTACGAGTATGCAGTGTGCATGGTAATTAGCTGTTCTGCAGGCGATTTGCAGTCAAGGGACTTTCGACGTCCAACCGGCGCCGTTCCCGATCCCCCTTCGAGTCTGTTTTCTAAACGAGGAGGCCTGGAGCCTTCACCGACCCCCGATTTGACGCGTCTGCTGCCGATTACCTAAGCGCTGCGCGCGCGATTGGACACGCTGCAGGTGCGGTCGCGCCTCAAACCATCAATTCATATCGCTCAACGGTCTTCAGGGATGGCGTTCGGTCCATCTTTCGTGCCTCTCTCTTGTCGGGCGCGGATACGAGTTCAGCCCGCCGCAGCCTGTCTGCACCTGGGCAACTTTTAAAGCCCGTGTGTGTGGAGGCGCGTTTTCGGTGGAATCGACTGGCTGTAATATTGCCATGTCACTCTCCATGGCGCTCGCCCGGCGCATACCATCATCCTCAACCAATAAAAGCTGCAGACACAATTTCCAGGATAACGAAGGCAGGAAGAACTCGGCGCTACTGGTGTTTCCGCGGCCTAGGGCGATTCCTTGCTCCCTCAATCTGGGATGTGCCCCCTTTTCCTTTACCTCATATCTATCGTCTTCGCGCCGCTCTTTTGGCATTTCTTTGTGACAGCCCGAGTTTCTTTTCCTCCCCGTTCTTTTTTTGTCTTTTTTTTCTATTTGACCTTTTCCTACTGTCTCCACTGATGTTAAGCCCCTCGTTCATTTCCTAGATCCTTGCTTGTTTTCCTTACAGCGAAGCACCGCAATATCTTTTCTTCCGTGGCCTTACCCCCCCCCCCCCCCCCCCAAATTCCATGGCCGCGCCAAAGGACCGCAACGGCTTCCGTACCGCGATTATATGCGCTCTGCCTCTCAAGTCCAACGCCGTCGATCTCCTCTTCGACGAGCTGCATGAAGGAGATGGGCATACCTATGGGAAGGCTGCGAGCGACACAAACAAATACAAGACAGGCCGCGTCGGAAAGCATCATGTAGTGCTGCTCACACTCCCCAAGATGGGCCCCCAGGCCGCCGCAGCGGGGTCCGCGCATATGCTGTCAAGCTTCCCCAACATCCAGTTCGCCCTCATCGTCGGTATTTGCGGAGGTTTGCCGAACATCCAAAGCCGTGATGCCTTTCTCGGTGACGTGGTCGTCAGCACCAGCCTTCTCAAATACGACTTCGGCAGGCAGTACACGGATCACTTCGAGGTCAGACAAGAAAGCAAGGATATGATCGGGCCGCCAAGCACCGAGGTTCGGGCTTTGCTCACCTTCTTCGAAAGAGAGCACGAGATGCAACACCTACAGGCGGCTGCGCGGAGTAACCTTGCCCGGCTGCAGGCCAGTGCGATCCAGAAGAACCGGAAGGCAAACTACAACCCTCCCCCCGAAGATTCTGACAAGACATTTCCCGCCGACTACGAGCATTTCGATCGCAAAGACGACTGCGATGACTGTGATGCCAGCCCTCGGCGGTTTTGCGAAGCGTCCACCTGGAAGACTTGTGAAGAGGCTGGCTGCGATCCGGATCGGCAGATTTCCAGGGGCGACGCACGCAGGCGGCAGCGCCAAACGGCGTGTGTTCCGCAGATCTTCCTGGGCAAGGTGGCATGCGGCAACGCCGTCATGCAGTCGGGCCGGCGCCGCGACGAAAAGGCCGAGCAGCACAACGTGATCGCCTTTGAGATGGAAGGGGCCGGAGCATGGGATGTGCTGTCGTGTCTTGTTGTCAAAGGCATCAGCGATTACGCCGATAGCCACAAGAGCAAGGAGTGGCAGAATTTTGCCGCCGCCAACGCAGCGTCTGTGGCCGTGGCGATCCTCGGGCAGTATGACCTGCCGGACGATAAGGCGAGTGGGCTGGCGACCTCTGGACACGTCGAAGCTCGAATCCGGGCTGCTGTTACTCATAACTATGGCCAGCAAACCGGATTTAGTCGCAATTTCCAGGGGAACATAATTGGCGATCGGGCTCAGATCAACTTGGGTGGTTAGTAGCTCTCAGTTTGGTGATCACGATCAATGTTCACAGCATGTTTTTTGTTACCAAACTTTGAATAATATGGGTCCTTCAGGTTTTCTTTGGCCCAGTTTCTTGCGATGGGTGCTGACCACATGCAACGACAGCACCTATCACTGCCCCCGCCAAAGATAACGGGCCTCACTGGCTCGTTCCACGGTCCGCTAGCTCGCACTTCATCGGCCGCACCAGCCTCGTTGAGAAGATCAAGAAAGCCATCCAGCCTGTCGAAAAACCACAACAGCAACGGAGATTTGTCATTACCGGCATCGGGGGCGAGGGCAAAAGCGAGGTCTGCCTTCAAGTAGCCAACCAAGTTCGCGAGCTGTACGTCGTCCACCCTTCCTCTGCTCCAGTGCCACACGCTGAATGCTGACACGCCGGACTGCAGTTTTTGGGCCGTCTTCTGGGTTGATGTCAGCAGCGATGAATCCGCCAGCGAAGGCTTCCGACAGGTCGCAGTTGCCCTCGGCCTGGGTCTGTTAGCGAGCGTCAACACCGTTCTTGAACATCTTGCAGGTCGCGGGCACGATCCATGGCTTCTAATTCTCGATAATGCCGACGACAAAGCGACGGACTACCAAAAGTATTTCCCATCAGGAACTTACGGCTCCATCATCATCACCTCGCGGCTGCGCAACTGCAACAAACACAGCACGACAGGGTGGGAAGAATTGGGCTCTCTGGACAAAGAAGAGAGTGTTGCCCTCCTCCTGGAGGTTTCCGGCTTTAAAACACCTTCTGTGGTGAATCAAACCGCCGCAGAACAGATTGCGGAAAAGTTGGGCAACCATACCCTTGCTTTGGTGCATGCCGGGGCATATATAGCTGAAGGTTACTGCTCTCTAAGCGACTACCCGGCCATCTACGATCAACAACGAGAGCATATCTTCAACTTCGAACCGGATCAGTCCCAGTCTCGCCACAAAAGCGTGTTCATGACTTTCGAAGCATCGGCACGGGTGCTGGAAACATCAAGCCAGGCGGGGGCCATTGACTCTCTGGAGTTATTGTGGATGCTTTCTCATTTTCACTTTAGAGACGTACCGCTCGCGCTTTTTGCGGATGCCATCATCGGAGCCAATTTCATCCAATACCGCACAAACGAGTCACCGAGAATCGCCAACCTCACATGGCGGCACGTCCGGCAACTCCCCCAATGTCTCCAGCCAACCGCAATGCCAGGATATCACCCTGAGCCTTTCTTTAGAGCCTTGGCGCAGCTGCGATCCCTTGCGTTAATTTCTGTGGATGAGGGAAGCGGCATTAAAACGATCTCGATGCACCCTCTTATCCAGGAATGGCTGAGACTTCGCCGGTACAGTGAGAAGATCAGGCGGAATCACCCAGCCATCGTCTCTACCGTATGCCTCGCGAGGCTCAGCCAAGACAGTGGCGGGAAATGGTGGGACTACGCAAGCCATCTAAGGCCTCACTTGGACCTGGTTCTCAACAAGGACTGGTGGCTTGCTGATCCGAACCAGCCATCACGATGGGAAACGCAGCTACTATTCGCGATTTGCTGCATCCTCGACGACATGCGAAAACACCGAGTTCTTGATTCCCTCGTTCGTTGGATGCTTTCGATATTCGAAGCCCAGCAGACAATCTTCGCGACAGACAACCTGGCTTTCATTGGATTTGCCGCGAGCGCCTTGCGTCAGGCTGGACAAGACAAAAGAGCTATGGAACTTTTGGAAAAAGCGTATTCTGTTGTGGAGTCTTGGCCTGAATACAATATCGACCAGTTGACCCTCATCGCAGATCTCGCTTGCGCCTACATCCCGGATCAGCAGTACGAAAAGGCCCTCAAATTGTGCGATGAAGCTCGGCGGATATGGCAGAGAACAACGGCCCGGAGCTATTCCAGTCAATATGGAATTTTGCACATGCAGGTTCTGCAGGCAACAGCCTACCTATCTTCAGGGGACCTTCGGACAGGCATCGAACTTCTCGAGAAGGTACTGCAAGAATGGAGCGCCATTCTGCTGCCGCACCATCCCATCCTATTAATTGCGCAACGGAACCTGGCTGTCGCCTATTGCAACTACGGCCAGCATGAAAAAGCGCTCCAAGGCCTGGAACTGGCATTGTCTGGCTTACAACAATGTCCCATGGGAAACAGCGCCTTTGGCGTGCCGGAATTGCAGGAGGCGACTGCCATGATCCACAGCAAATCTGGGCAGTTTGGGCGAGCCATCGAGCGGCTTCGAGAAGTCGTCAGCCACCGAGCCGCAACACTGGAGGACGAAGACTCCACACGCCTCTCTTCGGTATTCCACCTTGCGGCTGCGTTGATTGGAAACAACGAAGAGCTTGAGGCTCGCGAGTGGCTACACCAAGTTGTCCGAGTGTCTGCGGGCCTGCTCGCGAAGAACAATCCGAACCGACCCTTTTCGTGGGTTTTAAAGACCACCGCTTGCTTGAGAGATCAACAACACGCCGAACGGATTTCCCAGCTGTTGGCTGCAGTGATTCGCATTCGCTCAGAAAGGTTGCCGGAAGATCACCCTGAACGACGTGCCATGCAACGCCTGCAAAGCCAGGTCCTGGAACAGCGTGAGATTCCTTCTGCCTATGTATTTCGTTTATCTGCATCACCCTTGCACACCCCTGACGTCAGCATTTGCTAATTCAGAGTACTCCCGCATAATAACGACAGTCCAACCACACCAACCATCGTTGCCGAGTGGCCAAGGCCCCTTTCTCCAGCCGCCCCAGAAGCGGACGTTGGCCTGTGAGCCGGTGGTACGAGATTGGGCCCAAAATTAATTCTCGTGCGAGCTCTAGACAGACTCTGTCATACTCAGATTGGACACATTGCGGCGGCGATTAGCCGGGTCCATAGTTTGGCGCTGAAATTGTTTCTCATCAACGGTCAGCTACTTCTGGCGGGTGCCAGCATCCCAAGCACACCTGATACCCCAACCTAGGGATTAGCGAGAGAGATCAAGTCAGGAGAACAGGCTCCAGGAGCCAGATTCGAATAAAGTCCTCTCCACGATGCCGTTCCCTTGATCCTGGCGCAAATCACGTGCTTGCACGATATGGTTTGAACGGAGGCAGTCCGACGAGGCTGGGAGTCAGATATGACGTCTGGGCAGAGACCCACAACGACCCGCTTCAGCCTCGAAGACTCGAGGCAAAGGCGGGTTGGGAGCCAGGGCACAGACACACTACCTGCGCTTCCCCTCAGCCCACCAATGTGTAGCGCCGTGCTTGACTTTTCACCAGCTCCCCCAAGGCCATCATCATCCCCTACCTCCATCTATTGAACCCCAAAGCTTGCCAGTCTCTTGGCCGGGTTCCGGTCCACAATCCGAGGGCCCACGACGGCATCTTTCGACGAATTTTGACAGCATCCGGCTACGCCTGGCTGAGCAGATGCATAGGTATATATTGAATGAAATCGGGACAAAATAGACAAAGTTCTGCAACGCCACGCTACCTCGATGCTTTCCCTCCATCCAGCCCCGTCACATCTCTCGTATTCTCCTGTTTCCCACTGCTTTCGAGTCATCCCCTTCTTAACTCCAAAACGGACCAGATGCTGATCAATCCAATACTAATCCCAGTGCCCCCGGCTCGAACCGCACCTGACGGCACAGGCACCGAAAGAAAGTCGCCGTCTCCCCGTCTTCAATTTTCCGACAAGAGTAGAGTGCTGGACCTCCACCTATCGAACGGGACCAATGCGACCGAAAGGGTCTTCAGCTACCTTCTTCCGCAACCGGGGCCAGCAAAGGGGCGAGCGGTGAGCATGGCTGTGGAAATCGATTTGCAAAATACGAACAAGACCGGAGTGAAGCTACGTCATCTTGGAGGCCCACGCGACCACAGCAGAATCCAATACAACGCGCGCTTGCGGATGGGGACGCTGGCGGAGAGTTGCATTACCCCTTTATTATGTCCTATACCATCGCAACACCATTCCTCGTGTTCGATATTCGCTGACTCGCTTCAGATTCTCTCCGTCACCGTCCCCCCTAGCCCTTTGCCAAGGATGGCGCATTCTCCGTCACGTGGCGGTTCCCAATGGGGCCTCCCGAGTCCCGGGACAACCAATGTGCGGGCCTTTTCGCCTCCTAGATCTGTCGTCATACAAGGGGGGAGCCTCAGGGTGAAGGAGACCGTGTGGACAGGTTTGGCGGGTGCAGGGTGCTCCTTTCTGTCTGTTGTCATCTCATGTTAGGTGTGAAGGCAAGGATTGGATGCTAAGGAGTCTAGTGCTAAGAATATCGCCCGGCCCAGCCGCTCGTCACGCCGCCTCGGGAGACAAGCATCGCAAAGATTCTCGCGGGTCTGCAAGTGCAAGCGCGCCACGGAGACACGCCACATTCGGATTCAGGGGCTGCGGCAAGGACTCAGGAGCCCAAACAGCTGTGACAAGACAGAACGGCGGGCTGCATGACTAGCCCGAAAGCTTCGACGGAAGGCCGCCACAAGGCGGACCCGGGCCGAACATTCCATCGCCCTCTGGGTACTACATGCCAGTATTTGGCTGCATGTCATGGCAATCATACGGCAATCCAATTTCCTCTCTGACACCATTTTGGCAAGGCGACGCGAGTGCTGTCTATGGTACCTCTTAACGGCTGACATAATTATAGGTACATTTACCCGAAGGGGGCCTTTTATCTCTGTTGACCATTGTACTGGGACTGTCGCAGGACGTGCTTCCATTCATTTAGCCAATAAATACCACCATTCCTCTGCTTTCCCACCCATTTTTGCTGGACAAGCCTCAAAGTTAGTTTCATTGTCACTCCACATCACGAAGCCGCGAGTCGTTTGATGTCCCAAAACGGAGAACATTCGTGACGATTCGTCCGGTTTGGGGTGGCACTGCCGCGCGAGTGGGCCTGCCAGACGGCGACGAACAGCGCCATTCCCTCCACTAGGGGCCGGGGTACCCCACGGCCACGAGTCAAAGCCGTTCCTGCGTTCCTGGATCCAGCGCAGGAGGCGGCGATTTAGAGTTCAATACCGATGCAACGGGCCCGCGGGCTCGCCAGACTCCCAGCTGCGCCCTGAAGATCAGTGGCTCCGACGCCCCTTTGTCCAGGACGCGGATAGGGGGCGTCGTCCGCGGGCTGCCACCGCGCAACATCTTCCTATAAGACAGCTGTTGCTGCCGACCTCTGATTATCGCTTCCTTCCTTTCTCACCAGCTCACAGCTTCAGTCTCTTACCACTCACTCACTTCAGTCTTTCACTCTCGGCTTCCAGCCACTACATTCTTTTGTTCGCTGATCTCTCTGCGCAACCGACTTTCCAGTCCTTCCATCCCAACCAACCCAAACCGCCAAAATGCAGTTCTCCGTTGTCGCCATCCTCGCCGCCGGCCTTGCCGCCGCCGCCCCTCAGCAGACCATCGGCCGCGGCGTCGTCCAGCCCACTCCCACCAGCGGCCTCCCCGCCGGCGCCACCTGCTCGGTCGGCCCCGTCGTCGACTACACCGTCGTCCCCGATGACACCCTGACCACCATCTCGCAGAAGATGAAGTCGGGCATTTGCAACATCGCCAAGGCCAGCAAGCTCGAGAACCCTAACTTCATCCAGGTGGGCCAGGTCCTCAAGGTCCCCACCAACCCCTGCCCGCTCGACAACGTCTCGTGCCTGGCCAAGCCCTCGGAGAACAACCCGTGCGTCAAGGGCGGCCAGCCCACCTACACCATCGCCAAGGGCGACACCTTCTTCCTGGTCGCCCAGAAGTTCAACCTCGACGTCAACGCCCTCACCAAGGTCAACCAGGGCGTCGACCCCCTCCTGCTCGAGGTCGGCCAGACCATCAAGGTCCCCGTCTGCTAAGCGGTTCGCCACAAGAACCTCGTCTACTCAGCGGTTCACGACAAGACGACAACTCCCTCAACCGCCGTGTCTTATTAGAAATCTTGGGTTTGGGTATTGGGTATAGAAAGGATAGAATTCATTTTGGCTGGGATTACACAGCACCAGGGTAGCCTGACATTGCCGCCTTCGTCGGACTCGCCCTCCGTCTGGTCAAAATACAAAGTCGTTTATTTCTTCTCCATCCGCTCTCATGCTCAACGTGGTGCATATTTAGTTCCCCTATCCGCGAGGTTGCAAACCCTCAAGGTTCCTTCTCAGGACCCAATTTCTTCCTGTTTCGTCCAAGTGTTTCAACAATGAGGTCATGCCCCTCGGCTTCGGCTGACGCACCAGCCGTAGAGATTCCCGAAGCAGAGGCTATCTGCTATGCTTTGCCTATGCTATATATCCCCCATGGCCAGTCGCAAGTGGTGCTAGTCCCTGCATATTCCGCCCAAAATGGACGGGGCTGCAGGGCGGGACATCGGTCACATGATGCCAGCCGTGCACGTGCTCAAGTTCAACGTCCAACTGTTCTCACACGGCAGATGCCGCCTGCACTGCAAGAAGCTGGGCTCCACTCGTTCCTTCCACATCCGAGCTTTGTTTTCCCTCCTCTACCTAGGAGTCCGTACTCTGCACTACCAGCTGCGAGGAGGAAGAAGTGGGTGCACAACACTTCCACAACACGTTCCCACCACCACGGCGCTAACGTCTGGCCCAGACTCTTCCTGTCCGTACCGGTTCTACGTCGGTTGTTAACCGTGCGCCGGGCGGCCGAAGCCTGCCTAAGTCGTCGTAGTTGCTGTAAGTTGTGAGAAGGCGGTCGCTGAGCCTTGTGGCCGTGAGGTGTCCGCCCTCACGACTACGATGCAGCCTCGCAATCTGATCTCCAGGGCACCACCTCACCCTCACCGAGCGGATCGACACTAGCCACGAGTGAGCACAGGGCCTTGGCAGCGCGCTACACGCGTGCTATAAGGGCTAACACGCCCGTGTCGCTCGCTGTATGTCACCGCCTGATCCTCCTCCCTGCACTCTGACCCCGTTGGTATGATTTCCCGGCCTCCCCACATCAGACACATTTTCTCGGGGTCGCCGAAGCTAACCACTTGGCTACTTTTTGGGTTTCCGGGCCTCCGCTGCCGATCCAGAGTCGCGCCACATATTCATCAATAGGCCATAACTCACAGCAATATGTTCCGTGCGGTGGCTTACGCCGTGCCCCACCGTCGTCTCTGGAACTACCGACGAAGTCACAACCTCACGTCGCCGCCCCGTCGTCGCTGCTGTTGGGGCCGGGGAACGGGAACATGGGTATGGAGAGAGCGAAGAGGGCTCGCGCCTCACTCAAAGATGCAGCTTTGGGTGACGTTCATGAGTGCGATGGCACCGCTGACGTTGCCGTGGTGCTGGCGGCCGATCCATGCTGTGAATCTCGTCGCCAGCGCGGCCAAACATTCGGTCTTGGACTTGCCTCTTGCAGGCGACAGAGACGCGAATGCAAGGTCCCCGACGCGAATGCAAGGTCCCCCGAAGCGAATGCAGGGTCCCCAAAGTCCTGTCAACTACTGAATTAAGCTATGAGCTTCTCGTCAGCCTTTCTCTTGGCATTGATTCTCCCTGGAGCATCGGTCAGCAAGCCAAGACTTGTGTTGCCCCTTTGGGCGCCCATAGCGCTGACAGGGTGCTTACACCCGAGGTCTTTTTTCTCGGTGCTGCGCTTGCCCTCGGGAGTCGGGACGGAGCAGAAACCGACAAGATTACCCAAGGGGTGCGGCAGCCCTGTCAACTCGCTCAGAGGTGCGGGGCGCGCCGCGTCGTCGAACATGCACGCCCGTATAAGAGGGTGGGGTTGGGAGCTTATACAGCCAAGGCGAGCTTGGGAGTGACATCGTCTTCAAGACGCATATAAGACGCAACCCAAAATATTGATCTGTAGGCTAGCATAGCCACGTCGATGCTTGGTGAGTTGATTTGACTATGGGCAGGGCGTGGAAGATGGGTGCACACCTCCCTGTCTAGGAATCCGCACTTCAGGCGCCGTGCGATACCGCCAGATGTTCGGATCGCAGCGTCACGCCGGCGCAGACGCCGGCGATGTTCAAGCAACCAGACCAGACCGCACCAACAGTAGTTGGGGTCGATAATCGCGACACAAGGAAGGCTGTCCCTAGAGGGCCTCGATTGCAGCATCAGAATGCGTCAGCAAAGAGCTCCCCGCTATTTGGCTCTGGCGACCGACGCCGAGAGGAATAGCCTCGCGAGATGCGGAGAAGGGTCGGCTCCGGCGGTGCAATGCCCTCGCTCACTTGCCGATAGATGCTTGCGACACCTCCTGAAGCATAGTCCCTAGCTGACGCTGCATCTGGGGACCATACTTCAGGAGGTGGTAAGACGGCGTGAAGAGTCCGCTCGCGCGATGATGGCGTCGACGCGCCGACGCCTCTCGGCCAACACGAGATCGTGAGAAAGGCTAGAGCCCGGGCACCGTCGTCGAGGAAGAGGCCTCAAGGGGGCAGTATAAAGTCGGAGAGGTCTGCTCCCCCAGGACGGTTCTGTTTCGCTTCCTCCCTCATCGCCCCAGCTCCTCTCCGTTCCCTCCTGGCAGCATCACAGACAACATCACAGCAATCACCCAGCACCGCCCTCATCCGCAAAATGCACTTCTCGTCGTCCGTCCTCCTCGCCCTCGCGGCCACCGCGTCGGCCATTGACATCAGAGGCTACGGCCCCGACGGCTGCAACGGTGGCTACAGGCAGTGCGGGGGCATCGACGCCAACGTGTGCTGCCAGTTTAGCAGCTCGTGGACCAGCGGCTTGGCGAGCGTTGGCATCGCCGGGGTGAGCGAAGCCCCAATCCTCCCCCTTTGAGCTCCAAGAACTGACAGCCAGGGGCGACCGACCCCCATCCGAAAAAAAACCAGATCCCGACCAACTGGCGCATCGGCGCCCAGTCCTATGTGGAAGGCAGCTGCAACGCTTTCGCCACCCAGGGGAACTCCAACGGCGCCGACTTCATCTGCCTGTGGTACACGAACCGCGGCGACCGCACGGGCGGCAGCTACTGGTTCCTCAACCGCAAGCGCGCCCCCGACCACTCGTGCCCCACCCAGCAGCCCGGCGTCGACAAGTGCACGAGCAGCGTCAAGTTCGACTCGATCGGCCTCGCTGACGGCACCGAGTACAACATCACCGGCCTTTCGGATGAGAAGGTTGAGGAGCTGGTAAGTCTTTTTTTTTTTTTTGTCTTAGACTGCAGTCTTGAGAGAAAAGATGGCGGTGAAAAGCACCTAGACGAGACGCTGACCTGTTCTCTCCGTTTACAGGAGAAGATTGCCTTCTCCGGCGCCGGTGCCGACGCCGTGCCCGCCGAGTTCCAGGCTCATCGCCGCTAGATCCGGACCTGAAGCTAGGCATGCACGAACTTCCGGCTGACAGCAGTCTCGGGACACGAAACTCTGATGATGTAAGGGAGGCTGGAGACACAGAACAGCAGTGACATTCGGCTGTGGTGCTTGGAGCAATGCTGGTATCCAGAACCTGGCCAGGTGGTACCAAAATGGCATTACTATAGTCAAGCAAGACGCTCATTAAAGATAAAGTAAAATAAACAAGTTAACTTGATTGGCGGGAAATGGTGGTTGCCGGTCAATTGTAGTCTTGCAGGCTCGGGCTGTGTTAGTGGGAAAGCCACCCCTTTGTGGCACACTCACCCAGTCCGACCAATCGGGTCCGGCGCATGCCTGGTCACGCTGACAGGCGCACCTCATCCTTCGGACATTACTCTGAAGGAGGGCGCGCGCCGGAAGCAGCCGTAACGGCAAAGACAGTGATGGTGTGCGTGTCGGGCCGCGTTGATGGTGTAGGAGGCGCTGCTCTTGGCTTCCCCACGTAAGGATACAAGGAAGAATATCTCAACAATTATTTTCGAGCTCGCTACCCAATGGCAAATATGACAAATATGACTGTGCGCTTAGTTGAGATGGCTCGGGGACATTGTTGGCTGCTACTTGGCCTTATAGACGTTTACTTTGCTTCTATGCAGCCCTTTGTCACTGAGTCCACCTACCACATCGTCTGTCCGTCGTCCCCGCAAGCGATCGCTGTTATGGCGTGGCGTGCCCTTTCGTGCAGCCTGGCCTCACAGAGGGTACTTGAGCCTCCAATTGAGCCAAAGTCCCAGCTTTGGCTTAGTCGTCCTTTTGGTAGCAAGTGGGTGGAGGCTCCTACTGCCGAACCGTAACAATCGCTGGGCCGCATATTGCAAAGTAGAGGGCACTCAATAGGCCTAGAAGATTAGTCTGTATCTCTATAGAGCTATAGAAAAGATGATGGAGGGTAGGAGACCCTCTGACCCTATATACGGGGTGCGCACGAGGGCCGCCGAAGGGGCTGTAGCACTTAGGGAGCACCCGTGACGCCGGCGAGGTCTGTGATGCTTACCCCGGATTATTGGGACTGGAAGGACCCCGCATCCCTTTCGACATTGCAACCACGGTCGGTGGTCGCCTCGTCGACCGACCAGGACGAGCCCCCTGTCCTGGAATCCTCCTTTACCAGTTGGCCAAGAGGTACTTGAACCCAGCCCACTGCTCCTCGCCCGACGGTAGGATGTTCTCGGGCGGGATGACAAAGCCACCCTCTGCCGAGCTCGATGGCCTCATCTCGTAGCCCCACGAGAGCTCCGCGCCCGCGACGTCGTACCCCCAGTCCATACTAACACCCGAAGTCTGGTAAATGGTAGGGCAGGTTGGGCCGTAGATGAACTCGAGCCCGTTGACGGCCTGGATGGCGGCTGCCACGCCCGCCGCCAGCTGCATCTGGTGCTCGTTGGTCTCGGGCACGACGCTGCAGCTGTAGCCGTACGGCAGCAGGATCAGCTGCGAGTACGAGTGCCAGTCGACAAAGTACTTGAGCCCCTGCGCGCGCGCGACCGAGAGCGTGTGGTTGACCAGCGCCGTGTTCTCAGGCGTGTCGCCCGGGGCCAGGCCGCGGTACGTCTCGGAGCACGGGTTGGTCGACGAGCCGCCGGGGACGGCCCACTGGTGCGGCCAGTTGCGGTTGACGTCGGTACCGGCGCACGACGCGCCGGGGCGGGTCTGACGGTTCTTGCGCCACAGGCGATTGGTGGTGTGCGTGTAGACGAAGCCTGTTGTGGTTCGGTTTGGTCAGCTACGAGGGCAAAATCTTGAGCTGCAGCGAGGAATGTCCACTTACCATCAGGGTTTACGACTGGCATGATGTAGAAGTCAAAGTTATCAATGGCGCCTTTTGAAATACTCTCCCCCTTCAGGTAACCGTCGACCAGCTTGTAGGTCAGGTACTCGACGGTCTAGAGGCGTCACAGATCAGCAACGCACTCATTGCAGGGAGAAGTCCAGGCAAAGGGTATGCGCCTCATACCGGAGCAGTGATCCATTCACGCGCGTGCACCGTCCCGTGCCAAATAACAGCCGGGCGCTTGCCGGGCCCCTCGGGGCCGTACAGGTGGATTCCCTTGATAGGCCTGCCCTCGAGCGAGCTCCCGGCCACAAACGTTTGCGAGTTGTTCGGAAAGGCAGCCTGGACGTCATCCAGCCACGCGAGATGCTCGTCGAACTGGTGGTACGACGTAAACCACGACATGTCGGGCAGGCTCGGCGCCTGGCGGGCAGCGACAGCGGCAAGGCGCTTGGACACGTAGGGCTTAACCTCGCCCTCGGCGCGGATGCCGGCGCCGAGGTCGTCGTTGAGCAGCGTCATCTTGAGGCCGAGCCGTTGCAGCTGGGCAACGGCGTCGGGCGACACCGCGACGTCGAGGTGGTCGTGGCCCTCGGTGCAGGCGAGCGGGACGGCGGCCTCGATGTTAGCGATGGCGTCGGCGATGCTGGCGTAGTCGTCTCCAACTGCGTCGATCTGGTACACCTTGTAGCCATCATACATGGACGCGCGCTTCTCGAGCAGCGAGGCCGAGGCCAGCGGCAGGGCCGCCAGGGCCAGCGCGAGGGTCTTGTTGGCTGAGAACCTCATGGTGACGGCGGTGAGGGACGGGAGGGCAGCTGGGCAAGTGTTATGTTGCTGCTGCTACTTCTGCTGCTGGCCGATGACGAAGCGGACAGGAGACAGGGACAGGCCGAGCTGGAAGAAGACATGCGGGAGCGGCTCGTCTTATCATCGCGTCCAGCCGGGGGAGGGTAGGGTCGATGCAGGGCATGACAGGGCTTTCCGCTTTCCATGGCCCCCCAGGGTGCGCAACCGAGCATGGAGCTCAGCCTCTTGGCTCTCACAGCTGGCCACATCGGCGAAATGCCGCGGTTGCTGAGGGGCCAGGGGACGCACGACTAGCCATGACGGCGACTGGCTCGCAGAGGCTAGAAAAGTTGGAGAAGGGTGAGGGGAAATTTCTTGGAAGCACCGCCAGGCGAGCACGCAAGCTGCTGATTACTCGCCGCCGGCTCGATGTCACCTTCTAAACGGGGACGCAGGGACGACCCCCGCCCGCCAGGCCGCAATGCCGAGATACACTAGGCTGGGGTCCATCGCAGGGGACCTCTGCCGCCTGCCAGATCAGGTTAACTGCACGATCCACACATGCAGCCCCCAAGACATGCTGCCAGCCACATCGAGCTCCAGCTGTAGCCAGCCGTGATCTCCCCGCATCCCATCGACGTCAGTTGCCTAGAACGTCCTGACTGGCAACGTCGAAGAGACAACGAACAATTTGTTCTGGCTACCTGCAGAATGCATAGCCATGGTATGTCGATCACGTCTGCATTGTTTTTGCATCGATGCGATGTGCAGAGATAGATTACTGTCGAACAACGCAGGCCCTATTTCTCCATTGTTCGTGCTTCTGGCCGGGCCGTGGGACCGGGGAGAATTGGCTGGGTCCAAGCCAGCGGCTCCATCGTGCGGCATCGTGTCTTTGCTGCTTGGCCTGCCACAAGTATCATCGAACCTGGTTCTCCAAACATCTCCAAAGATCCGAATTGGCTACAAACATCACCAAGCCTAGACCGCCCCAGCCAGTGGTGTCGTCCGGTCTGCCAAAAGACTCACCCTTTGCTCCCAAACACCCAGGCATTCCTTTGCCTCCATGCTGTCTTTGCCATTCTCGCACAAACGAGATCCGCCCACCCAGATCTCCCACCAAGCTCAATTCTTAGCATGTGCGTGTAATCGTGTGACCCTCTCCCATACAAGTACGGACAGATCCGCATTCCGTCTCTTCCTCAAATTACTTCACCCTCGTATATATAAATACCAACAAACAACGCTCTGCACAGGCACCAACGCAGCACTCCGGCCTCGACGAAACCCTGAGCTTCACCAGCGCACCGCGTCCACCTGTCCTATTCCCCAGGCTCCTATGATATATAATCCTCCCTTTTCGTTCACGACGCCGTCGCAACGTACCACGAGGGGTTCGGCGTCTTCCCCGGCTTCCGCAGCCCCGCCGAGCTCGAAACGCGCGACCCAGTGCAGCAGGCGATCATACTCAGCGAACTGTTCTAGAACGCTCTCCGCATCTGGACTATCCTGGCCACCGACTGAAGCCCCAAGATCTAGACGAAACCCACTGCTCCTCCTGTGGTACGCGGCCCTGGGAAGAAGGGCGGGCCGATTCACTAAGAGGCCACAGCTCAAGTTGCGCTTGTGGTAAGCACAAACCTTCCCCAGAGTGCCCCCACGCACATTTAGGACACACGTCTCGGAAGAAGAAGTATACTATCGCACAGAGAGAAACTAGCCGCACCCAAGAACTAGACTAGGCGAGATGGAAAGCCAGAGCGTGGAGAGAAGAGCCCGAGCCGCCCTCTGCTAGCCCCTGGCTGCAAAGCCACGGCACCGGAGGAAGCATGGTTTGGCCGGATTTGGAACAGAAACTCCACCTGTACCGAATCACGCCCGCAGAGATGGGACTCGGCACCCGGATTGGATCGGGAGGCCTTGAATTCCTCCAAAGCCAGGGTATCCAGAGACTTCAAGGGACAGCCTCACAATCGGCGTGTTTCCTCGCAGTGCGCACACCGGTCTCAAGGTCGAAAAGGCTTGCTTTACGGCCAGTTCACGGTCTGGTTCTCCTCGCCCGAATTGCATAAACCACTATCAATACCATCTCGCTGTTTCGAGTTCCTCACCTCGCCTGTTCTACTCCAGCGGAGAGAGCCGAGGAAATGGCCAGCGACATGTAAAAACACCATAAAAAACAGCCAGGAAGCCAAAGACCCGACGGAAGTGTAGGCAGCAACAACGGTAAGCCCTGGCGGCCCTCAATATACGGAGATGCCCGGGCGCGTGTCCGACTTGGTAGCTGGTCCGACTCAGGGGTGGGTCGGAACATTTTGTGGCTTGGCGTCTACGTCTTGTCGTCGACCCTGAGCCTAATCCTTCTCGATCTCCTCCATCCTCGCAAACGCAGCACCCGCCTGCTTGCGCGCCGCGTCATCCACGCCTTCGGCTGCGTCCCTCACGGCCGCGAACCTCTCCTTCCATAGCGCCCACCGCTCCGGGCACAATCCATCCGTTCCCTTCAGCTTCCGGCCCAGTTTCGCGGCCTCCTTTTTGTCCTGGATCCTCCACAGCGGCCCCGCCGTGGCGCCGTGCACCTCCTCGTCCCTGCGGTGCAGCACGTGGCCCGCGTGGATCATCCAAGCGGCCGCGCATGCCACCTTGGTCGACAGGTCCTCGACCGACGCCGGGTCGGCGTCCAACTCGTCGGGCGCGCCGCGGACGGGCTTCATGATCCCCTCGAGCGCGTCGACGAACGCCCAGATGGCGTACATCTCGAGGGGCACAATGCCGTAGCCCGCGACGCGGGCGGCGTATGCTTGCAGGTTGATGTGGCGCTGCTTCTTCTCGGCCTCGGAGGAAGCCTTGCTGTCACCTAATCCAACGTGAAGTTTTTTTTTTTTTATAAAAAAAATTAGTGTTGGCAGTTTTGTTGATGCCCATGTGCGCTGCGCGCGCTATGTCCAAGTCTAACAACGCAAGGAGAGAGAGGGAAGCTGACGAAAAGACACAGGGTTTGCTTACCATCGTCCATCTTCTCGCGCAGTGTGTTGCCAAACATGGGCAGGGCCCTCCAAGGCGCGATCTCTTCCTCGCCGGCGCTGCCCCACAGTTCGCCCAGTCTCACCGTCCTGTCGGCAGGCAGGTTGTGCAGGGCCTCAACGACGGCGGCGAGCCTGTCGTGGGCGTCGGCGTCCTCGTAGGGTAGGATGCGGCCGAGCTCGTGGACCAGGTCCCAGAACCACCAGAGGAAGGAGCCCGCCTCGCCGCGTTCCTTGGTGTCGCTGGCGCAAAGCCCGTCCAGGGCCGCGGCGGCCTCGGCGGCCGTCGACATGGGCTGCGCCGGCGGAAGGGCCGCGTTGAAGATCTCGACCACCCTGCGTGTCGACTCGGGCGCTTCGTCGTCGACGAGCGCCGCTAGCCGTGCACTGGGAGTAGACATTGTTTGTGGTGATGATTGTTCGTTTCGCTGAGAAAGATGGGCTTCCGATGGTGGTAGTGGTAGGTAGGTCTAGATAGGAAAGTGAGGTGCCAAAAGCAAAACGCGATGCTGAAAGTTGAGGCGATTTGGAGATGAAATAGTGCTCTGTAGATACATGCCGGATCGGTGTGCGTCATACGGCAGAGGGGTAATTTCCCAGTGGCTGAGCAAGTAGGCGACCCGGCGGAGCAGACGAGGAAAATGCGAACAAAAACACCAAAAAAAGACCGAAAAGCTGGCAGCCGTCATCCTGCCACGACTTGTCCCGACTCATACCCGACGTAGCATGACAGACAGAAGCACTCTCCAATGCAGCAAACCTGCCCGATCAGCCGTCCACGAGATGGCAAAACGTAGTCGAAACCCCGATACTCCTAGTCGTCGCGTACGCTGTCGTGAGTCGCACATAATTTGCCTGAACGGGTTACATTTAGAGTTTGGACGCCGCGTCGGCAGCAGCCGAGGCGCGCTAATATTAGAAACGTGGTGCGTTTCTGCCTGCCCCTTGGAATTTAAGCGAAGTGTTTCTACACCTACACGCGCGGCCTTCCCCGCGCCTGGACCGCCCCGTTGGACCTCCGTTCGGCCTTCGGCGCCGTCAATGCCATGCCACAAACTTACTCGCTTTGTCCCGGGTTTGGCAGGGGAACAGCGCGATTCAGAAAGAGCTTAGAGCGTAGTAGACACGCTGGGGATCTCGGCGAGGCTTTTGCCGAATCTAAAGGGCTCGGTGCGAGCACGGGAAACCGGTCCGACAAGTATAAAGATGAGGAAACGATGCCCCCCAAAATCCAGAACGATTCCTTCCTTCCTCACCAAAGCCTTTGGTTCCTCTCTTTCCTAGAAGCTTCATTCACTAAGCTAGACAACACCCTCTCCTTAGAGACACAAAGACGAAAAAAGCTTTCTCTCAGCTTTTCCAAAGTGCTTGCTCCATTCTTTTAGCACCAAGCTACCCGTCCTTTCAAGACAATCTTTTTTGCTATCTCTTTCCCCTACCTGTCAAAATGGTTTCCTTCACCCAGCTCCTCACCCTCCTAGCCGCCACCGCCGCCGTCGCCAGCCCCATCCCCGTCACCGCCGAGGAGGGCGTCGGCTCCAGCGTCGGCACCCCCGTCAACAGCACCGCGGACGGCGCCCCCGAGGGCACCAACGGCCTCGAGGCCCGGCAGCAGGGGTCCAAGTACGTCTGCCGCTCCGGCGCCGCCAACAACGGCCAGGAGTACGGCACCGTCGGCATGGACGTGGCCATCGGCTACTTCCGCCAGGCCGGCACCACGGCCGGCGCGAGCGGCTACCCCAAGCCCTTCGGCAACGCCGGCGGCGTCATGAAGTTCGCCAGCGGCTGCGGCTCGGGCGTCTACGAGCTGCCCCTCCTGGCCAGCGGAAAAGCCTACGCCTACGACAAGAAGAAGACCGGCAATGCGCCCGGGCCTATCCGAGTCTACTACACCTCGGGCCTCAAGTTCTGCGGCATCGGCGCCAAGGAGGACGCGAGCGGCGCCGGCAACCCCCATAACTGCCAGCTGATTTAAATTGAAAAAGAGCCAACGTTTTTCTTGGCCTTCTTTTTCTTTTTGTCAGGCTTTCTTTCTTCCCCTCAGTTTTGGGTGTGTTTGCATTTGTGTTTTCTTAGGTGAATGATTGTACGCATTGTCGGTATAGCGGGGGGAGCATAGCATAACGACGGATAGATTTAGAATTACAGCATAAAGGTTTTATTCTTCATTTTGCACTTCCTCGTTCAGTAGTGACAAAGCATGGTGGTACACTCAAGTCAAAAAGACTTCTCCACCATTAATGTTCCTTCGTTCTTCCCCCCGACATGCTAAGCTATTTGTAGCTCTGCTAGACGCCGGCAACGTCTCTGGTTTCGCCAGCAGCGCCATATCCCGCGGGTCGGATAACCAAAGAGCTGTTTGATATTGGAAGTTACCAGCTCCACTTTTTTAACTACAAGATATTGTTACACAGCGTAACGAGAGTGAATTGATCTGATTGGATTAATTGATTGCTCTGTCTCTCTGATGATGCCCTATGCCCGCCTGGAAAGATTTCCCGCAAAATTTGCCTGCAGCGCGTCCTGCCCAACACGTCCGTGCACTTGACTAATCAAATCCTGCACCGCATGCAACAAATATGTCGTGCAGGAGTCCGGCCGGCCGGTTTAGTCGTTCCTAATGCTATGCCATCCATCCTCGGGCCACTTACACACTAGCGACCCGGGGACCGGAAATGACAGGATCTTGGTAAAACGAAAGAAAAAGGATTTACACAAAGCCCGATGATCCGGTCCACCACCTAGCCACTTGTCCCACAGCAATAACGGGCTTTGCCAAGAGCACAAAAGCAAGCAGTATAGTAAAAGTAATCCACCAATAACTTCTGCATGATCTTGCGAGTCTCTGTCGTCTATCATAGCCAGTTTTACGAATCAGCCAATAGGATCGAGGAGAAGAAGAGGACTTATGGTTCACGCGGGATTTGAACCGACTCCAGACCCGGACCGACAACAACCGCACTCGGCAATGAGCCGGAAGCGGTAAGTCATTTAATAAGGTAACTGTTGGATTTAGTTGGCCAGTGCAGGCAATCGGTAGAGCTCAGAGAGGGCCGGAGGGCCCGCAAGTTGGGAGCAGGGGAACGGCCTTTGGGTGATCAAGAACGTGTATATATAGCCTCTCGCATGCTCCCTCTCTGGCAGATAGATCTCTTCCCCTTCGTGCACAATAGAAATACGATTCCTCAGATCTAAGGATCGTTGTTCACCCTGTTTTGGAGATCTCCGTGCCCACAGGAGTACCTACTCCTACCAACAGTAACTAATATTGTGGTGGTCAGCAGCATGGCGGTCAGCACAGCAGCCGGGCAAGCGGCGCTACAAAGCCTGATTAACTGCTTGTTTACAGGGTGGTACACATGGATTTCGATTGGACGCCACGGGGGTCCTCGGTAACGACCGCATTGCATAAAAACCCAACTTGGTCTCGAGAGGGATCGAGCCGCGGCAAGACATGGCCGACGTCGAGACTCGGCTGATCGATGCCATCACGACCGCCATGAACCATATGAGCAATGTCGTTGGCCAGGCCTTCGACCGCATCGACCGAGACCTTAACCTGATGGCCACAATCAGAACGAGCTAGCCTACCGCGTCGACGATGCCCGCAACGACACGGAGGAGCTCCAGAAGCAGGTCGCTGCACACCTGAGCCGAGCGACTTCCCAAGAGGGTGACCGCCGCGTTACCTTCGAGTTTACCTCTAACCCGGAGCGCCGCAAGAAGTCGGCCCGAGAGTCCCCCGGCGTTAGCCGAAACTTCAGAGGCCTGGGCGGCCGCACTGCCTCCGATTTCTACCGGACGGCTCCGCGACACAGCGGTGAGAGCAGCAGCGCTAACCCTCCTCCGCCACGCAACGAGCTACCCCAGGATCCTGTCGCGGGGCTTTCCGCCTAGTATCGCCTCCCGTTTCTATATGAACACCGATGGTTCGCTCGCGGAGTCCCCGAACCCGAGGCTGTGACAACTGTAAGGGTATTCCCCGTGTACCCATTCGGCACTGGGTGCCATCCACGAAATCAAGGGTGCACGGAGTTTGGGAGAGCGGGTGAATGAGGGGGATTTTCCTACCGTTCTTTCCGACCGGGCATGCACTTTCTCGCAATTTCGTGGCGAGAGGGGTGTATCAGGCAAGCCCCTTTCTGCACCACGTCTGGTGCTCCTTCCCCATGTTGCACGGTATAAAGAACAGCGCGTGTGCACAGTAAGCACAGTGAATTCACTTTTCTCCATCGGGCCAATTGGTCAGGCCTTTGCAGCCTCACTCACGTCAGGCAACCGCAACCGACCGCAACATGAATCACTTTACCACTTCACCGTCGCACATTCACCCCGCAGTGGACTAGGCCGTTCTTTACCCACCGTCCCACACCATTTATCTGTCTACGGCATCTCGCTCCCCAGTCCCCCGTCAGTTCTGGGATCACCGCCGGCCCGACGACGCCGTATTCCACGCCATATTGCACAGCATCCCCAAGGCCAACGCAATGACAGCCACGGGGCTCCCCATTGCTGGGGAGGAGGATCAGCAGCTTACCGCCAAGGTCGATGGTGTTAGGTATCTTCTTGTCCCACTCGCTACAGATGTCGAAGGATGGGCCGGTCCGCGCTCCATCCTTGCCGGCAGCTCGGAGACGCCCCTGCGAAGCCCGACCCCTCTCACCGTTTATCCAAACCGCAAAGGGGACACAATCACGGGCGAGCAGCTTGAGCGGTTTCGTTCGGGAATACTAGCCAAGGACGACACTTTCCTCCCACAATTCCTCGAGACCTTTGTCTTCTACGGAGGGAGCCAGAACGAGGTCCACCTGGACGACGGCGCCAAAAAGTGTCTCGAGGAATGGAAGACGACACGCATCCTGATGGTGAATGCGGAGAAGCACAATCTGACTCTTCGCCAGGGACCGCACTTCGGGAGCCACAAGACAATTTGGCAAGCTTGGCGTATCTACACTGACTCAAATCTGACCATGACATCGGTCGTGTGGCCCTCCACCACTACCACTCGGTAAGTCTGACCCAAGCGAAGACGCGGGAAGATTGACCAGTATCTAACATTGAGACAAGGTCGTCTAGGCCCCAAGATCTACTCGCCTCCTCAACGCTAGATGCAGCGGTGCCCCCGAGGTCCTACTTCGAACGGGATTCCTCGAGGCCCCTCGCAGGCTACCGGATCGTGGTGAAGGACATGTTTGACATGGAGGGATTTCCAACCACACTCTGCAATCGTGCATGGGCAGAGTCGCGCGGCAGCATCAAGAAGAAGACTGCACCGGCCGTCCAGCGCCTACAGGATCTCGGCGCCGTCATCGTCGGCAAGACCAGGCTCAATGCCATGGTGATTCGCGAGGAGACGATGGAGTGCGTCGAGTTTCTGGCTCCCTTCAACCCGCGCGGTGACGGGTACCAAACATCATCCGGGAGCAGCAGCGGCAGCTGTGCCGCACTCGGTGCCTACCCCTGGGTTGACTTTGCAATCGGATCCGACAGTAAGCTAGCTCTCTCTGGTTGATGCAATCCCCAACAGGCCCGTGCGGTGCACGCTGACGCATTTATGCCGAAGCCAACGGGAGTTGTCGAAAGCCGGCGCACTGGAATGGCTGCTTCGCCATCCGCCCTACTCATGGAGTCATGGATACCGAGGGGGTGGCATCATTCTGCCCGTGAGTGAACGACCTCTCTAATGCATTGTTCTAAGCCGCGTTCGGAGCCCATGGGGGACATTTGACACTAATGGTCACCGATAGCGAATACGATGTGCCTGCGTTCTTCGGGCGAGACATTTCGCTCTTCAGGATGTTTGCTGAAGCCTGGTACGGAGACTCGGACAAGCTAGAGAAGGAGCCAAGCGTAAGTGCAATGTGGACCTTAAACACCGTGCTCATATTCCCCAGTCTTCGCAGCTAATTCGTTCCATAGGCAATCAATCGGATCTTGTATCCTACCGACTATCTCCCGACGTCGAATGCCGAGCAAATGGAAGTCATTGACAAGTTTGTCAAGGACCTGGAAGCCTGCATAGGTGCTGAGAAAACCACCATCAGCTTGGCGGACGAGTGGCAGAAGACGCGGCCAGAGACCGCTAGCAACGAAGGCTTGCCGGACTACCTTAGTCGAGTAAGTGAATGACCTCCTGTTTCAATGTCAGTCCGATCGGACACAGCCCGGTCAAACCACTGGGGATTTTCTAATCAGCTGTGCGCCTCAGGCTGGCACCATGCCTTACTACAAGGACGCAATCAAGATCGTGAAAGCATTCTTTGATGAGTATACGGAGGCCTTCGGCAAGGCCCCATTCATTCACCGCGCTCTCCGCTGGCGATGGTGAGTGATCTTTGCATAACTAGCGTAAAGTTCCCGCCCCGGGCTAACGGGATGTTTGTCCTACGCAGGGATGAGGCCGACAAGTTCAGTGACAAGGAGAGGGATGAGGGATGGGAGCGCATCTTTGCATACAAGCGGTGGCTACTGACCAAGATCCTCATACCCGGCACGGTCGTCGTGCTACCAGTGGGAGATGGAAAACCCGATTATCGGGATGCGCCGCCTCCGTAAGCTTGTCAACACTGCCCCTCACCACATGAGCGTCTCACCGCTGACACAGACAGACCCTTCGGACTTCTCAGTGGCTTCTCGCCGCTCTACATGTCTCCTATTGCCGGAACTCCAGAGGTCACAGCCCCTGGTACGTACCTACCTACCTAGCATGCGAGGCGTGCATTGTGTATTTGTACAAGTTTCGCTTTCTAACAATGTTGATTTCCAAGTTGGCGAGATCCAGTATGACTCCCTCATCACACGCAGAAAAGAGAGTCTTCCCATCAGCATATCGCTTGCATCTGCACCGGGTACCTCTCAGTCACCACTTCCTTGGCTTATGGTAATTTCTCTTCTAACCCATGCTAACTTCACAAGGAACCGACCTCGCCCTGATCGACCTTGTCCACAAAACATTCGTGGAGAGCCAGCGGCCCGCCGCTGTCAAAGTTGGCCGTTCGATGTACTGAGTTGCCAAAATTCGCCGAATGGGCGTCTCAGTCGGAAGATTGGTTCATGGCGATGTCGGAATCCAAGGGAATCAGATCAAGAGCAGATTATTAAGTAGAAAATACAGGAGCATGCTATCGAATCTTCGCGTAATCGCTTTCCGCTTCAACATGAGTTATTGCCTGACCACCTACTCCTTCCTAAGCTTACGTCGGACAACCCCTTAAGTACTAGACGATAAAGTTCACGAAACAAACAACCGCAGAAACCGGAACAAAAACCCACAGTGGAACATCGCCACCCCCCAGCTCCGTGATATTCATTCCGAAGCCCGAGCACGTAAATGTCAGCGGGATGAATATTGCCGCCAGCAACGTCAGCCCTTCCACCCTCTAGGCGTTCGCGAGCGCTTTGGTGGACTCGGCAAATGTGGCCTTGTTTACCAGCCTCTGCCGCCCTTCCCGACACCTTGTGACCAGAGCACTCGCTCGCGCGTGGAGAGCCTCAAAGTCGCGCTGCAAAAGCTTGGCCATCCTCTCTGCCTCGGCGGCGGCGGCGGCGGCGGTTGCGTCTGGTGATGAGGGCCACCCCAGGCTCTCGCGGTCCCGCAGCGTCGTCACGGTTGCTTCGAGCTGGGCGTCCACGCGTGCGAGCACTGACTCGAGGTACTCGAGGTTGACCAGCGAGTTCCGGCCCGACGGCGCGCATCTCGGCCTCGATCGGCCCCGGCGTCAGGTTGAGGAACCGGAGCTCCGAGGCGGCCGACAGGCGAAAGACCTCGCTCAGCACGTCGACGCGGCTGAGCGAGGGGCTGCTGCTGGTGTTCCTGCGTCGTCGCGGGGATTTCGGGTCTTGCTGCAGGATCGGCAGGGGTGTGGGTTGCCGAGGCAGTGGCCTGTGGCGGGCGCCACGGGCCTTCGGGGCTGTTGTTGAGGTCGCGGCCATTGTCCATCCAGACAATGGCTGGTGACGGAAGTCAGCAATCAGTCGCCTTCGCGGTAAGCGCAGAAGGGTAGCATATCAGAAACGTTTCGAGTCTGTAGCCAGCTAACCGCTCCACCCATCGTCGTCCCTGGCTCGGGCAATGGAGACGGAGATGGACTGTTCCAGCACCGAGTACTGGTGGTTGAGCCGCCACAACCCCCTAACCACGGAGTCCCCTAAGACTGCATTGGAGCGGAGTGTTTGGTGGTACTTTCGCATCTCCTCGGCTAGTCTGCGTCTCTCCCCTGCCAGCGGTTGGGAGTCCTCGCCCGGCCCGGTGCCGGCCCTGCCCTGAGAGCAAATAGTCAGGAGCGTGAGCCGGCACACGCTGGCGGACAGGTTGGGTAGCGGCGGCGACGTGAAGGAGCTGCTCCCAGTGCCGCTCCCTCCCTCGGCCGCCGGGTTGAACTGCAGGTGCCGCCGGTAGAGGACCGGGTCGACGCCGAACCTGGGTGCGGGTGGCGGTAATACACAACGTCCAGCCAGCGTGGATCAACATACGTGGTAGGTGCGGCTGAGGTATGTCTGCGGCACGCTGCTGGTGGCCATTGAACCCGGGAAGGTCCTGGTGAGCGCGTCGAGCAGGACAGATATTGAGAAATTGTATCTACAATATTCATGACATAATTACAGAAGAACAATATCTAATTACAAACTTGTACAGTCCCTCGAGAAAGAGTGGATGAGAGTTATGAGTATCTTGCTTTTGAAACACCAAAGGCAGAGCCTTGACAGGACAGGGGTGAAGGCAAAAAGGAAAATAAAAGTAGCCTCATGTTGGACAGTCCACGGCAAACTCCAGGCATCCAAACTCCTATTGTGTATAGGCCAAAACAAGCCCTTCCCGGGCTCATTGGCGCTAGGCAAAAAGGCCCAAGGCGCGACCGGTGGCGTTGGCGGTGGCAACGACTGCAGCCGCCGTGACGGTGGCGGTGGTGGTGGCGTTGCCGTCGCCGGCGCCGCCACCAAGCAAGTTCGCAGCCTCGGCGTTGGGGTAGAAGAAGGCAGCAACTGCAATAATAACGTAGGCCGAGCACAGCAGCGCGCCCTCGAGATAGTTGCTGCGGCCGTCGAGCACCAGGAAATTAACGATGAAGGCACTCACAAACATGCTGACCGTCTCAAACAGCGTAAAGTAGAGCGACATCTTCTTGCCCATGATCCAGCCCAGGATGACGACGAGCGGCGTGATGAAGATTGCGATCTGGATCGAGCTGCCCAGCGCCACACCGATGGCTAGGTCCATCTTGTTCTTCATGGCCACCGTGACCGCCGTCGTGTGCTCGGCGGCGTTGCCGACGATGGGCAGCAGGATCAGGCCGATGAAGGCCTCGGACACGGTCGAGCCCTCGTGCACCACCTCGTTGATGGCGTCCACCATGAACTCGGCGCAGATGGCGACCAGGCCCGTCGACACGAGGAGCAGGATGACGGCCGTGGTGCGGGACATTTGCCGGTGCTGACCGTCCTCGCTGCCGTCCACCTCGTTGCCAGCGCCGCCCTCGTTGCCGTCGGGGCCGCCCGTGACTACCGAAGCCCTTCTGGGCGTGCTGTTTACGACAATGGGGACGATGGGCGGGATGGCGCCCGGCAGCAGGTGCTGGGGCTGCTGGACCTCTCGATGGAGCGAGGGCAGCGAGTTGGCACGCCGGGGTCCTCGATCCCTGTGGTGATGGTGATGGTGCTGGTGCTGGTGCTGGTGCTGGTGCGCTGGGGCGTGGGGCGACACAGGAGACCTGGTAGCCTGTGTTGGGGTGAGCGGCGGCGGCGGTGAGAAGACGGTCTGCGAGATGGTCTTGGGCATGGTCGGACGCAGGGCACGGAGCGAGAAGGGGCGCGGCTGCGGGGCCGTCTGGGCCTCGACGTCGGGCGCAAGCGCGAAGTCGACCCTGCGCGGCTCGCCGTCATCGGGGGCAATTGTGGTAACAATAGGAGCAAACAAGGGCTGCTCTGTCTGGCTGCCCGGCTGCTGCTCCGTACTTGTAGACTCGGTGGCACGCCGCTGCTTCTGGTGGCGGTGGCGGTGCTTGCGGTGCTTGCGGCTCTTCTTCTTGCGCGACTTCTCCAAGTTGGAGCCTCCCTCTCCCTCATCGTCGGCCGGGGCCGCGTCGGTGCCGTCAGGGATGAATGCTGGTGGGTCAGTCGCAGGGGATGTGGCGTTGAGCGGCGTGCTCTTCTCAGTTGCGACGGAGGGATCAGTGGCGCCCTTATCAGCACGAGTGTCCGACGAAGACACGCTATGTCTCCGGGTGGCAGCTCGCTTGACGGCTCGCTTGATCTTCTTGGCGGTGCTATGCGAATAGCTGGACGAGTCCGAGTCGGAGCTTGAGGAGCTGGACGAGTCAGAGCTCGACGAGGACGAATTGTTGAAGTAGTTTGCTGCGGGGCCCGGCACCATCTCCTGGTCGATGATGTGCTGGGGCGTCGACTCGTACATGTACGAATGCGAGTTGAGCTGAAAGATCAGGTAAAGCCCATACACAAGCAGCAGGATGACGCTGACACCGCGGCTGACTTGCAAGACCTTGACGTCGGCCGTCTCCATGTTGCTGAAGGAGGCGTGGAAGGCCGTGGGGAGCAGGAGGCTCGTGACGCTCAGACTAAGAAGACACGCGCTCATCTGCGTCACGGTGCTGTTGTAGATCTGCTCGCGGAAGCGGAGGCCGCCGAGTAGGAAGCACATGCCAAGAATTAGCAGCAAGTTGGCGAGGATGGACCCCAGCAGCGAGGCCTGCACGATCCGGATCTCGTTCTTGACCAGGGCAATGATGAAGATGATCAGCTCGACTGCGTTGCCAAAGGTCACGTTCATAAGCGCGCCAATGGTGTCGCCCAGACGGCCGGCCACACTCTCGGTGGCGTGCGACAGCAGTCCGGCCAGGGGCACGATGGCGATGGCATTCATGGCGAAGACGACACCGCCCGACAGGTGGACAAAGTGCGCCGCGATGCCGACGGGCACAAACACCAGCAGCCAGTTCAGGTAGCTATAGACCAAGATGTCCCACACCGTGATATAGAAGCGCTGGAAGACATTTTTCTGCGCGTACTCGTCGTCGTCGGTGGTGACCGCGTCGGCGCCGAGGGCGGCAGGGGAGGGGCCGAGGGTGGGACCTGCGCGGCCGCTAGAGGCTTGAGGTGCATCTTGGATCGCGCCAGGCCCGCTCTGCTGCGTGGCTGTTGCATTGGGGCCAGGGGTGCTGGCGTTCCTGACCAAGCTTGCCCGTCTAACCGAGCTTCTGGAGGGGGCGGGTTGGCGGCGGGCTTTCTCGCGCGCCCATCTGCGGATGCGATCTGGAATATGTGCCATTTGTTAGCTAAGTCGCGTGGCTAGCCTGGGCTGCATCGTTTGTGCAGCAATAGCTTTGAGACCGTCGTCGTCGCTTTGGTTTTGGCGGCGGCGGTTCGCAGCAGGCAAACGGTCGAGACAAATAGCCCGGGCACCAGCTCAACACGCGACGCTCACGCCGTCACAGGGGAAAACACTGTCGAGAAACAAGGTAACTCACGCATCTCGCAGCGGCGGCAGTTTGTTGGGCGTGTTTGTTGCGGCCTCAAACACAAATGCGGAAGTCAACCGGGGTGATCACCAGCAGGCGCGGGGGACAAGCTTTGCCAACGCCTTGTTACAGCTAGGCAAGGCAGTTGATCTAGGCGCGGCGTTCTGGGCGGGCGGATTGGCACCGGTGGTGGAGAAAAGGTGATCTTGGCCGGCAGCCTTAGCTAAACGAAACGGGCGGGCTGACTGGCTTAAAGAGGAGACCCAAGGTGCCGCAGATAGAGGGACAGAGGTCGCACCTGACGTAGGGGACCCGACGGCATCGGACTTGAGCTCTCGAAGACGGGAGAGGCGAGTCGAGCGGGCTGGGCCAGGCCTCTGTCGTGCCAGGAATGCGAGTGGACAGCCGGAAATGTTGGCGGTGCGACTGCGTCTGCATCATGCCAGCACCAGCCCGATTAAGCGCCAAGCCGCTAATCTAGCACATCACCCCTGGCCCTGCAGCGATCCCCGCCACGTCTAGCCGGGACCTTATTTACCTGGCCGCCTGATCCACGCGGGTGGGAGGGCAAGCACGACCAGACAGCAGTCTCCAACGCATTACACGCACAAGTCCCAGTCCGCCTAGGCCCTCTGTGCGGCTCACAGCGATGTCCCATGGATCCGTGCCTTCTGGCCAGAAGTCCAAAGACGCCATATCAGGCCAGCTATGCCGCTTTCAGTTCTCAATTGACGCCGCGTGACAGCACGCTTGGGTTTGCCTGATTCGGCTGTGATTTCTGAGCAAGCAGACGTTGCACGGGCAGGACTCACGAGTCAACCAAACTTGGCGGGCTCGACGCTTGACATGCTCTCCCGTTGGGTGCACGCGGCTGTGCCCGTGCTTAGCAGCCGTGATTTGGGGCTGCCCCACTCGCCAGTCTTAGTTGGTGATAGCTTGAGCCCCCTGAGCTGCAATTTGATCGTCTTTGTTCTCGCAGGGCTGCCAAATTGAAGCAGCTGGCAGCTTGAGCTGCTCTCAATTCCCCGCACCGGACTGGGAACTGCCTCTCCACCACTTGCACCAGACGGTCTTTGACGGTTGCAAGCGTGGTGCAAATTTGGAAGCTCTTGTCACCATCCCTTTGATGCCCTTCTTTTGGGCGCCCGTTTTCGTCGTCAACTCCCACAAGGCGCCCTCGACATCGCCTTGTCTCCCTGTGCCGCGCCCCGGCCCTTTGTCCGAAGAAAGCTCTTCGAGGTCCTCAAAAGCCCCGGGACTGGAAAGCGGTGGCAGTTGTCTGTTTCTTCGCGCATGTAGCCATACGCGGGCTGTCTTTCCCCCCTTCCCCAACCCTTCTTGTCCCAACTCTTCCTCAACCAAGCCCAACATCCCATCACAATCTTCTACACTTCTCCCTACTGTCACGCAGCCTTCATCACAATGCCGAAGCCACCGACTCCCTCGCAGAAGCCGGCGGCACCCGGCAGCGGGGGCATAGCTTCCGTGTCCAGCGCTCACCCAGCGTCCATCAGCTATCTTGGTCCCCAAGCAGAAGCGGACCGGAAATATGCCATCCTCATGAACATGATATTCGGCGTCTTTTGGAGGGGCCGCATTGACTACTGGCAGGATAACCGGAACAACTTCATCCAGCGAGTGCCCCAAGAGTATCACAACCTTCCAGTGAGAAGTCTACCTCAAGGAGCCTTCGGAGACATCCAGCAGCTTCTCATGGGCGCCCAGCGGGGCGTCGCGTCCGGTACATACGACATCAAACTAAAGCCCTCTCAAAGCAACAGCAGCGCGGCGGGTTCCGCCCGAGCAGAGCGACAGACCAGGGCCGCTACCCGAGAGCTCCAGGCCACCGGCTTCCGGTTCGTCAAGACCCTCGGCCATGGCGGCCTGGGCGTGGCCGCGCTGTTCGAGACGACGGACGAGTTCGGCCTGACGCACAAGGTTGTGGCCAAGGTCTCGCTGGATCCAGACAGCAATCTCGAGGCTGAGAAAGAGAACCACTATGTGCGTATCATGTCATCAAGCCCCAACACCGCCGACTCCTTAATGTAACTACCTATGGCTAACCTGTTCCTCTTCCTCCGTCCTCTACACCCACAATCCAGCTCCTAGGGCCGTGTCTGCACATCATACGGCAGCTCAAGGCGTCCTGGTACGATGTGAAAGACGCTACGGACAAGGCTAGGAAAGAGAGGATCGACGCCGAAAACGATATCCTCCTTCTCGAGTTCATGAAGAATGGTGATCTTGATGGTGTCCTCAGGAAACTCGGCACCCACAACGTGAAGCTGTGCAACAGGATCCTCTGGATGATCTTTCAATGCCGTATGTTGACACCTTACTCTCCTCCTCCTCCTCCTCCTTTTTCTTGATAAGCCTTCGGCCTTCCTCCATACACGTCCCAGATAACTGACATCCACCGCTCGCGCCACTACACAGTCTTCAAGGCCGCGATCGCAATGGCCTGGGCGGGCGAGCAGACCATCCCCGAGGACCACATCTGGTTCGACGAAGAAGTCGGCGACCTAGAAAGGAAGTATCCTAACTCCGAGTGGTTCTGGCTTCACCTCGACCTTGACCCTAGGAATGGTGAGTGGATTTGGAGACATCAACCCCTTTTTCCGCTGCGGCAGCATGGCCAGAGCTGCCCAGTGCACTACGATTTGACACGGTTTCTGACTCGCTTCCACAGTCCTTGTTGGCGATGTCGACCCCGACCCTACAGTTGGTAAGATCCACCCATCATATTCTACCACGCCGGCGGACGCGAAAGCTACAGATGTACGTTATGTAACCTAGTTTCTGACCGCATTTCTACAGTCGTCACTGCCGACCCAGCGGAACACGTGTTCCCCATCGTCAAGGTACGTACCGATGCAAATTCTTTCCTTCATGCTTTCTTCTCTGTTCTTGCGCTGATTGCAGATCTAGGTCTCTGATCTGGGCTGCGGCCAGACTATCGACGCAGACGAGTGGTATGTTACACACTTCCCAGTTCCTTCATCCAATGCATCTTTTGCCGCGCATCACAAGGTTCTAACGTGTAGTCAGGGGCGAGGCTGTCCGCGCAAGGTACCCGGGCAAATGGAGATACAAAGCACCGGTACGTCTCTCCTTCTTGTCTCCTCTTTTTCTCGTCTCCGACGCCAAATGTATACCGTTAACCTAACGCGGCAAACGTCTCGCCGAATAGGAGCAAACGACTCTGGAGTGGGAGTATTTCGACGAGCGGCTATGGGAGCAACGCGACAATCTCCCTTTCTTGACGGCGGGCAACTACGGCCGCTGGACGAACAGCTGGCAGGTCGCGCAGATCATGTGGTGCATCATCACCGGATGTGAGCCCTTGTACCCGCCCCAGCTCCGGAGATACAAGTTTACATCCAACGGCGTCGCGAAACAGATGTACAGCTACGGGGTCTCACTACTCGATTCACAGTTTGCCGACGTGGATCGAAACCTGGTCGGGCTGATTGTACGGTGCATGGACCACGACCCCATGACACGCCCGTTATTCACGGTGATCGAGCAGACCATCGCAAAGGAGCTCGAGGACAACAACAACCAGAAATGGACAGGTGTCCAGGGCGACGATGAGCTGCGGCGTCTCATCCACTGGCTGTTCAACGAGCCGCAGGACGTGCCTCCTCCCGTCTGGAGTGGCCAGAGACCGCTTGCACAGCCCGCCAGCCCGCCGGCGTCTTCATCTCCGGCAGCTTCATCTGCGGCTACCTCGTCCGCCGGCGCCCCAAAAGCCGCCTCCGCCCCGCCTGCTTTTAACGCTCTCCTAGCGGCTTCATCCCCGCGCGCGTCGTCATCCGCCGCGTCGTTCTCTCCCGCTCCAGCCGCAGGGTCGTCCGACTTCGCCCCTCCTACCTTCAAGGCCCTTGCAGGGGCAGCAGCAGCCAACGCCGGCCAGACAGCAGGATCATCCTCCACGAATGTCGCCAGCTCTGCCGGTAGGCAGAACGGGAACGATGATGGGGACGACGACGACGAAGACGGAAACGACGACGACGCGCCAGGTGGCGGCGGGGCGGTCAGGGCTGCTGGACCCGGCGCCAGGGAGGACGACGACTCGTCGGACATCTACAAAGCGAGCGACTACATACCGCGCAAGGGCATGTCCGGCAATACCGCCGTAGGTAGCGCTGTGGCAGGAAGCGGCCATACCTTTAACCACACGCAGAGAACTGAGTTCCTACGCAACTTCCTGGGTGACGACACTCCGGACGACCGACTACCCGCAGTGGACGATCCTACAGGGAGTCTCGGCTCGCCGCTATCCCTGGTACGCGAGCCGGAATCCCGGCTGCGAGGCTTTACCATATCCCCGTCCGTTCTGAAGATGTTTGAAGGGCCGCCCAGTGCGCCCAGCGATCCTGTCGCGGCACCCCAGCCGATGCCGTCGACGCCGTCTTCGATGGGGCTGAGGCTCCCGCCGCCGCCGCGCATCTCCCCGCCGCAGCACAGCAGCCGCCACTCCGGCAGCAGGGGCGCGGTCAAGAAGCCGTCGCCGCCGCTCAACCGCTACGCCGAGGCGCGCAGCACCCGCCTCAGGAACGTATGGCTGCGCCAGCTGGCGCGCCAGCAGGCACCCTGGTCCAAATACAGCAGCGACAGCAGCAACGCGGGCGAAGGCCCGAGCGGGATGCAGCGGCAGCCGACGAGCGGCGGCGGCGGCAGCAGCAGCGCCGAGAAGCCGGCGAGCAACAAAAGCGTCGAGAAGCAGGCGAGCAACAACAGCAGCCTCGCCGGGCCGCGCAGCTTCGGGCTCAGCGACGGTATGCGCGAGCTGGCGCGCCAGGAGGCCGGCACGGGGATCAGGTCTGTACACGGCAGCGGCAGCGACGGCAGCAACGCGGGCAAGGGCGAGGGCCGGAGCGACAACGCCAACAGCAGCGTCGAGAAGCTGGCGAGCAACAACGGCGGCTCCGCGACAAGCAGCAACGTTGAGAAACCTGCAAGCAACAACAGCCGCTCTGCAATGAGCAGCAGCGTGGAGAAGCTGGCGAGAAACAACAGCGACTCTGTGATGAGCGGCGGCGGCGAGATCCTGCCGCCCCCGCCGCGCGTGCCGAGGCAGTACCAACAGCGCTCGTCCCGAGGATCGTCCGTGTTCGCGCTGGGCGGGTGGCTGGACGCCATCACGGGGGGCACCAACGACGAGCAGCAGCAGCAGCAGCCTCAGCCGCCCTGGTACTTTCCCGAGCCCTGGCCATCCCAGAAGTCGCTCGGCAGCAGCGGGCGCGTGCATAAGAGCTACGCGCCCCCCGCCTCGCCGAGGCCGCTCGACCGCCTGCACAGACGCGGCCTGCGCAGGAACGCGGGCGTGCGCGACCTGAGGACCGCAGCGGGGATCGTGCCGCGGCGGCAGGGGAATGGCAACCGGCTGCGCAGACACCCAGCGATGCGGGACCTCAGGGGTGCGGCGGGGTTGCCGCCGCCGCCGCCGCCGCAGGAGAACCAGGCGGGGCAGGCACAGCAGCAGCAGCCAAGGCAGCCAAGGCGCCGGCGTGATGCGATTCGGAACATGGGGAACAGGCTTGCGGGGTTCTTTGGCCTCGGCGGCGGCCGTGATGGTGGTGATCGGCGCTTGTTTGGATGGCGGGGTCGTCGCGATAGGGATGGGGAGGGCGGTGATCACATGGACGTTGATTAGGTCTGGGTCTGAGTTTTGTTCTTGTGGTGGGCGATGATGGCTCACTAGAGAAGTTGTCTGGCGTTGGGAGCGCGGTGATTTCTGTTCTTGCCACTACTTGCTTTTTCTTCTGTTCGGTCTGTTCTGGTTGTTTCTTCCGGCTTTTCTGTGGGTATTTCGTCGGGTATTTCTGCTCAGAATTGTCCTGTTGGTTCAGTTGTTTCCTTTGGCGTTGGGGTTGCATCTGGTTGGAACTTCACGGCTTCTTGTTTTCTCTCTTTGTTGTTTCCGCGTCTTGCTGGTCCCTTCAGGGGTCTCCTTTGGTGTTGGTATGGGTTTCCGTTTAGAATTTCTCGATTTGTTATTTTCCCTGTTGTTCCTCTCCCCGTTGCTCAGTTTCATGTTATCCTCCATTTTCTGGTGATTTTTGCTGTTTGGCTAGAATGTTGGGATATCCTGGATCTCGGTCTGCGCTGCCTTCTGCCTTGTCCCCGTCATTTTCTTAACCTTTGTGAACGACACCTTGCCCCTGCCGTTCGGTCTCTTGTCGATGATGAGCTCACGTCGATGGCGTGAGGGCTGGCAATTATTCGAGACGTGAATGATCAATTATGATGTTTTCTAGTTCCATCGCTGTAGCTCTAGCTCGCTCATTTTGGAAGCCGTCCCAACCCAAGGGTATCTATCGTAGGAAAATGCCCAACATGTCTCGTCTAATACTTTTCCGCTCCAGCGTGAATCGTAAAAACGCATCCAACACAAACTTTTTATGCCGTAAAAAAAAAAAAACGAAAAAACCATCCCGCCCATGCTGAAAAAGCTCCGGTCTAGTCTAGTTCCTCCAAAGCCGCACCGCCTTGTCCCTCCCGCCCGACGCCACGCGCTGGCCGTCGGGGCTCCAGTCGACGCCGTACACCTCGTCCTCGTGACCGGGCAGGTCGGTGGCCAGCTTGCCGGTGCGGACGTTCCAGACCTTGAGGGTCGTGTCCTTGGAGGCCGTGACCAGGAGGCGCGAGTCGGCCGAGAAGGCGCACTGGTAGACGGGCGCGACGTGGGCCCTGAGCGTGTTGATGAACTTGCCGTCCCTGTCTAAATTGTCAGTCGCAGATCGATACCCCTGAGGGGGGAGTCCTATTCTTACCGAGCGTTCCACAGCTTGGTGTGGTTGTCCCAGCCCGCGCTCGCGATGAGCGAGCCGTCGGGCGAGAAGGTGACGTGGTTGACCTGCTTCTGGTGGCCGACCATGCGGGCGACGGGCTTGGTGCCCTCGTTGAGCGGGTCGAACAGGTACATGGTGAAGTCATCGCTCGCGCTGACTACCCGCTCGACAATCTTCCCGCCAATAGTCGCGGCCTTGTCGTAGCGCTCCTTGGCGATCCTGCGCCGCTCCTCCTCGTCCGCGGGCGCCTCCTTCGTCTTGTGGTCGAAGAAGCCGGTGCGGCAGACAAAGTCTGTCGACAGGGCCAGGTGGTTGACCCAGTGGGCGTGCGACTTTAGATCGTGCAGCAGCGTGCCCTTGACGGCGTCCCAGACCTTCACCGTCTTGTCGTGCGACGCCGTGTAGATGACGCCCGTCCGGTTGCCGGCGCCCCAGCGCACGCAGCTGACGCTGCCCTTGTGCCCGCTCAGCACGTGCTCGGTCCGGCCTGTGTTGGCGGTCCACACGCGCGCCGTGCCGTCCTTGCTCGCGCTCGCCAAGCGGGGGGTCCCGTCGCGCCACAGGTGCAGCGGCTCCCACGCCAGCGCCAGCACCCACTTTGCGTGGCCCTTGAGCTCCGACCCGGCCTGTTTGCCCGTCTCCGCGTCCCAGAGCCGAACCGTCTTATCCATGCCGCACGTGGCGAGCCGCTGCCCGTCGGGCGACCAGCTGACGGCCAGGACCCAGCCGGTGTGGCCTTTCAGGGTGTGTTTCGGCGTGCCCGTCTCGGCGTCCCAGACGCGCGCCGTGTTGTCACCGGAACCCGTGGCGAGCCGCGCGCTGGTGGCGGGGCTGAACTGGGCGCACAGGATCGGCTCGCCGTGGCCGGGGATGCGGTGGGCCAGGCGCGACACGGCCTGGACCTTGAAGACGGCCTGGGGCTCGGCGGCGAGGGTGAGGGTCGTCTCGAAGGCGTCCTCGACGCCGTGCGCGCGCAGCAGGGCCTGCAGGTCGGCCGGATAGCTGTCGACGACGATGCCCTCGTCGCCGGGGGACCGGCCGGGCAGGAGGATGCGGAAGCGGTAGGGGACCGACTCGTCGGCGTCGCGGCCGAGCAGGGTGTTGAGCAGCAGCGACACGTTCTTCTCGGACGCGTCGGCTAAGGGGATCTCGACCACGTCGGCGAGCGGGGAGCCGTCGGCGCCCGACACGAAGCGCGCGCGGAACGAGCCCGTCGGCGGGGCGAAGGCGGCGGTCACGTCCTGCTGGGTCTGAGTCTTTGCGACCTGCTCGCGCCGCTGCCGCTTGGACGGCGGCGGAGCTACCGTCGCCATGGTGGTGGTTGGGGCTGCCTGTGCGGTTCGGATGGATGTAGTGGTTTGGCGCTTCTGTTGCTGGTCAGGGTATCAAGAGAAAGGAGCTCGTGACAGCACAGGCCAAGAGCGACGTCGACTGAGGCGGTAGCTTTGGGGCACAAAAGTGTAAAACGCCGTTGTAGCACGCCGACCAGCACACAATTAACCTCGATGCTGCTTCACACGACACTGGTTTCTTTTTTTTTTTTTTTTTTTTTTTCTTGGGCCGCTACCCCAACTTTCGCACCCCGCCGGATTGCCCCTTACCCCTGGCCTGGCGGATTATATAATCCATCTTGACCCGACATCCGTAAGTCTTCTCGTTCGCTCCTCTACCACAAACAAGTGGGCGCGGAAACAAATATTTGCAGGTAACCTTGTTTCTGCGCGCATCACGTTAGGATGGATTAACTCTACCCTTTGTCAGGCCATTGATGGTCATGGGTGGCAAGTCTCTCCGTAGGCCGGAGGAAATGTTCGGCCAGCCGAGCCTGTCCAGGGGTCTGTCCTCTGGCACCCCGCTGGGCTATTCTTGGCCCGACAAGGGGAGCAACCCCGCAGCTGTGATTTCTTGGTCGGCGCGTGCACAGGATCCGCATCGTGACACCCGAGTCTAGGGCTGCAAGCTTGGTTGGCAGGAGGGAAGGTCTCTCCTTGTCTCGCGAGCTCCCCAGACACACGACATCAAAAGGCCCGCCGGTTACTGTCGGCCCTAACCGAGCCTGACACGCCTCCAAGCTATTTCCTCGGCCTACGATGCAGCCGCGCGCGGTCTGATGCAGTGTTCGTTCTTTGTGATGAGGGGACCGCCGGGTGCCGGGCTGGTTTGGGTAAGAGAAACGTAAGGGATTCGAACCATTGACACGTGCTAATTTAGATTGAACTCGAGGTCTCATGCACCGATAATATCAGTAACCCTCCGTCTCGCCTTGAGCATCCAACGTCGACATGTAGGTGGCGGGACTGCCGGGCTGCTTGTTTATCTTGAGTGATAGCCAGTTCTGTCGATGTATTGTATTGGTCGACTGGGACAATGGCGCGACAGCAATTGGGGAAGCACAACAGCGGCATGACATTTGAGACGTGTCCGGTTGCACTTCGCTCTATGACGGCAACAAGCCGGGTTTTAAGGGCGTGTATGGCATCATTTACATGCGCAAGGCGGGAGCAGGCGCGAAAGCCGCCATGTGTGCGGCATCACCCCATCGCTACAGGCTTCGTGCGGGGAGATGAATGGAGAGGACGAGAAGGCGAGCGAACGAGAGAGATGGATTGCGTGCCCATGTTTTTTGGGTCGGGGCACCCCGTCAGTTGTGCACATCGTCTTGGGAATCCCTTCGACACTCCGCGCCTTGCCAACCGGCGCGGGGAAAGACAGAGATAGACACGTCATGGAAGGCAAGCGCCGATTGCAGCTCTCTACCTGCTTATAGATAAGATCGAGGTGTCTTGCCAAGAAACTGCATGAACAGCAAAGCCCCGCAGGACAAGAGCCCGGCTCGTAGGCTAGACTACGAGGCCTGTCCGTGACCCAACGGCCCGACCCAGCGATCATTCGCCGACCGGAACGTGCCACCAGTCCCCATAGCGCGCCGGACCAGCCTCGGGACTCCCAGGAGAGGAGAGGCGCAAAGTCACGAGGCATGAGCAAGTAAAAAACCAGCGGTTGGGTTTGCGTGTTATGCGAGAGATCAAGATCCGCCGAGGCCGACGACGCCTATTTGCTGCCGACTAGCAAATCGGTATCGTGCCTTCCTGCCTCTCCAGAGGAAATTGTCCTTTTTACTGGCTGGGCGGCATACTCTGTTGCGTATTGGATATCGTGACTTTCGGCGCGCGAGCTATGCCGAACGGAGAAGAGTCGGCGTCTGGCAACAGAAAATCTGCCCAAGGTTATTTCCATGCGCACAACAATCAAAAGCCGAACAACCAGCTCGTGGTTGCGGGGCCGGTGGGCACATCGCTAGAGCCCGTCTTACGATGGAGATACTAGGGGCTGCTGATCCGGTGAGCGCTGAGATCCGGCGCGGGGTCAGGGTTCGACGGAGGACGGGAAGGTCTGGAGGTCGGTCGACCTGGGGTAGACGGGACGACGACAAGGCGCAGTCTATCCGCAGCGGTCCAGCCGACGGAAGCCCAAAGCAACAACAACACACGGCAACGTCCGTGTCTCGAAACTCGACAGGGGGAAAATTCCAAACAAAATGCCTCAGCGCCCGTGCTGCCATGCCATGCGGAGGCTGCTCCCGAAATGGGCACAGGGCTGGGAAAGAGGAGCTCTATTGCTGTGACAGGGGAAAAAAGAAAAAAAAAAAAAAAAAAATCTGGCGCCGACATGGCAGGGGCAGGCTTCCTCGGCCAGGGGGCCGCTCTAGCCGGTTTAGCCTGTCAAGTCCTGGGGAGTGGGCCATAACAGGGTAGGTCTACAGGGTAGCCCGGACGTCGGGAAGATTCGGGTCCTTTCTTGCGTGCGCGTCAGGGCGGCGCGCCCCAGCAGCTGGCGCACACCAACATTGCCCTGGCCGGGGGCGCGGGGAGCGGTGGTTGTGGCAGGGGCCTGTCGAGAGAGGCCGGATGCGAGATTTTCCCCAGATGACACAGCAAACGGGATTTCTGGTCTTTGCCCTCCTTTGTTCCATGCGCCCTTTGCCGCCCTGCCAGTCTAGGCGACGCATCCCGCATGGCCCGTCGTTTTGCATGAGGTCCCCAGGAAAGGCTCCTCCTGTCACTGAGAGGACCAATCCGGAGGGAGCCACGAGGGGTCGTTGCGACGTCTCACTGGCCACGTTATTTTGTCTCTGCTTAGGAGGCCGTCTTTTCTCCGAGAGGCGGTGGCCCCCATTTTGTTGGCTGCCATCAAATGCTCCGCTCCAATTTGGAGGCGCATCGTGGGATCTCGAGATTGGGGCTCGTGAGCCGGCGGCGGCTCGAAACCCCTCATAAAAAAAGATAAAAAAAAATATGTGATCGCGGCCCAACCAAGCGTCTGACGGGGCTTGGCTCGTCAAAGCGTCAACGACCTGGTGGGAATGCTTGCCCGAAATCCACCAGCACTTGTGTCGTCAAGTGATATTTTAATTTTCGCATTTTTTTTATACCCCAACCTCCGCCCGGGCGAGCGGCGGCACACCGTGGTGGCACGTTTGGGAGACAATTGTTCCGCGATGACCCGGCACGGCGAAGCCGGCCCAGGGCCATGGCCAAGCTGCGGAGGGTTTGTTTGCCGCTGACTAGGATCCTTCTCTTACCCTCGCCAAGTCAGTCCCTCGGGAATTCCAGTCACCAAGCTGCTGACTACCCTGCACCCCGCCTGACGGACCCTGTCCCCATCCCCTCCCCTTGGATCTGATATGTGACCGTGAATAGTTTTTTTGTGTTCTTTCTCTTGCCGATGTTACTGCATCCTGCCGCCGTACCATACAGGGAAATAACGAGATCTTGCACAAGTATGCGACGAGGTGGAGCCTCCGCGGTCTGGACGCTGGAAGAACCATCTATTTACCAGGTACCAAGTAAATAAAGACGACAAGAAGAAAGTGCGCGGATATACGTTCCTCTTTCCGATATCTGTCAGGCAGGCGATAGGCTGAGAAGGCGCCAGCAGCCACGACACACACAATGGGGGCACATGTTTTCCCATAATTTTTCTGGGCCGGGAGGAGTGTGTGGAGAACGAGGAGCTCGTCATGATTCGCACGTCTAACGGAGGGTGATCGCCATGCATTTCTCAAAACTCGGCTGGAGGGGACCTCTGCCAAGTGGTTGGAGCTTTTTTCTTGCGTATTCGGCTCGCGCGTGCCTTGCTTCGGCTGGCTGTGGTTGGTGGTGGTGGTCCATGCTGGCTGGCTGAACTGAACCGCCTCTTTCAATGCAAAGATGCGTTGGCCAGTAGCACAACCCGCAGCTAGCCAGCCGCCACAAAGGCCGCGAAGGAATGGGCTACAAGCCACCACCCAGCCGAGCCAGCCAGCCTCGAGAAGAGGGCGGCAGGCGGCGGGCGGGCAGAGGGGTTGGTGATCGACTCTTTTGGTTTTTGTGCTCCGGCCGTGGACAAGGGACGCCCGGGCACTTCGGGGGGGCTTTTTTATCTGTGATTTGCCGAGCAACGAGGATCGCTGGCCCGATCTGCGCGTGGTCCGTACCCCCCCGCCGAGTGGGCCACGGCCCATGGAAGGAGCATGAAGAAAAGCCTGCATGATCGGTCACAGACTCGCAATTACTTGTCAAGAAAATGGTGGGTGGTGGCCGAGCTGGCGGACCGACCTCGTCGCCGAGATGGAAGGGTGACTTGTTTACTGGGTGGCTGTGGGCAATTTTATGTAAGTCGTCCTACACCAAGGCCAGCTGGACCTTTGGACCTTTGGGCCCCAAGACACACCCCGACGATGGGATCACGTAAAGCAGGGTGCGTTCTGACCGCAGATGCGTGTCCTCGCCAGTCACGGCCATCGTCACGGCCACACGGCGAGGGGCAGCTCGGGCAGGGGACTTTCCAGCCTAGCGGATGACGACCTTCTGCTTCCGTGGAGCCCGGGCTGCGGCCGCCTGCAGAAGCTAGGGAAGCTGCTCTGCGGCTAGCCAGACAGCTCAGATAATCCCTCCAGAGAGCTTGGCTCGGTTCTCACATCCGTGATGGCGCAGGAACAAAGAGAAGCCCAGCGAAAACAACAACAAAAAAAAAAAAAACCAAATAAACACAAACACATGAGAAAACAGTAACCAAAAATGCACCCTGCACATTCCGATGCCCTGGCCGCTCAAATCACGACAGGCCCAAACTTTGCCGCGAACCCACTGATCGGGATGCCTGCACGCGCTGCTCGTGCTGGGGCAAGGGCAAGCAAGGGTGGTGGTGGGTTGGCCCCTGCCTGCTGGGCCTGCTGACTGCAGTGACGTTTCGCGTGCATGGCGGGCTTGCTGCGGCATATCATCAATCTCGACAAGAGGCAGCAAGCAGCAGCAGCCCCCTGGTTCCGGGAACAAGGCCACGATTTGGCCATCTTGTCGCACCTTAACACATGCCCTGGCCGCTCCGGGGTGCAACCCGTGCGTCGTGGACGGTAACCTTGGCTACCCGGGTACATTGGCGACGGGGCTGGTCCGCGTTCAGGTACATTTGCTACATTGACATGGCAGGCGGGCACACAGAGCAGCTGCTGCCCGTCCATGCCGGCACGCGCGCGTCTTTTTTTTTTTTTTTTTTTTTTTGTGCAAGCTGTCGATAGGACAGCCCAAACCTGAAAAATCCGAGGCGGCTTCGTCTGCCGAATGCAGCAGCCTCCTGGCCCATCACGACACACTCGCTCTGTTGGGGCTGGAACCGGGCGGCCGGCCAGTCAGCGAACCGACCCCCGTGAAAAAATGAGAGACATGGAACAGCGAAGCGACCGACTCCCAACGACTCCCAGCTTGAGGCGTGGCAGAAACATGGAGAATAAGATGCCCGACTCCCCTCCCCCGCCCCCCTAGCCCGAGCCCAGTCGGTGTCCCCACTGATCGAACTTTTTTCCTCCCTTCTCCCTCCTTCTCAACCGCGCACACCCCTCCCCTTGCCCGCGGAGCTGCTTTGGGTTTTGCATGCACAGCCGCAAGATCCCAGCCGGGTTTTTATTTTTTATAATCACCTTTCTCGATCTGTTCATAAGAGTCCCGTCCCCATCGGTCGCCAGCCCAACCTTGCCGGACCAAACCCTCCTTCTTCGCTCGTGATCCTGCTGGGATTTTGTCTCTCTGCATACTTCCTTCCTGTTTCGACGTCAGCTTGACGCGCACTCGGTTGCCGCAGTTCCTTGTCGAGCCCATCTGCTGCGTGTTTTTAGTGAGTGGAGGATTCCAGCCCAACTACCACCACCCCTAGCCACCACCCCTGGTTCCATGTCCGCCCGCATTTTTAGCTGCTGCAAGGTTGTCGTTTGACGTCAACATTTTTTTTTTCTTTCCCTTGGTGCTTTCGATGCTCTTGTCTGGGCTCGTGCGCATTCCCTACCCCCCAATTTCCTTTCCATTTGGTTCTCCCCAGCCTCTGTGATGTGACGGGGCTACGGGTATGTGCTGGCGCAGTTATTAACGGTGTCCATTTACCAAATATACAGTACTCCTCTCTTGCTACGAACTTCACGCGCAAGCTACCATTTTCCTGAAAGCCCAACCGATATCCCGACTCATCCCGGAGGCTCCAAAGCTTCAGGCCCCTGCCGCCCCAACCACAGCGTCCCCACGCGCGAGCTCCCTGCCCAAATCGAAACCTTGGGCTTAGGCTCTGGGTCCGAGCGACAGCCTTCCTGGGCCAGCTGCGAATCCAGCCTACGCTCCCGTGTTCGTCCGAAGTAACAGACAGCTTCCTCGACCACAGCCACGACTCTTCTTCTCTTGTATCACGATACCCCGCCCATTGCGTCGCCGGCCCAAAAACACGCCGGACTCCTGGTGACGGCATTTGCGCATTCGTTTGTCAAGAGCGCGATTTCCACGCAGCCTGACTTGCGCTCTGCGCCCCGCACATACCGCAGGCAAGATTGCCAGGACAGCCAGACACCCAGACGAAGTGCACAGCTACTCTGATGATACCGAACACCCGGCTGCATCCTTCTGCATAGCCAGTCGGTTGTCGGGAGCGCCCTGGACCTCCCGGAGACTCCTTCCGTTCTCGAAACGACGGTGCGCGGCTTCGACCGTTGGGGTTGATCCTGAAGAAGTGACAATAAAAACCGCCCATAACCTCACACACATCCCACAGTCACAATGACGGTCTTTATAGCCTCACTGTACGTCAAGACGGCGGCGAAAACTAGAAGTTTCGCTGCATGCATGCAACTGCCCCGCCATGCCCTGCTCTGCCCAATCAGCCGTCGCAATGCGCCGATTACATGCGGCCTGCACGCCGTTTTTGGCCATGTCTGCTAATACCAGCCCCTGGCTGTCGCTAGATTTCTCCCCAAGACGGTCCACTTCAAGCTCCCCGGGTCGCCCGCGCGGACCGGTGCGCAGCTGGAGAGGACCAGGAGATCCGAGGGCTCTAAACCTTCGCCCCAGAGGCAACCAAGCCTGTTCAAGCCCCTGGCCGACATCACGCCCCCGCAGACGCCGACGGAGGAGCAGTCCAAGGAGGGCGGCATCTTCACCAACGAAGATGGTCTGAAGACGTTCCCCGCCCCGGCAATCAGCAAGGGGGACCCGACCAAGGGCCCCGCGGACCGTGGCTCGCCGACATGGGGCGCTAGGCGCGACCAGCCCATGTCGCGGGCCAACTCGCCGCCGCCGTCGTCGGTGCTGAGCCACAACAAGACGCTGCAGTCCAAGGCGCGCGAGCTCGGGCGCCAGGGCATCTCGCAGCCGCGGGCGCTGACGCGGAGTGAGAGCCACGACAAGGTCTTCTCGCAGGCCGCCTACGAGGTCACTAACGCCGACCAGGGCAACGGCGGGCTGCGCAACGCGGCCGAGGCGGCGGCGCGCGAGGGCAAGCTAGGCGACTACACGTACGTCGGCACGTTAGGCATGCCCACGGACGCGCTTGAGGGCTCGCAGCAGAAGCAGGACATCGAGGACAAGCTGGCGACGGAGCACGATGCGCTCGCCGTGTGGTGCTCGGACAAGGACTTCAACGGCCACTACTCGCACTTCTGCAAGCAGATCCTGTGGCCCGTCTTCCACTACCAGATCCCCGACAACCCTAAGAGCAAGGCGTACGAGGACCACTCGTGGAAGTATTACGTCAACGTCAACCAGGCCTTCGCCGATAAGATTGTGCGCAACTGGAAGCGCGGCGACGTCATCTGGGTCCACGACTACCACCTGCTACTCGTCCCGGGCATGGTGCGCAAGAAGCTGCCCGACGCCAAGATCGGCTTCTTCCTGCACGTCGCCTTCCCCTCCTCCGAGATCTTCCGCTGCCTGGCTATGCGCAAGGAGCTGCTCGAGGGCATGCTGGGCGCCAACCTGGTCGGCTTCCAGATCCACGAGTACACGCGCCACTTTCTGCAGACGTGCAGCCGCCTGCTCGCCGCCGAGGCCACCCCCGACGGCCTGCAGCTCGAGGACCGCTTTGTGGATGTTGTCAACCTGCCCATCGGCATTGACCCGGTCGCGCTCGACGAGCACCGCGGGGAGCCCGAGGTGGCCCGCTGGATCGAGAGCATGCGCCGGCGGTACCAGGACTGCCGCCTGATCGTGGCGCGCGACAAGCTCGACCACGTGCGCGGCGTGCGCCAGAAGCTGCTCTCGTACGAGCTCTTCCTCAACAAGAACCCCGAGTGGCGCGGCAAGACGGTGCTGATCCAGGTCGCGCTCTCTACGAGCGAGAAGTCGGAGCTGGACGCGACCGTCTCCGACATCGTCACGCGCGTCAACTCGTCGTGGGCCAACCTGGCCTACCAGCCCGTCGTGTACCTGAAGCAGGACATCGACTACGCCCAGTACTTGGCCCTGCTGACCATCGCTGACGCGCTCATGATCACGAGCCAGCGCGAGGGCATGAACCTGACGTCGCACGAGTTCCTGGCCTGCCAGGACGGGCGGCACGGCGAGGCGGCGGGCGGCGGCGAGGTCAAGAAGCACGGGTCCCTGATCCTGTCCGAGTTTACCGGCACGGCCTCGCTGTTCGGCAGGCACGAGCTGTCCGTCAACCCATGGGACTACCAGGCCTGCGCGGACGCCATCAAACAGGCGCTCACCATGGGCGACGACGAGAAGGCGCGGCGGTGGGGCAAGCTCTACGAGGCCGTCAACCACCACACGGGCGCGCACTGGTTCACCGAGTTCCTGTCGCGCCTGGACCGCGTCTACGAGGAGCAGCACAAACGCGACCAGACGGCGGTGCCGCGCCTGTCGATGAGCTCGCTGGCGCGCCAGTACAAGCGGAGCGAGCGCAGGCTCTTTATACTCGACTACGAGGGCACCCTCGTCAGCTGGGGGCCGGTCAACCAGATCATCCCCGTCAGCCCACAGGTACTTGCCCCCGCCCTTTCGATTTCGACTGACCCTTTCAGCACCTTCTCTTCCTTCTCCAAGACACATCGGCAGCGACAGGAAGAGCGGCAACCGCGACCTTCGCAGCAGCAGAGTCAAGGACAACAGCAACAGACCCCGGAGCATGGCAAGGTCAACGCTCGGGTGGAAAGCTCCACGGGTCTGTCGCCACACTCGCCGCTGTTTGAAGTCTCGGCGGTGAGCGCGGCTCTCCGCGACGCTACTAACTCTCCTCCCCCTCCTCCGATCATCAAATCCATCGCCCGGGCGCTGGAGGAAGAATCGTCGGCGGCTGGAACCCAGTCCTCCGCGTCAACGAGGACACGTCGCGGATCTACTAGTGTTAGAACGTGGAAGACGAACCTCGAGGTATACGGGCTCGACGACCCCAGAACGTACACTGACCTCAGGCAACAGCGCACGCTCGACGTCCTCTCGGACCTGCTCCTCGACGAGCGCAACACCATCTACGTCATGTCGGGGCGCCGCCCCGAGGAGCTGGACCGGCTGTTCCGGCGGATCCCTAATCTGGGCCTCATCGCCGAGAACGGCTGCTTCCTCAAGGACTGCGGGTCCGACACGTGGACTGAGATGGCCGACGGCGAGCAGATCCGAACCTGGAAGGAGTCGGTAAAAGGAATCATGACTTACTATCTGGAGCGGACGCCCGGGGCTGAGATCGAGGAGCGCCGGTGCTCGCTCATGTTTCACTACAAGTCAGCCGAGGACTACGACACTGCCTCCAGGCTGGCGTCGGACTGCGCGTCGCACATCAACGACGCGTGCGAGGCGCAGCGCGTGCACGCGGTCCCGCTCGACGGGTGCGTCATTGTCGAGCCGGTCGACTGGACAAAGAGCACGGCGGCCGAGCACGTGTTTGACGGCATCCGGAAGCGCATCGTGGGCAGCGAGCCTGCTGCCGCCGAGGGGGAGCACAACAAGGACGCCATCGACTTCTTGATGGTCGTGGGCGACGGCCGCGAGGACGAAAAGGTGTTCAGGTGGGCCAACCAGCTCGGCGAGGACAAGGTCGTGCGCGACGTCGTCACCGTCAGCCTAGGCAGCCGCAACACCGAGGCCGGCGCCACCTTGACCCAGGGCGTCAGCGGTAGGTTTCTCACCTTCACTTCCTCTTTCATGCCCAGGGATGTCAACTAATTAACCCGTCCATCTCTAGGTGTCCTGCTCGCCCTGCAGAAGCTCTCGACCGTCTCGTGACTCCTCGACCCGGACGGCTTTGACTCAGGCATGCAGTTTAGCGGGCTGTGAGGATCCGAACAAAACAGGAGGGTGGAAGAGAGAGAAGATTGGGCTTTTCTTCCCAAGTTCTATGGGGGACTCGAATCTCCTTTTTGCGCCTGTTTCCCACACGTTCCAGTATCATCCAACCTGGACGCAAGAGCAAAGGATCACGGAAACTCCTTTGTCGTCCCAATATTCTCCCTCTTTTCACAATCCATGTTTTCTCCTAGCCCCTTCTCTCGGAGGAACGATGTCCTTGTCCGGGTTTCCTATATCCCCCTATCACACTACCACCAACACCACCATAACAACAAACACGACAACAACAACATACAGCACAACCACTCCCTTTTCCTTGAGACGACATAACGACTTTCTTGCGCGAGAGGAGGGACGGGGCGACGAGGACCGATGGAAAGGGTTTACAAAATTGGTGGTTGTTCTTGGCTGTCGTTTTTTTCCTGCCCCCATTCTCCTTGCCTGTCATCTTTGGCTTCTTCCGTGTCTTAAATGTTTTACTCCTATAGCACGCACATCATGACATCAGGTCGAACATGTGCTCCAGCATATCTTTTTTGTTAGGGTTATTTTTTGTAGCAAGTTGCGCGGCCGCCGAAATACAATTTCGTGCGCTCGCGCGTGTCGGTCTGTCCCAGGGCTCGAGGCTCGGGGCTTGGTTGCATGTCTGTCGGCGTTACCTTCGCGTCTTTCCTTCTTGCTTCTTTTGTTTCTCTCGTTTCTTCGTCTTGTTTTTTCCGCCCGGTTTGACCATCAAGAGCTAGGCAGGGGTGACAAGATGTACATAGCAGCAGAGGAAACGTTGCAGGCGCAAAGGGTGGCTGAGAAATTTGTATATCGCCATCACGCCCGGCGTCTTTGATCCTCGGCTTCGGAACGCAGCCGTGCCGAAGGGATCTGTCCGCGCAACGGGATATGTATGGTTCGTACTGCACGTAAACAGGAAAGAGACGGTGCGCTTACCATCCCTTGCCATGCTGGAGCCTCCCCTGGACCTCCAACACATAATCCTGTTGGTCGTCAGTCCGTCGAGGAGAGCTGACGGCCAAAACATAATCTCGTTCGCATGGCCTATATTTTCCTCTTTTTGGTAAATCCTCCTCCACGCCTCCTCTGTCCGCCAGCCATATACACTCAACAGCCGGTAGGGTATTCGTGGGCAGGGTCCGGGAGAGAGATGGAGCTAGCTCGAGCACGCTCAGTTGTCAGAAAAAAGCCCATGT
>JNVV01000005.1:1454334-1476876 GCA_000733355.1 Falciphora oryzae
CTTTTTCGACTTTTAGCTTTAGATAGTGTCCGGAGCACCCTCCATCACCATTTTCACGGCCTGATTGGCGGTCACGGATCCAAAGTTCCGTGCTGGGCGTGTGCAGTTACGCGCCTCAACCACCGCATCCAGCATTGCCAGCTGGCTGCCGGTTCGTAATGCCTTCGGTTCGCCCGAGGGGAGAATGGCAGGTTTTAAAACAGAAGTACCGTGTTGCGGTAATTCACACCCCGTGCTACTCAGGTTACTGCGGGTAAAAATTCACCCGACCAACTTCTATTCACTTGGATGCTGGATCATCGTGGCAGAGTGACAGGTGCCACACATCTGCACTTTGGTCCTAAGCAGGGGCAATTTTTTTTGTCCCTTTTCCCCCGGCCTGGTCCCACCCTCCGTCGAAACGGGCGAACCAAGACCGCGAAAGGCCAGGCCGACAGCCGTGGCGGGCTTTTTGGAAGACCGCACGGCCGGTCCGGGAAATCGGGGTCGGGATCCAAGACCACCAGCAAGCGCCTGGGCTAACGCAATTAGGTACCCAAGGAGAATGATTCTACCGTAGCTCTGTAGGTAGGTAGGCAGGCAGGTAGGTACCTAGGTGGTGTGGTCTAGAGCCGAGTCTCGCCCGTGTGCATAAGGCGGGCACGTCTGAAGACGTGTGGCCGGGCCAGCTGGCGGGCCTCCAGAATAGATTCCAGGCCCAGGACCCCACATCCAGCGCATCCTGCTGAGTACGAGGCAAGTTCGCCGCGAGGACATGGATCTCGGCAGCGGGTGCCCGCGCGGCAGGCACCCAGCACAAAAACAGAGGTGGTTCGGCGGGAAAAAAAAAAGATCAGATCTTTTCGTATTTCTATTTTCTAGGTGATGTGGCACGTGTAGGGATGACGATCATCCGAGCCTGCTGGGATTGGCCGCCAGAGTGCCAAGATGCCAGCCCTTCCGGACATTGTCTGCGCACCATTACAATAGATGGGCCGAGGAGGCTATCCATTCACAGCAGTTTGGCGCTGCCCAATACCTTTCCGGGCCGCTCAGTTGGCAAATGGGAGGCCGGCATGGCACCTCCTGCCCGCAGGGGACGGGTGCAATCAGAGGTGCCTCAGTGTTGCTTGTCTCGCCAGTGCCATGCTCCGTCAATCTGTTCCGGTCTCCGGGCGCATTCATGACAGCCCCCTAGCCAGCCGTCCGCTCTATTTCCTCACCGGTCCTTGCATGCTCCGCACCCGCCGAACATCCATCAAGATACAAACATTTGACGTACACCACCGCTGCAGCTCTGCCGCTCCTACTGCAAAAACAATACTTGCTCCTCAGGAGCTTTCCCAAGGCCATGAATTCTTACTCTCCGTGCGCAGGCGCATTGGAACTCGTGCCATGTCCAATGGGTGCCCGTTGACTGCTACTGCGCGCCGGAACGATTGGTCTGTCACAGCGTGGAGGGGAGACGGCGGGAATGTCGACCCGATGGCACATGGCTCTCGGGCGGCCAGCAGTACAAGCCAAGTTTCTTGGAATCGTTTTTCAAGGGCTGTTTTTCTCTCCAAAAGCCTACTCCTGTCTTTCTTATCCGCTCTCGTTTTTAGGTATAAAGACGGACCCCCTCCCCTCGAAGACCATCTACCACGGTCACCATGTCCCAACCTGTCTTCTATCTCACTCGCCATCTTTCATACAAAAAGCAAGCCCGCCTTCCCTAAAAATACACACCTCTCGGTTCTAAACCCCATCCTCCTACTTTTTTTTTTTTTTTTTTTTTTTTTATAAAAAAAAAAGCATCCTCTCTACCTCAAGCCCCGTCCTCCTCCTTTTCCGGACACCATACCCCTCTATTCCTCCTGCCGTCAAGCAGCCTTGGCCATGTCGGACAATAGCAGCGTCCAGGTCACCTGGCAGAACGTCCCCAGGGACCGGGACGACCAGAGCTGGCAAGGCGCGCAGGCGTTAGCCAACACTGCCGCTGCTGGCGCTGGCGCTGGCGCCGGCCCCATGGACCGCTGGCTCGCCGAGTCAAGCCGCTCCTCGCCCTACAACACCATCCGCCAGGTGCGGCAGCAGGGACACAGCACCTCGGGGGCCGCTGCCCCCGCGCCTTCAACCAACAACGCCACGTCCGGCTCGGCCAGGGCTAGTTGGACCAACCCAAATCCCTTCAGGCGGGTATATCGATTGCTGGCGAGCCGAGAACACGTTGTAGCAGATACGCCCAAAAAGAGGCAGATCTAGGCTTCGTGAGCGAGACTGCGCTTTGACAGCCAGCCCTTCTCGGCGGCGGAATGATGGCCAACATGTCATTGTCGGGTCGAACATTAGGGGTTGCTCAGAGCTTCCGACGCGCGACTGTCCTCCCCCAGATCTGGGATAGGCTTGGTGCTGCGTCAGACTCTCCCGTTCTCGCCTTGGAGGAAACCAAAAGTGAGAAAACGCCAACCACTCGGATCCGCGCAGCACCGCATCTAGTGCGAGCCGGCCTGCCGGCTTGGTTGACGTTGGTGGCATTGCCAATGTGCACGGGCCTGAAAAGGCTTTGACCAGCCCGTGCTCAGCCAACGGCAGCGACCGACTGACAGGAAGTAAGCGGGTCCTCCCTGCCCTCGGCTCGTCTCTCAGCTTCCCGAGGCCTTCTGGAAGTGTGTTCGCGCTCGTCGTTTCGATGGGGGCGGCGCCACGTTTGGGGAGCGGTGCGTAGCACACAGGCACGTGTGAAAAGACAATCGGACCCGCTGCCAGCCCTCGCCAATCACCACACCAACAGGAGGCTAGAGAGCTGGCACGAAACAAGGAACATCGGTGCGCTCCCCGGTCGAAACCTGGGCAAGTCGTTCCCTAACCGTGCTTACCAATCGTTAGGTCGTTCCGCCCGCCCCGCTAGAACGAGTTGGAGATTAAGGCGATGCTCGGAACTCCTGCAATCGTTGACCGTGCGAGCGCTCTCCGACAGGTGGGGGGTGCTGCAGAGCCTCCCATGGTTAAAACGAGGAAGCTGTACTTTGCAGGCATAATCGGACCAAACAAAAGGTACCGACCACGCCGCTGGGCAGATAGCAACACCTAAGTGGATGCAGCTGGGAAACAATGCAGTATCCCCTGGACAGATCGCTTCTTCCGTGTTTTAATGTTTTGCTCCTATAGCATGCACATCATGACATCAAAGTCCAGCGTGTGCTCCTTTTTTGTTAGGGTTATTTGTTTTCTTTTTGTGAGCTGCGCGCCCGCTGAATAAACCGCGCGTGTATGTCTGTCCTAGGGCTCGAGGTGGTTGCACGTCGGTCGGCGTTACCTTTGCGTTTTTCGTCCTTCCTTTTTTTTTTTTTTTTTTTTTCTTCCTCGCTTGTTCTCCTCGGCCTTGTCAGGTTTGTTGGGAGTCACGTGGGGAGAAGATGTGCACATCAGATACCTAGTACGGTACACTTGTGTTGAGCCTGGGGAAACCCCGAAGCAAATACGATCCCGTTGCATTTCTCTTGGCAATCACATGGAGAAAAACACACTCTGCACAGCACATTAGCAGCCCTGAAGAAGCACTGAGGCTCAGAGGGTGCGCCAGGTTTACGGGGGGGCCACAGGATTGAGGAGAATGTGGACCGGGTAAATTTCTGCTTGGCGAGCAACCCCAGTCATCTCCTTTGCGGTCACGCGACGTGACGTAAGGATGACGGCCAGGACGAGATCTCTCTGGGTTGGAGATCGAGGGATGCTGTGAATTCCCAAAATCTCAGTTGGGCCACCCACGCAGTGGCTTTTTTTTTTTTTTTTTTTTTTTTTCTGCCGGAAATAGGAGTCCACCTAGTCCTCCGCTAATTAAGGCGCGGGCACGTTGCGTGCGCACCACGCCAACAAATGGGGCTGGTCCGCCGCCAGAGGGACGAGGCGTACGTTGTTGGCGCTCAACTCTTCTTTCCTTCGCTGGGTTCGCGTTAGCACGCCTCTTACCCCTGGGCGATGTGACGTGGATGTGGGAGTGCCTTTTTTTTTCTTTTTTTTTTTCTCACTTTTTGCTTTTCTTCTTCTCTTCTTTTATAAAGCTTAGGTCAAGGGCTTTCGTCGGGGACCTCGTTTGGAAATAGAGGTTATCACTTGCCATGCCTGTTGTCGATTGAGTAACAGAAAGCGGGAGGGAGGAAGGCCGCAAGCAAAAAAAATCGTCTCAGAAAATAGAGTTCCTGAAAATGGACGCTAAGAACAAAAACGGACGTCGGAAACAGGAAAGAAGGCATGAGCAGAGGGGGGGTGAAGGAAAAAAAAGAAACCATCCTGCAGAGTGTGTTGCTGGCTGCCGTAGTCACTCATTATCCGAGGTTCTAACAGTATTTACCAGCTTTTCAAAATGTGGCTTTCCCCCTCTGTCGCTAGCATTGCTAACGGCGGCCGCTACGCTGTAGCCTCGGGCTTGCTCCTGGCTAACGGAAGCCGGCGACGAGTTTTAACCATAAATCCAGTGGCAGGGAAGGCTGGCCGAAGCTTGCATCGCTGGCCACCTCACCCATCAGGATTGGGCGCTTTTCTGTGTTGGATGTGCCAACGATTATTGGGTGACCAGTGACTGTATGGGGAAGCCCGCACCATCGACTCACGGCGTGACCATTGAGGGAGGGCTGCTCGACGGCTGTTAGGCCCCCGGGCACCTGGCGCTGTTTCCCAGGCCGCTTGAATCCGTGCAGGTCGCCCGTCTGATGGAGCGCCGGGCGGGCAGGCTTCTTGCATTTCTTCTGGCTGGCACTCTGGTGCTGCCTTTGGGAAGGAGGGTGTGATCGGGGTTTTTTTTTTTTTTTTTCCCCTTTTTGTCTGCCGTCTTCTCCGGGATACGACGGCTGGGGAACGACAAGGGCCCCCCGGCTCAGGTGGCCTGGTGCTGCGCCTTGGCTCGCGTGCCAGGCGGGTTAATAACCCCCCTGTTGCCTCAAGCGCACTGAACAGAGACCAGGAGCGAAGGGGGGGCCATGTCTCAAGCCCACCTTGACGCGCATGTCCAGCGCGCCACACAGCTTCCACCGCACCTCCTGTGTGTGTGTCCATGAACTTTACACCGGTCAACGCTGGGTGGCCCCTCCTTCAGCAGCGCCACCTCCCACGTCCAAGGACTTTGGAGCTCGCAGATCGGTCCGTCCCAGCACAGCACTCAACTGCGTAGCAGCATCGTGTGGTAACTTCTGATCCTTAGGAGGGTATTACAAGCGAGCCGAATTTTTTTTTCATCATCTTTTTTTTCCCCCTTTATTTTCCCTCTTCTTTTCGCGGTGCAATCGGATCCTAATTCGAGGTTTGCGCGGAATCGGCGACTGCGTGACCGCTTGATATACCGCAGACGCGTGTAACTGCTGCTGTCTCCTGGAGATGCATATTATCCCGGATGTGTGGCTGCATGGGCAAGCGAGGGAAATACGCCCGTCCAATCGCGGCCAGGGGGTGCCAGGCGCGCTCTCCCCTGCTAGGGTCCAATTCGCTTCACCCCGCCGGCTTCGATGTGGAATAAGACTCGGCAAGTACTCGAGACATCAGGCTTTCAAGCGACAAGCTGCGTCTGGTGACGACAGAGTCGACTTTTAGAGACTTCTCACCAATTTCTGATTCTCACTCGCGGTGTTTAGGACTGGGCTGGGGTATTGAAACTTGTGTGTACAACCAAATCGGCACCGGTTCCCCCCGTCGCCCTCGGCGCGCCTTGTGTCTACGTCAAGTCGCTTGCATCATTTCGAAGCCTGGTCCGCCGGCGTATCTCCCATCTGTCGAAGCTGTCATTTACTCCCACAGCGACCAGTAACACACGCCATATTCGGAATTCTCACCAAGCTGCGTCTTTCCTGTCCCCTTTCTTTCTTTTAAATATCGGCCCCCCATCCACCGAACATCGACGACCAACATGCCGCAACCCATCCTCCACCGCCCATCGTCTCTCCTACCAAAAGCAAGCTGTCTTCCCTGAACACACACTTTTCTTTACATCGGGTCCCATCCCTCTCCTTCTCCAGACACCATCCCCTCCCGCTATCAACCAGCCTCAGTCATGTCGGGCAAGGGCGGCACCTGGCAGGACGTCCCCCGGAGCTGGGGCACTCTGACCTGGCAAGACGCGCAGGTTGCTGCTGGTGCTGCTGGCGCTGCTGGTGCTGCTGGCGCTGCTGGTGCTGCTGGCGCTGCTGGTGCTGCTGGCGCTGCTGGTGCTGCTGGCGCTGCTGGTGCTGGTGCTCCCGCCAACCCCATAGACCGCTGGCTCGCCGAGTCGAGTCGTTCCTCTCCATACAACACCATCGGCCAGGTGCGCCAGGGCCACAGCGTTTCCTGTGCCCCTCCCCCTGCCCCGTCCACCAACCACGCCACGTCTGGCTCGACCGGGCAGTAGCCCACCTGCCCCCACAGGTGCACGGCAACACACAGCGTGTGTGTGTGTGTGTGTGTGTGTGCCCAAGCCAGGGGCCTGTCGTCCTGCACGGCCACATGGGAGCGCGCATGTCGCCATACCAAGCTGTACGCAACGATCCTCGACCAAGGTAACCCTTCCTCCCCTCGCCCGATCTACCCTTGAGGGCATCAACTCCTTGCCAAGCAAAAGGTGCTCGTGAAACCTTCCCGGGCTCGAGCTGACATGACCGGGTACGTGGTATCCTTCCAGTGATACAAGAATACGAACGCAAGACACAAGCCCTCGCGGGTGTAACGAACAAGAAGAACGGCCATGCATCCCGTCATACACGAGCGGATGCAAGGCTCCAAAAGGGGCGCGACAACAGCACACGAGCAACAGCACACGAACACTTTTTCTTCTTTTTTTTTTTTTTTTTTTTTTTTTTTTTTTCTTTTTTCTTCTTTAGTGTCGGAAAGGATTCTTTTTGGCGTAATTATGAAGCGGGCGTGGGAAAGCTAGAGGTTTCATTTTTGGGTAGTAAAAAATGATAGTTCGGAACGGAGGGGAGGGCAATAGGTAACGGATGGAAAAAGGGCTGGCGGCAAGGGACGGCGGCGGAGCGGGGCAAAGGGGTGATCATGATCCTCTTGGATGAGCGCTACGCTTCTCTGCTTCTATTCGTCCCGCCGCCTGGCATGGGACTTTGAATTAAACCAAATTAGCCGTTGTTGTTTAACGGTGCCAACAAGTGATCGGTGTCATCCGCAAAAAGGCGCCCATGTCTGCTAATGTGGATGCTTGTGTCATTCGTGGAACGTCGCTCGTTGCCATGCGCTGCGTGTGAGGAACGGAGCACGAAGACAGCTTCCCGCAGCGTCAGCAGGCCTCGCGTCGCATTTTGCCTCCTTGACCGAGACGAGCTGCGAGCGTGTCGGGGAGATAGCGGTCGATCGAGTTCATGACAAACAGGGGCGTATCAAATGAGGCCGACTTGCAAGGCCGTAGTCCAAGTGACGCCGATGTCACCTACCCAATCCTCACGAGAACCCAAGGTTGAGCGTGTAGTTGAGCGGCGACCTGCCGGTGATGTACACCTGCTGGCCTTGGACGACGAGGTTCCCGTTGTGCCAGCTGTACTGCTCGCCCGCGGCGCCGGCATTGATAAGGCCGGCGCCGTTGCCGCTCCCAAACGTGATGGTGTCCTCGCCGACCCTGTATGTCCCCTGACCCTCGACGAGGTGGAAGGTGCCGTCCTCTAGCTTCTGAACGCCCGACAGCTCGCCGCCCTGCCGGAACGTGAGCTCGAGCGTCATATCGACGTCCTCCTCGCCGGCGACCACAAAGTTGAGGTCGTAGCCGGCCGCGGTGGGCGAGATGCGCACGTCCGTCTTGAGGTCGCGCGTATGCGCGGGGCGGTTCTCGAAATCCAGCGCGGCGTAGAACCGGCCGTCGACGGACCGCGACATGGCGTAAACGCCGTCTGGGCGGCGATGGTCGACGGGGATGGGGTGATAGTAGGGGATCTTGAGCTCGTTGTCGAGGCGCACCGCCCCGTTGTCGTACGCGAGCCCGTTGGACCGGAAATGGCCCATGGAGAAGAACTCGGGCGCCAGACGGACGGCCTCGAGCACGGCACGGCCGTTCCAGGCGCGGAACAGCGTCGGGTTCGTCGACAGGCCGGAGCCGAACCGGTTGAAGAAGGGCGTTTCCTTGCCGTCGGCGTACCAGTCGGAACCGCCAAAGGCCGCCGCCACTAGCTTGCCGCGGCGCGCACGGAAGAGGCCCGACGCCTTGTAGTGCTTATCGAAGTCGAGAAACGCCTTCTCCTCTGCCGGGAGGGCCGCAGCGAGCTCGGGACGCTCGAGGAGGTCGCCAAGGAAGTCGCCGAGCTCGGCGGCGAAGAGACGCTCGATCAGACGGGCCATGGCGGCGAAGCGCCCGTTCTTATCGAGAAGCGCCAACTCGCGGAACTGGACGTAGTAGTCCTTGAGGACCTGGCGCTGGTTTTGATCCTGCCGGCGAGAGTGAGTGGTCTCAACCTCGCCACCCACAGGCTCAGCGTGTTCGATAACGAGCTCGAGGTTCTTTCGAATGTGCCGGACAAGTTCCGGGCGGTTCAGGAGATGCGCGACTGCCAGTAGCGACGGGTTGGCCACGTTGGAGTAATAGATAGTGCTACGCTCCGAGTAAATGCCGTCCTCGTCAATGTCGATACCCTCGGCAAGCCAGTCGTCGATGCGGGAGATGTAGCTGTTGTTGCCCGTAGCGTGGGTGATGCGCGCTAGGGCGGAACAGAGCTTCCAGCGGTGATTCGGGGTGTGCATGCCGCCGTGGGCAAGACCTGGGCCGGCCTTGGCCATCAGTGCGCGGATGGTTTCGGCAACTTTCTTGCTCCCGGCGTGGTTATCGGCTTCCAGCATGGTGACCATAACCCCAAAGTCCTCGATCAAAAAGCCCGTGTCTGGCGGGGAGTGGCGGTTCCCGACGGTGAATGTGCCATCGGCATGCTGGCGCTCCGTGAGGGTCGCGAGCATGTCCTCTGCGTGGGCCAGCAGAGTCTCGTTATGGTAATAACTAGACTGGTCCCAAACAAACGGTGTTACCAGTCGCCGGACTTGTCGGGCGAGGCTACGGGGAGAACCGCGCAGGGAGGCTGCCTTCCCCTCGATGGAAGGCTGAACTTGGGCATCTGCGGCCTTGGTGAGGATCGACAGGCTGGTGGCATCGGTGCCGGGTGCTGTTGCCTGTGGTAGGCCCGCGGCGATGGCCGAATAGGCAAGTAGCACAACGCCCAGAGCGGGAAAGCGGCGACGGCTCATCATGTCTCCTCGCGGGCTCAGTCGCAAAGACTAGAATGATTATGCTGGTGACCTCCGTGGTTAAGCCTGAAAAGGCATGCGCAGCCAGGCGGATGCTTCGTGACCACGCACTCTTATAGATCCATGACAAGGTGAAGAGCCCCATTTTCATCTCGCGTCGGTGAATTTCATCCACCACTGAGTTGCGACCTCCCAGAAGAGGCAGTTGCTTCTTCATGCCAAGGCCATACTGGCGGAACTGTTTTCGGCATGGCTGCCGATTGGTAGGGGTGGCCGTTGTTGACAGCAAGGGATGTCGTGGTCATGGTGTGTCGTCTGGCATCGTACCCCAGGAAAATACAACGGTAGCCGAGGTTGAAAATGAGGGGGTGGGTCGTGGGGAAGACCGCATGGGCCTGCCAAGCAAACAGACGGCGTTTGGTCCGAATCGAGGCTCAGGAGCGATCTCCACACGCGGCCACTGGGGGGTTGCTTTGCCGTCTGCCAATAAGGCGCCATGAGCAAAGCAAACGGCGATCCGGCACATTCTCCGTCCAACGGCTCGAAAATACCACGTGCCGCGTGGGCCCACACGTCCCAGGAACCAGAGGATTGGCTCTGGCAATGGAAATCGAGGCAGCCTTCATCTGATGATGGGCTCGGGAGTTCGGGACGCTTGGGCCATCGGTTCTGGTCGACTCGAGGTGATGCGTTCGCATCGCAGCCGGCGATCCGAACCGAGCCGCATGATCGATCACCTGGATATTTAAACATTAGCCCTAGCCGTGTTGAGAGGAGCAAAGGCGTGTTTCGTCAGGACCAGGGACGGGGCGTAAGCCTTGGTTAGACAGTCGGTAGAGGAACATCCCCCAAAGTCGTGGCGAATTCATGACAGGAGACAAACGGCAGGACCAGTTACCGCGTCGGGGCTTGATCCAAACCGAGATTCACATTGCGCAGTGTGTTCGCCAAAGCGGTAGAAAAATCGGGGCATAAGAATCGCGAGCAGGAACTGGCTACGCCATTGTTCAACATGGGGTCTGCTCCCAGCAACGGGGGCCAGCCGTTCTGTCACATCGGTTTAGGAAGATCAAAGGCAGCAGGGTCATTCATGAAAACAAGTTGAATTAGAGTACATTATCGGGTAGTCCAGATCTGTGTGTTGTCTAAAGTCAGCAATTTGTCTGTGCTCTCAAGCCTGGGGAAGCAAAAGAACAGTTGAACGTGATAGATCAGCCCGAGTGTTGATATCATCGGAGCGCCAGAGGCGCTCTTCAGATACTATCTTAGCATAAATAAAAGGAAAACATCATATCGAAGAGGCGCTGGTAGAGACCAAGTACCATCGTTTTTGCCGGAACGTCAAGACGCGCAGGAAAAGCCAAGCATGTTACTCACTAGGAAAAGAAAACGCGCTTAAAACCGATTCTCCGGTCTCTTCCAGCCTGCCATCGCGCCAACCTCGGCAATCGCCGCTCTGACGTTGTCGACCACAGCCTTGGCCATGCCCTGGCCCCGTCTCTTGGCCGTCTCTCCGGCGCCGCCGGGCGAAAGCGGAGAGGGGCCGCCGAGCTGGGGCGTCTCGCTCCCCATTGTGGGTAGGACATTGTCGCTCGCCGAAAGGCTGATGAAGAGCGCGAATGGCACGAACCAGACGCAGAGTCCAAAGTAGGACGCGATCTCGGTGAAGGTCGGGACGCCCTGGGGGTGGTCGTAGTACGACGTCATGTTCCTGTAGGCCTGCTGTTGGCGGTGCGAGAAGTGCCTGAACCAGACGTAGTGGTTGACGAGCACCAACACTATAGAGGAGAAGACCGCACTCAGTGTCTGCGCGCGTCGCACAAGCCGCATGGCGAGGTATATGCTGTGCGAGCCCCTCGCCGTCCGTCTGGCTGGGGCACGGGCGGGACCTACCACATGAGAGAAGGAACAGGGGGTCCGCAAGCTTGACAAAGGGAAACCTCCGCATGTTCCCCAGGTACACAAAGTGTGAAAAGATCCCCAGCAGCGTCAGGCTAAATGGGAATCCATCGGCGATGCAGAGCAGGAGCTGGAGGCCCATGATGGAGTATATCAGTTTCGTGAGGAATCGTTTCGCGATGACGGTGTGTTCTTCGACGACCTCGCTAAGGTAATAGAGTCCGGAAGCTTTGAGAAGAGTCGCATCAACAGTTAGCCAGCTGCAAGGCGCGTCGGGAGACGGTTTCGAGGAGCCGCACCAATAGAGAGTGTGAGGAAGCAGAACCCCAGGATAGACCCGAGGTACCCGACGAGCGGTAGAATCCACATCTTGGTCGATCGACGCGCCGGCGGGCGGCAGGGAATAGAATTAGGCGGTTGACGATAGTCGCATGCTGATGGCTGCCGTTGTTTTGCAGTCCAGCGAGGATAAATATCAAGAAGAGAGCTGGTGGTGACGTGTCGAGTTTGCCCCTTTCGAAAGTGTTCGGAGTCCGTCCAAGCTCATGGTGGAGCGGTGGCATGCGGTTGGTCTGTGCTCAACACGCATGTGTGGAGGGGCAAAGCGTTTCTTTGTGCCGCTGCCACCACACCGCCTTTTTTTTGTCCCCTGAGCGAAACTTTTGGCAGGGCAAATCGCCGGCTCCCACACAAAAAGCACCGCGCCAGCGACGACAAGCCATTGAGACCCTTCTGCAGGGCTGAAGCTGTCGCCGACCGAGCCACGGTATTCTAGACACCTGCATAGAGCTGCCCTACACCAGACGCCCCCAGATCAGCCATGTCCCGGCCCGAGGATACGCTGTAAGGCTGCCAATTTCCCCGCCATACCCAGCCCCCGCCTCGACTAACACCGAGACCAGCGCGGCCGACGTCCACTACGATGACAACGAGGCGCGGAAATACACGACGAGCTCGCGCATCCAAAACATTCAGGCTACCATGACCCGGCGCGCCCTCGAGCTGCTCGAGCTGACGTCGCCGAGCCTGATCCTCGACGTCGGCTGCGGCAGCGGCCTTTCGGGCGAGATGCTGACGGCTGAGCTCCCCGAGGACGGCGGGCCGCACACGTGGATCGGCATGGACGTGAGCCCGTCGATGCTGGACGTGGCGCTGCAGCGCGACGTCGAGGGCGACCTGATGCTGGCCGACATCGGGCAGGGGGTTCCGTTCCGCGCCGGTACCTTCGACGCCGCCATCAGCATCAGCGCCATCCAGTGGCTGTGCAACGCCGAGAGCAGCGACACGTCGCCGCAGGGCCGCCTGTCACGCTTCTTCAACGGGCTCTACGCCTCGCTGCGCCGCGGCGGCCGTGCCGTCTGCCAGTTCTACCCCAAGAACGACACGCAACGCGACATGATCGCCGGCGCAGCAAAGCGCGCCGGCTTCGGGGCCGGTCTGCTCGAGGACGACCCAGACACCAAGAACAAGAAGGTCTACCTGGTGCTCACGGTCGGCGGCAGCGCGGCGGATGGTAGTGGCGGCGACATCACCGACGTGGTCAAGGGCATGGACAACGTCGACGTCATGGACGTCGCCAGGAGGAATCAGAAGTCTGGGAGGGGGGAGATGAAGAAGGGCAGTAAGGCTTGGATCATGAAGAAAAAGGATCAGATGGAGCGCAAGGGCAAGGTGGTAAAGGCGAGCTCCAAATACACCGGCAGGAAACGGCGCCCAGCATTTTAAGAAAAGGGGTCGGGTTGTTGCATCTGAGTTTCTGTCGCCGGTGGTTCCGCGCCCGGCATAACGATTTGCATTGCACGGCGTCTGGGGTCTTTAGGGTTTGGGTGGGGAAATAACTAGCGATTTCTTTCCTGACATGCCTTTGCTCCCGTGAACGTCCCAGATGCCGTCCTGTCGGGAGCCCTTTGTCACTTTGGCCTATCACGGGCCCATCGTACAGAAATACCACGCCTTCTGGGTGACAACCCGGCCAAACCTGCTTGACCTCTGAGCCAGTATTTGCGGTACAAGGACCTGTAGTGGCTGTAAGGAGCGGACATCTGGGGATGTCAACTTGCGCTCGCAGCCAAAGATGTCGCACAGGGGCTGCCTTATACAGATAAGCCCAAGGGTGGCCATTCACAAACTTTGGTCTGATGTCTCAGATGGCCCGATTTCCTTCGAAGTCCACCCGCCCAGCCCACACAAGAACGCCAGTTCGTGCACGGGTGTGCGGGTCCATGTGCTGGTGTCTAGCGAGAGTCGGATGAGGACCTGCGGCAGGAACAAATACTAAATGTCGCATTTCACCAGCGAGATGTAGATTCACATCGCTGCAAGAGAGATGCTCAGGGGTGTGATGGGGTGGCGAGCTCTGCCCTCTGGCCGCATGAAAACTGTCGGGTAATAGTTAGGCAAGAGGTCTGCCGCCGAGAAAACGCCGGTATTTGGGAACACGGGAACGATCCCGAGCTACACTACAGCCATGTTCTTTCTGCTAGGTGCCATATCTCCAGCACACACAGCCCGCATGCCCAATATGTATCCAATCTTCCAAAGTTCTAGTCTACTGCTTTGGCCGAGTCCCCACCAGCTAATTAATGCTCGGACCCCCAAGAGCGCCGTCCCAGAAAGTCGACTTGGCGGATCTCGGGTTCGGCTGGGCCCAATATTGGGAACACTGACGGGTTTCTCGCCACCGTCCAGCCTCCATCGTGACATCCTTTGACCTGCAAACCAGAGATCTGTACGAGTCCATGGCATCGCAGGTCCAGATACCAGGCGATCTGCCAGCCCTCGGCGAAGCCCCAGGCGGGCTGTCAAGCAGCTTCGTAGGCATCCTGGTCTTTATAAGTGGCAAAAACACGATACTTCTTGGCGTTAAGTGGGTTCCATCTCTTTGTATTTTCCCCGCCAGCGGCGCCTTGGAGCAGCACACGAGCCGCCTGGCATCCCCAGTACCTATTTTTCGTGCCCTCCACTTTGAACTACATCCAAACGTGAAGCAGGTAGGCACACATTTTGCCGGCGGAAAGATTGCCATTTTTTTTCTTTTTCTAAAAGCAGTATACCGCCAGAAAAAACCTGGAGCCTGTACTAATTCATCTATACCCCTTGTCTTCCAACGCTATGAAAAAATATGGCGGATGCTCTGATGCCTGCGGATAGAAAAGAAAAAGGCTCAAGCTCCCCAGCACAAACATATCGCCAATATAAAAGAGCAAAAATGACAAAAAAAAAAAAAAAGAACGCGTAATCGACTTGCTAGCTCCGGGTTCTGTGTCAGGGAACGGTACTTACTTGCGTTGCGGCCGCAGAGAAAGTCGTGAGCGAGTTTGACTGAGGGTATCGGGGGTTCGACTGACCTAGTGGCTGCAGGGTTTAGTCGTTAGCGCCGAAAATCCGCAACCTGGAGAGGATTCGAACTGTTAGCCTCTTGAACCCCCTCTTTTAAAGGGGGAGAGCTAGCAAGCCGATCTCCTGACCGTTGGGCCATTCGCGTTTTTGTTATGTTGAAGCACGACGCACCGGACCTCCCCCATGGAGCCTGGAGCTGCAGGAAAGGAGAGGAAGGGCGTGGTAGAGGAGGGAAGACTGGAGCAGAGAGGGCGGCGGAGGAGGCCAGGGAAGATGGCTGAGGGCCCGCGCCTGGCGGGAGCAGGTCCTGTCACCAGACTGGGCAGAGGCGGCAGGGGACTGAGGCCATATCTAGCCACGTTGTCCAGCCTAAGCTGCTGGGGCCTGTAGGAGGAGGGCTAGAGGCCCTGGGATGCAGCCACGCTTCCTTTACTTGGTGGTTGGGCACCCTGTTGGACCCCTCCTGCTCTGTGCCCGCGACAGCCCCTCGTGTGCAGCTGTTGAAGGCATCGCAGCTCCACTCTCTTGATGCCAGGCCTGAGCTGAATTTTTCGACATTTCCGTGCCATACCTCCTACACGGGCCACTATCAACCGCACCCGATATCTTGATGCTATTCACGCGTCGCAAATTTGCCGCACCACATATCAACAACCGGCCCTCGACACATTTCGCTGTCTAAAAAGCAGCTAGCACCTCTCAACCCTGGCATACAAAAGCAGCCAGAACATCTGCGTTTAGGTAAGCTCCAGGTATCAAGCGCGTTAAATTTAGGAACAACCCTGCGGCCAACCCTAGCCGCCCCAAGTGGATTCTCAAGCGTTACCATCCTGACGTGATGATGGTCACTCCCTGTGACCTCCAGATCAACGCGCCATGGGCTCTCAAGAGCGAAGGGGATCACGGTGACAAGAAGTATTGGAGCAGGCTCACGGCCTCGAACATGGCCATCCTCCAGACGTTGTGCGGGATCTTGGGCCCACAGAAGTTATAGCACGCATTGATGGTAGGAGTGTTACTCCTGTAGGCTCGGAGATCTCCCAAAGGAAAGAACAAAGATCTATAGATCTGGAAAGGTGTCTGTATTGATGCATGATGGGGAAGGAATCTAGTTACAGGAAGGGGATCGAAGATCCCCTTTTGTAGGCTCGTGGGAGCGCACGGCCCGTGGGCCGCAGGCCCACGAGGCGTGGAGATGCACGCGCTGCTAACGTAATCCAACACGCATCATCTGTATGCTCTGGTGCTTCTAGAACGGTATCACTCAGTTACTTTTGCCTACGCGTCGTGCCTTGTCGTCTCAGGACCGCAGGTCAGGAAACAAGAGCGTGAATTGTGCTAACCAAAAGCCCCAGCAAAAACAAAACAGAAAAAAAAGCAGGCCGAGACGAATCCCATATCTCTACAACTCCATCCGTAAAACCAGGATCTGCCCGGACCAGAAACCCCGAAATCGCTTCCATATCCCAAATCCAATTCCTTATCATGGCCTGCCCGAGCAACTCCTGGGGCAAGGAGATGCAAGCGGCGAGCAGTTTGTCCTCCTACTCAGCCTCCTCGTCAAAGGCAGCCTCGTCGGCCTCCTCGTCGAAGGCAGCATCCTCGTCAGCCGCCTCGTCGAAGGCGTGCTCATCAGCCTCCTCGAAAGCAGCCTCGTCAAAAGCAGCCTCGTCGGCCTCCTCATCGGCGGCCACGTCGCGCTTGCACGGCCGGCCGGCCACGCACGCCGTCCCCTTCTTGAGGGCCGCCTCGGCCTTGGGGTCCCTGCCGGGACGCACCAGCACAACGCGGGCGCGGAGCTCGGCGTTCTCGGCTCCGACGTCGCGCTTGACGGCACCGCCCGGGGCAGGCTTCCTAGGCTTGGGGGGACCCGCCTTGGCCCTAGCCATGCAGTCGAGGCCCGGGAGACATCCGACCATATACCACGGCTTGGAGGCGGACTCGCGGGCATGGAGTTCGGTGGGCGGTGCTTGCGAGGTAGGCAGAGCGGCGACCTGGCTGGCGAGCGCGACTGCTAGGGCGGCCTTGGCGACGGTGGAGGTGGTGAAGTGCATCTTGGAAGGATTAGGAGGGAAAATCAGGAAAAAAGAAAAAGCAAAACCCGAACAAAAAAAAGGACAAAAGGAAAAGAGACAAAGGAAATTGTGGATTGAAAGAAAAAACACCGGGTGGTGATGGAAGGAAAGGAAGCGGGTGAATATCATTGGGGTGGATGGTAGACATTTATACTGGCTCGGCCTTCGCTCGTCTCCGGCGACACCCTACTCTGGTCCTATTACTGACGGCACCCATAGACGCGATCGGGATAGTCCAGGCCACAGTAGAAACAGGAAACATCGCTGCACGGATGCACGAGCAACCACGGTCGAACTCCAGGTCGGCATGAAATCTGGAACGATTCAGGGTCGTCTGGCGTCGATCAATGGGGCCCGGCTATTTTTGGCGCCGCATCAACCCGCGACACCCAAAAGAGGAAATTCAAGCAAGGGCATCCGAAGCTAAAAGGACACGCCAAGACCTCCATCGTCGCCAAATGATGTTTGTGGGTGGCAGCTCGGTTTAAATAGCAGCAATGCTACACGTGCCATCTGGATGAGGATAGCGGAGAACAAACCAGAACCCACGGCGACGAAGTTACGCAGTCGCAACAGGCCGCAGACCCCAGCCCTGTCGACAACTTGCAGGAAATGCTTTCTAGGCTCGCCTCGATCAGTCTTGTGCCTCGACCTTCCTTTGCGCCTTTGTCTAACTCTCCCACCGCCCGCTCGCAGCCCAAGACCCAGCCGTCCAATGTTGATATGGCAGAGATTCGGATGAACCATTGCCGGCGCAAGTTCTCCTGAATGTTATCGGCAACGCCATCAAGTTTACTTTAGAATCAGCCGCCTCTCGTTCGCCAACGGAGACCTTATTACGACTCCTGCTCAAGGCGGGAGCCCGTAGACAAATCGTTGGCAGGTAAGGAAGCCAACGACAGCAATGGTGTGATTCCCTTTCTGGCGTCCTACCCCAAGCTGATATCGCTTCGGGTCCTGTCGCTGACTACATGGACTTTCTCGCCCGCTAGGCCCTGAGCTGAGCTTCCTGCCAACCTGACGGATTGAGGATGAGGCGCCTTCATCTGTTTCACCCGCCCAAGACCAGCTCTTCTTCCCTCGACGAATACTCCTCTTCCAGCCCGGCTTGTCAGTATTAGCGAGAGCGGAGAGCTGTCGAGGTGTTCTTGTATATTCTCTGCGTCGAGCTCCGACTCTTCCTCCCTACCCTCTGCACGGACGACTTCTTGGGCGCCCGCCTCCCGACCGTCCCGAAGCAAACCAGGAGGATGGCGGTGCACTCCAGGCCAGCCATCCCAAGCCCAGACACGACGGGAAGGTGGAACCCCTTATTTGCCCGCTTCACTTCACCACCGCCGTCACCTCCACCATGCCACCACCCTGACCTCTCGTGAAGAAGCCTGGCTGTAGCTGACAAAGCTGGAGGAGGAAGCTCGCAGGAAGGAACCTAGTGGCAACCGTCCACGGAGGCGTTATCAAGACGGTTTGAGCCGAGACTACCTTCCCCCCCGCCCTACACGTCAGGCGCCAGCAGGAATGTGTGGGTGCACTGCCCTCCTACTTGCCAGCATCCCCCGCCGAGGCCTCGAAGCCTGGATTTCGGGTCAGTGTGCCAACGAGACCGAGGCGGTGGAGACACCCCGAGCAAGGCGAGCAGGGCGAGCAGCCAAGAAGCTCGACAAGGGCGAGGCAAAAGGTCGGGCCTTCGGCAGATAGTGCAAGGCCGACGAGGCGCGAGGGGAGTGGGCCCCCATGCTCTGGGAGATATTCTGGAGTGGCGCAAGTGCCGTTTCCTCGCGCACAACCTCTGGGATATCTAGGAGATTGGCTCTGGCTGCTAGTGCTTCTGCTGGGGCTGTTCACCTGGTCGGCCAAGCCGTAGCACGCTGTCTGGCTTGGCGGCCACGGAATGGTGGCGTCCTAGAGGAGGTCTTCCGGCTTACCAGGGGCGCCAGAACAAGCAGAGCTGACGCTCAAGAATAGAAGGGTGGCCTTGCTATGGCTGCTTCCCCGTTACGTCCGGCCCATTCAGCTTCGAGCCGGCCGCTCTGCTTGGGAACCCAACCAGCTGCTGTGTGGGAGGGGGACCAGGGCACTGGATTAGGTTGCTCCTATCACTTACTCTCTAGTTCCCAGCCCGGCGTTCTGTCATGGTCATCAAGGCTTGTACAGACCTCCGATCTATCGCCTCTATTCTGACGGAAATGCCTGTTCGAGCGCCATTTCACCACTCAAGCCCAGCGTGGTGTTGGCGCACCTGGGCACCTGGCGGCCGGGGCCCCCAAATACATCGGCGGTCTTACTAAGACCTTGAGCGCGGTAGCTCGCGGTAGAACGTTCCTCGCTTGGGCTGCTCGTAGCGGGCTTTCAGGGTCGCATATCGATAGCTGTAAGCGGTAGAGACCGGCCCTGGAGGCACGGTGAGGCACGCAGGCTCCTGGGACCCCGGAGCAAGACTCCGTGTACAGTAGGTAAGGGAAGATCACGATACTCCAAGATGGCATAAAACCGCCCCAAAGCAGCCAATGTACCCGCTGCAAGTGGCCAATTCGCGACATGTGCTCTCGGTTTATTTCTACGGCCCCTGCTATGGACATGTTTCCGGCGCCATCGGAGGGACTGGAGGGCGAAGCCTCTGCCCCGACGGCATCTTCTTGAGCCCTGGAAAGATCTGCCGCCTGCTACCACAGCCCTCCTATCCCTACGAGTTCTGCCCCTCCTTGGAGTGTCCGCGGAAATCGGACGCTTGACTGCCTACCCACATTCTGGCACAGCCGCACCAAAGAGTGGCTTGCCTCCGGGGGGAGCGACGGAATCTTCATGTACTAAGTTATCGGGGACATCGGCCCAGGCAAAATGCAACTAGGCAGCTATCTGGTGGCATGAGAGTACCTAGAGTTGAGGCAGTGGTAGTTCTCTGCGCTTCTGGAGTGGCGATGGCTTCTCGGAAGTGCTGCCGAGGTGCCTGCCTCAGCTGATAGGCGGGGTGGGGATGGCGGGCTGGGCTTTGCCTCGAAGCTTGCGTTCGATCCTCCTATTGCCCGGACTGGCTGCATTGCCATCGTTTCTTCGTCTCATCTCCGCCTGTTACGTTTACACTGGGAAGGCACTACGTTCTCCTGCCTCGGCGGGCCGACCGCAAGCCAAGCCTCTCTAGGCTGAGCTGCCTGGGGTCCAGAAGACATGCCAGCTAGAGTCGCGAGCTGCCGCAGGCATGTGAATGTCGGTGCCTGGCGACGATGAAATGCTGCCCGTGTTCATGTGTCTCTCGGATCACTCCTCATAGATGTAGCCTGCCTTCCGGTTCATAGCCTATGCCTCGCTGCTACGCTATCGTGGAAGGATCCGCGCTCATTCCGCGTGGTCACGTAGGCATTGACATGGAAGGCGGGGCGTGGTTACGCCTTAGAACCATGGGTATTTCTGCTGGGTGTTAGGCAGACGAGGTTGCGCTGTCTTCGAGTGGCCTGGCGGGCCATGGACTGTGCTCTGCTGGGCCTAGAGGCACGGGTGGCTGCCCGCGACTGAAGTGTGGATCTGTTGGCCTACCGGTAGGGGCAAAGGAAGGCCCATCAAGGCACAGGAACCAGAACACGTCATCCAGCACCCCCCAGCCATCTCTGTTCGCCTGCCGCTTCCTTGCTATCGGGGGGTCTCCTCCGCGGCCATTGTGGCGTGTGCACTCCAGATCGGGCAGGAGGTTCCCTCATCTGAGCGCCCGTGTCCTTGAGGCACCAAGTAGAGGCCAGGCTACAGGATGTACTTCTTCATGCTCCCTGCTCCAGGCTGGTACCTCCTGGGCATCGACCCACACGGAAGCACTGCCGCGTGTCTGCTACCGCGGGAGATGCCTGGGTCTCCTAGTCCTGCCAGTGCCCCCGCTTATCTCCGCTTCCCCTGCTGCTGTTCCCGAGCCCTTCCTCTGCTGGTCCTCGGTGCTTCACTGTTACCTGGCGGCTGACGTGGCCGTTTCCGGCCTGGAGCGCTCTCTCTGGTCCTCAAGCTGCCCTGCCGGCATATTTTGAACCCATCCACTCCCCCGTCCATCGTCTCCAAACTTGAACTCTCTCCCATCATCGGTCGCCATTCCATTTTATTGAGTATCCCTACTCAATATCCTTTTTCGACAACCTTCTTCTCTCCACCAACACAACCAAACTTTCTCTTTTTCCTCCTGGGGGCGGGGCCCTAACGGTGACCCCAACAAGAACTCACCCGCCCCCGGGAGGGCCTCAATTTGAGCTTCTGCTTCCTTCCTCAACTTCTGTTTTTCCCCTGGGGGCGGGGCCCAATGGTGACCCGAACAAGAACCCGCCCCCGGGGGGATATCAGCCTCTGCCGCCCGGCCCGTTGCCCTTCGAGTCTGCCTTCCCGGCCTGCGTCTCCAGCCAGTCTGCCTCCCAAGCCTGCCTCCCAGGCCTGCCAGCCCCTCCAGCAAGCCTTTTCAGTCTGCCGCTCAAGCCTGCTTCCCGGACACGCCTCCCAAGGTTGCATCTCCACCCGCTTGCCACACTGTGTTCCACCGGGTAGTCTCAGCCTGCTCCCCGGCTCGGGCACCATCCGGCGACTCCTCCGCCCGCTCCGCTTGAGGCATCCTCGCTATATGGGCCGGGACGCTGCTTCAACCTTGACCTTCCCCTGTCTGCTGTCGTCCGAGCTTTGGTAAGTTCGAGTCCTCATATCCAAAGAAGAAGACTTCCGTTCGTCTAGCTAACCTTTACGTATCTGCGTACGATCGAGGTCCATCTTCTCCACGCGCTGCCTCTCGGCATCGACATTATGGCGACATCGAGTCCTCGCCAACAATAGCAGCACACACCAGTCGACCATGCCATGCCTTCACCTCGTCTCCACGGTTCCGAGTGCCTAAAAGCCCCGTTTCGCCACCCGTGTCGACCAGATGACATTGCGTCACATTCAGAGACAATCGGCCCTCTATCTTCTGGGTACATTCTTGGCCACTCCCATTCCCACGTGGTTCACACAAAGCCTCAGCTGACAGCATCGTGCCGGCACGAGGTCTGGGGCAGCAGAGGGCAGCTTCAGTGTCGAGCGGCAGTGTTCTTGGTGTGGCTTCGGTTTCGTAATAGGTCTACACACAGAAACAGCTTGGTGCTGGTAGTGTTGTATGCATTTTGACCCTGCCGAGGCACCGAGTAGGGATCAGAGAATTTGCGAGGATCTTGCGGGTTTCTTCTGTTCTTTCCTCCGATTTTCCGGCTGTTCTTTCGAGCTGTTCTTTCAACTTTACCTAGGTAGCTGTCTTGTTTTTTTTTCTGGTGCGCCATCGCGTTTCCCGGAGAGGAATGGACTTGATCTGCATGCGTCAGGGAACTGGATATGGATGTTTGGCAAGCAGGGCGAGGGGGTTCGCGAGAAGCAATGATAGCGGTGGACTGTTGCAGCCTGGCAGACGATAGCCACCAGTATTCCCGGCGGGTCGATGTTTAGGGAGTTTTTCAACCCACTCTCCCAGGCGCCCTCGGTCTTTGGCTGTCCATATTCCGGCTGGCAGCTTTGCAATAGTCGGCGTTTCCCCACTGCGCGCTGCTCTCCTTGCTTGGTTTGGACTTTGTGATCTCATTTGTTGCTCGATACCACACTGTTCCATTTATCCATTCGCATAGTCTGTTCAGGCTTAAAAAACCACTTTGCCGGGCTTGTAGCCTCCATCGACCAGTTAGCCTTCTAAGATCCCATCTCGGATGCCCTTTCCCTCATGGAGCGTAGCTTGTGCGTGGTGGTTTGGTACTGTATGCCGACTTTCTTCTAGGCGCGGATGCCTACCAGATCCTCGCAAAGAATCAGACCGGGACGACGTTGCCTCCCCGAAAAGAAAGTCAGGTCTCGGGAGATTTGATGGTCCCTCATAGCGTAGTAGGGGTCAGGGTTCGGAAAAAAGTCAGTCAGTCAAGTCATCACCTTGACTGTGACTGACTTAAAAAGTCAGGGCCGTGACTTTGACTTTCGGTGACTGACTTGTGACTGACTTTAATGACTTAAAAAGTCACCAAAAAGTCATTTGTTAATAAATAAATAAATAAATAAATAAATAAATAAATAAATAAATAAATAAATAAATAAATAA
>JNVV01000005.1:1476897-1563724 GCA_000733355.1 Falciphora oryzae
GGCAAAATCGAAAAAACTAGCAACCAAAACGGAACCCGTCAGGCTTTTAGGAGCTTTGAGCAAAACAACTGTCCTTATATATGCGCCCGCACGAAGGGCGGTATATAAAACCTTTACAATCAAGCTATTAAAGGGGGTAACAATAGAAAATCTCGTTCCAGAGGGGGATAATAATTCAAAGGGGGTTACTTTCGAAAACCCTGCTGAAAAAGGCACTATTCCAACTAGTGTTTTCACCCCCGTTAGCGAATTTGAAAGCGAAATGGAAATCGATTCTCTACCAAATCAACTGCCTGCGGGGACTTTAAAAGCTCCGCTACCTACCCTGCAATACAGGCCCCCTAAGCCTGTTCAAACCACTATACGGCCCCCTAAAAAGCCTACAGTTTCAATGCCCCCGATACGTAAAATATTAGTACCTATAGTGGATAAGGAAGTGCGTGTTAGCGATACCCTCGCTAATGCTTTGGGGAAGGTATTACCTGAACTAGACCTAATGGAAATCGACGATTTCGTTCACTATATCTGCTATAAGGCAAAACAGGCTGTTAAAAAGAAAAAGCCTGCTAAAAACGGCGAACCCAATTCCTATAAAAAGGCTTTAAAAAGCCCCTATATATATAAATTTATTTACCCTTTTCGACTTTTATAAGCCATAGGGAGGATCTGCTAATCTAGGTAATATTGGGATAAAAACCGTGCCTCCGGTGTTATAACCGTTTAATAAGGTCGGGTAAAAAGGTCCCGTCGAGCTACTAGCAAGTCCTCTTCGTGTGTTTGAGCAGGACCGTATATAAAAAGCAGATATAGTTTTTACTCCCAGGCTCCGGAGCGGGGCGACACGCACCCGAGGACGAGTTTAAGGGTTTTTACATGTAAATACTACATAGTAAAGGCACCGAGGTCTTTTACGGATATAGCAAACGTATAAATATATATAAATAGTAAATAAATAAACTTAACTAATTGTATTTTTATCAGCATTTTTATTAGCCTTTTTAATAAAAAAAAACCTTTTTTTATATGCATATTTTATACGAAATTTATGCAAATTTATGCATTAAATGACTTTTTGGTGACTTTTTAAGTCATTTAAGTCAGTCACAAGTCATTTACAAAAAGTCAAAGTCAAGTCACCATAGTGACTTTGACTGACTTGACTAAAAAAGTCATGACTTTGACTTATGACTTTTGACTTTTTTCCGAACCCTGGTAGGGGTCCCGTCGGTAATTATTGCGCGTCGAAGCCAGCATTGGGCAACCGGGCAGGGTTGCTGCCATCACCGGCTTGTGCAGGTGTGGGCTCAGAACCGAAGAGCTCTATAGAGGCACGAAACTGCTCGGGCGTCGGTGGACACAATGCAAAGGAGCCGGTCAGTCGCGCGTCGTGTAGATACATGGCTCTGCACTATGGACCAGGGAATAGTTAGAGCTGTCTAGCCTCGGACAAGACGCAGACAGGAACAGGATAGGTAGTCACTGATGGAAAGACTCACATCCAGGCCTGACTCCCTCGGTTGAAGAGCACGACTCCGTCGAAGGTCATGGCCTCTGCCCAGTATCCAACTACATCTGCTTCGCCGTCAGGGTACTGGCTGACGGCCGTGTAATTCCTGTGGCGAAAGGGCACTATCGGTAGTGCTGCCCTGTGCGTGAATTTACCGTTTTGCATCTCAGCCTGTGGCTCCACTGCGTACCAGTCCTTGTGCAGCTGGTGCTTCTGCGCCCAGGTGTTGAGCTTGTCCAGGTGGACAGCGACGGCATGGCAGGCGACGACAGTCATTTCGATGAGCCTCGGATCGAAGTCAGGGGACCCAACCGTGGTCGCCCGGAAAGCTTCCAGGAGCGGCAGGCGGAACAGAAGCTGTCTGGGGCCTAGGTCCTCCCTGAACGTCTTGAGTTTTTCCAGGGCGCTGTCGCGGATGGTCGTGTGGTTCAGCTCACAAAGGTGATGTGTCCACGTGGGGGCTCGAATTTTCTCAACGTGTCGATTGTAGGGAGGCCGTCTAGGGTCTGCACGTAGGTGAGTTCCGCGGCATCTGTTGCGAGCACATTGCCCACGGCGCGGGCGGGGTGGACCAAGTGGTCTCGGTGAAGAACACTGGCGGCGCTTGGGGTAGATTCTGCCATCTTCTTCGCCGCGGTTGCGAGGTTCAGAACGATGCGGAGCGGGACAATAGGCAGGGCACCGCGGGGAGGTCATAAAAATGTCATAAAATGGCCCGTTCGAGGGTGATGTAGTTTGAGGGAATGTCGTCACCCAGGCAGTGGACCACGCTGAACGAGGGCAAACACTGTTCTGCCTGACGAGGGCAGCATCCGGCATTCGATGCCATTCTGGCCCTTTCTGAGGTATTACGCGTTGGACGCAGATGCCGGCCTGTCTGCAATCCAGCCAGGAAGGGAGGTCGATGCGGGCAGGGTTTGATGCTCGTCCTTGTTTAGGGGAGAAGGATATTTTTGGCACATTTTTGCCATCTCTCGCCTTGCATACAGGTAATTGATACATTGGTGCACAGAGTCATAGCTCACCCTCGATATCACCTGTCCGTGACTCTCGTGATCAATCATTTCTTCTACCACCCGTTTTTGCTGTCTGGCCGACAATCATGGCCCCATCCCGCAGATCTGCTCTAGTCTCGTTATGCTGTGCTTGACTCCATTGCGGCGACAGTCCGGGTTGGACCTTACCGGTCTCTGTGACACCCGCGAGCGAAGATCGGAACACGCGAACTGCTGGTATACCAAATGGTAATTATTGCCCAATCTGATACCCGGATTCCGAACAAGGACAAGACATTGAGGCTGAGCTGTATCAATCTGTTCCAGCGGTTCGGGTGGGCTGCAGAGACAGACGGGATGCCAGGCACACGGCGTCTGGCGCAATTAAATGCGAGCGACGTATCCGTTCGAAGCAAGGTGCTGAACTACATCGACCGGCGCGCTCGTTCCCGATCTCAACCGTCCCGTTCCACGTCGCATTCCGCGGCCGGGGATACGGGCAAGCCAATCAAAGACCACACAACATGGGGACTGTGGGACTGTACTTGTTTCTGTTGCACAGCGTAACGAGAATGAATTGATCTGATTGGGTTGATTGATTAATCTGTCTGTCCGATGATGCGGCATATCCCCCTAGACCGATATCCCGCAAATTTTGCTTGCACCGCGTCCTGCCCAACACGTCCGTGCACCTAACTAATTAAAACCTGCACCGCGTACAATACACCCCCTTAAGGATTGCCCTTTCGGCGATTCCTGCCTTCAAATCCCGGTAGGGGATAAAATCAGGCCTTCCAAAGTCACGTAATAATCGTCATTGGGAAGGCAAAATCTGTATCGGCCGCTTCCGTAAGGGCCTTTAGCCCGGCCTCACCCCCTAAAAATGCGTTTTCTCTCTCTTCCAAATCGATCTCCGTCTTTTCTACCAGCGAAATTTGCAAAAAAACGTTAACAAATCCCAACTGTTATAAAAATCCCTCCCATTTTGCCTTAGTAAAGGGTTTGGTTAACCCATCCGCCAATTGGGAATCCGTTAGGACGTATTCGACAGTTACCATACCGGTTTGTACTTTTTATCGTACTTAACAATTGTATATATCGACGTGCTTAAACCGAAAGTTTAAACGGGCTTTTCCCGGCGTAAGCATTCGGATTATCGACGTATTGTTACACAAAATCCGGGTAATTTAGGATTTTAAAGTAATAAGTTTTAGCTTTTTAGGTATTAAAGGGGATAGCTTTTATAGGAATCGGTTAATAAAAATGCCCTTTTTTGCGTTTTAAAAAACGGCCAGGAGCTCCGTTTCGCACGTAAACGTAGCCATTATAAGCTGCTTATTGGCTTTCCAACCGACGATCCCTTTATAAAGCTTTACCACGTATCCTTATGAATTAGCCCGGTCGAATTTGTTATTTCCGTACGAAGCGTTTATATATACCACCAAGCCCTTTTTACTACCAAACGATAGCCCGAAATTCCGGCTACCAAATAGGTAATGCAATATTTAATTAGCTGCTTCGTAATGGGTTAAAAAAAGGTTAGTATTAAAACGGTTTAATCGTAATACATTAAAAGCGATATCCGGCCGGGCTGTAACTATAACATATAAAAGCGAGCCTATTTTACGCTAATACCTTTTTATTTCGTTTGCCGATACCCGCATTTCCGTTAGGATTAACTTTACGGCCGTTATAGGAATAGCCGGAAACGGAAAAAGGGCCGCGGAATCGGCTAACTTAAAGATTTTATCGATATAACTAGCTTAAAAAAAATATATCCGCTTTTTTTATTTTTCTTTTAGGATTTGCATTTTTAAAAACCATTGTAATAGGTGGCCGCCGGTTATTTTATACTTTTATTTAAAACCTTAAACAGTTTATATAGCGGATTCGCGCTAATTTTGAGGAAAAACAACCAAGAAATCGTCCACGTAAACCAGAATTATCACCTAATTTTTAACGAAAATATACGGTTCGTTTTTTAAAACTTAAAAGCCGAATTTTTACAACCTACCGCCCAAATTTTGTTACCAAAGTAAAAAAAACTCGCGCAAACCATATAACGCTTTTTTAAAGCGATAAATTTTGCCGTTTTTTCGGAATCCATTCGGCATCTTTATATATACTGTCTTTTTAAAAGGTGCGTAAACGAAAGCGTTAATAACATCGTATTAAAGGATTTCCCAATCGTATTTTGCTACAAGCGCTAATATAATTTTAAAAAAATGCGCAACAAAAGTAAACGCGTAAATTATCTTTTCCGATGCGATTTATTGCTAATTTCCCCGAATAACAAAACGTGCTTTGCATTTTTAAAATTTCCCGTATTTATCGAACTTATACACAAATACCCATATGCAATCGAGCAACTATTACTTATTTTTTTCCACTTTATTTACTACGTCCCACGAACGTATTTTATAGTAACTCCTTATATAAGCTCGCTATATTTCTTAATAAAGGCGTTCTAATAGGTAATTATCTAACTGCCACTAGTTTTTTAATAGATTAGGGGCGTCGCGTCGGTGCAAACGGCCCCGCAATACCCGCTTAAAAATCTTTTCGTTCGATAATATTTATAGCAGCTGGTTTAGGTGCTGTAAACGCCCTGTCCGTGCTTTACGCGCCATTAACGCTTTGGTTTTTAAACGCCCGTCCACTTTGCCCGCACCCCCTAAAACCCGGCCCGCTTTAAAGGCTGCTATCCATTTTTAGGGTGCCGTTTTAGCCAAAGTTACCCGGGTCCTTAACACCCCCTTAGGCATAATTAAAGCGGCAAACGCGCTAAAAAAATGGACTAAAGTATTATTAGAACTCGGATAGGCTTATTTGGTTTAATTAGCTAAAAGGTAATTAGTTTTTAACGCGTTATTACAATCCTAACCCCCTTAAATATATTTTATAAGGGCCCACGTTTGGGTATTTCGTTTCAACCCTACTTTTAATTTTAAATTTACCCATTACATTCCGGTAGCGTTTAGCTTTATAAGCTGGTTTTCCGGTTCGGGATTTAAACTTAAAATTAAATTCATTTTTCCATTTGCATCCACAAATGTATTTTAAAAACGTATAACAATTTTTTCCGATATTAAAGCAACTTTTTAAAACGTACTTTTGGTATAGTTTTCGGGCTTTCTGGAATAAAAATTGGATTCGTCAAACAATACGTTTTTAACGCGTACAACCTTTTTTAACCTAAACGCCTAAACCCTATACATGTTAACAAAATCGTATCCAACTAAAAAGCTGATTATTACTTTCGAATTGGTTTTATTTTCCATTTTCCTTATAAGCCTTTTTGCCGTAGTTAAAACGTAAACCTTGCAACCGTAAGCGCGTAAATGCGTTTAACGCGGTTATTTCGCGGCCGTTGCATATCCATCCCGGTTCGTTAAATAACTTATAAAACGCTCGTATAAAGATTGCTAATTAAACTTTTATACCGGCAGTTTATTATGCAAATACGTAATTGCGGAAACTGCTTCGGTTTAAAAGTTTCGGGGAAAATTTGCGTATAGTAACATAACGCGCGCCTTTTTAACTAGCAAACCTCCTATGCGTTTGGCGGCGCCGTTTTAAGCTTAGGTATACGGTACGGAAGGTTTAAGCTTAATTCCGTCTTTTTTAAGGCCCTCCTCCCAAAATTTAATAATAAACTCGTTATCGGAGCGGATTCGTTTAATTTTTATTCCATAAAAATTATATAACAAAGCCCTAAAGTTTTTATAGCACCGCTAAAACTCGCTTATTAACTTTTCCATAAAAAAGTAGGTCCAAATATACCCGCTTCAATCGTCGTAAAAGTATATCCAGTATTTAAAGCCCTATAAATCTTTTCGAAAATATCTATAATCCACCGAAATAAAATTTCCAAGCTTTATTTAACTTTTTCCGGGCATTCGATTTATAACCTGTTTTATTTTAGCACAAACGCACGCTTCGCATTTGGCTATTGGAGGACTTTTTAACCTAAGTCCGGCTGTACCCTAAATCGCCCTCGCAAGCACGTTAGGCCCCGGGTAGCCGAACCGGAAATGCTAAAAAGTCCCGTCCTTTAGGGGACTTTAACGGTAATGCCGAAAATTTTACTATTTTGCCGGTGGATCGTTAGGTTATTTATCCGCTACTAAAGCGTTTTAATCTTTCCTTTAACGTGGTTCACCACCGAGTGGGCCAAACCACCGAGTGGGCCACGCCACCCCGACCTCCGGTCAATCGACGCGCATGCCAACCCAATAACGCCAGGAATCCATTCAAACTACTTAGAACTGTATATATCGGACATTTCTACTTTTTCCTAACAGGTGCGCGCATTATATCCGGTTTTGCCGTAGGTGCTACATCGCCGACGAATCGTCGTCGCCCTCCTTTCCTAACCCCTATGGTCGCGCATTTTTTGCTATAGTTATACATCCAGCTTTTGCTGGTCCAGAACATTTCGTACCTCGTCGATGGTAAATGACCCTCTAAATCGGACACGTGTTTTTTTGGCCCTCCGGCGTTTGTTTAGTGCTTCGTTCGCCCTTTGTAGCTTAAAGCACTTTTCCTCCAAAAGGTTGACCCGATGCATGATTGCCTTTGCCCTTTTCGCAAATTGGTTTACAACCGCTAGCATGGATGTCGGAAAGCTGCTTTGGTAATTGGAAATCCGAGTTTTGATGTATTCGGATTGCGAAGTTGCTTCTTTAGCTGTCCGGGGCGTTTTGGAAGTCCAAGGCTCGGGGTTGTTTAGGGGCGTCTTCGGGGGGGTTGGAATCCGTAGCTTTACATCCAGCTTTTTTAAAACCGAATCCGGGTTGAAAGGAGTAAGGCCAGCCCCTCGGAAGCCTTTTTGGATGTTTTTTTTAGTTATAAAGTTAAAAAATGCCGCTTTAAACGCCGAAAGGAACTCGATTTTGGTTACGTGGCTAACGTGTAGCCTTATTAGGTTTTCGATTTGTCGACCGTACGCCCGCTTTATTAGGCCGAAGCATCCGACGTTAAGCGGCTAAAAGAAGTGAAACGAATGCAAAAGCATGCAAAGCGTAATAATGTTGTGTTTTTAGCAATAAAGTTCGAAATCCGTCGAGTGGTGGCTTTCGTAGCCGTCCAGCACTAACAAACGATAGGACCCCGTGGAACGAGTTGCAATATGTTTGTCGAAATGCCGGATCTATTCCAAACCGAGCTCGTTCGTAGTTCACCTATTAGCGCTTGTTGCGATAACCCAATTGCGTGGAAGGTCGGTTTCCGAGTACTAATTAGCTAGGTGGTATTGCCCCTTAACGATAATGAAAGGAAGGACCGCCTAACCGTAACAATTGACCTTTTAAATAACTATAGCCCATTCCCGGTTGCCAGGCTGAACCAGCTTTGCTTTGCCTCGCCCTTCAAATGTTGTAATGACCATAACGGCCGCAATTATGCTCATAAGGAAGCCGGTTTCGTCGAAATTATAGATATCGTCATCCTGGATGCCATATTTGGCTACAGTGTTCCGTACAAGGTCGAACCACGCAAAAACGAGCTTGGGATCTTCGCATTTGGCCCTTTGGTAATCGTACTTTCGAATCCAACGCGTGCCGAGCTCCGGGCGGCGTTTGACGAACCTCGCGACCTAGTTGGTCCTGACGGTGTTCGCGTCGCGTTCGGCGAGCAGTCGGTTGGCCATATCTTCAACACCAGAAGGCCGGGGAGGGAATGCTCGAAAATCCAGCTCGAATATGTACTTAACAAGCGCCTCCTCTTCGGATTCCGTTAATTTCTGGCAATTGGGTATGTTGTCGCGTCGAGCAGGTTGGCCGCGCTTCCGACGCGCTAAAGTCGATCGCGCGACCGAATAGATTTTTGCAGCTTCCCGCATGCTTAATTTCGGGTTGGATTGCAAAGCATGGAGGGCAAGGATTACCCGGCTTTCGTCGTTTTCCATTGACATTGTTGTGGGTGAAGGAATTGGTTGTGAAAGAAGAAGTGTCGCGTTGTCGCGTGTCGTGGCCCACTCGGTGGTGTGGTCCACTCGGTGGTGAACCACGTTAACTTTTTATAATATAGTTATATTCGATAACGAATTGGTTATATTTGTTAAAAATAACAACGAAAAGCTAATCGTCGCTATTTTTAAACGTAAATGGGTTCCGTTTTATATCCCATTATTAGCTTTTCCGCATTAGGCATACGAAAAAAACCACGTTATAAGCGAACTTTTTAATTAAAACCACATTGCGTAACCGGATTTAGCTTAATTTAAACCCCGTTAAAGTTACTAAAGTTACTTTTCCGTAATTAATAATTTAAAGCTTTTTTAATCTTATTTGTACGTAATTTCTGGCCGTAGCGTACCGAAAATTCCGGAACCGGTTTAGGTCGTTAAAAATATAGATAGTAGCCCCGGAATCGAAAATCGTAAACCGGTGGAATAGGTAATCGCTTACGTTAAAAACAGCGCGGTAGGTTATTTCGTATATTGTAATCGTTAAAGCGTTTAATACGACTCCCATTCGTCGAATTAGTTAATTTTTAGCTTTAACTTCCTTTATATGGTTCGTTTAAAGCATTACCCGTTCGTTTTTTTTTGTTTTCCTTTTTAATGTTCCCGGCGTATTTTTTTAATAAAAGCATTTAACTTTTTGTTTTTTTTGCGTTTGTATTCAATAAACTATTGTATAGGTTTTAACGGTATCTACCAATCCGGCGCAAGCTTTTTTAGGATATAAAAGCACTTTTCCGCTTTATGCTTATTTTAGCTACATACGCGGCAAACGGCTTTTGGGGGTAAATCGGATATCCCTTTTCGGTATACTTTTCGGGAGTTTGATTTGGCCTTAGGAATTCGATTACCGGATTTGGACACCGGTAGGCTTTGTTTCCGCGGTCGCTTGCGGGCAACCGTTTCGGTATTATCGTCGGAAAGTGATTCGCTCCTTTTTTTTTAGCTTTTTTGGGCCCGGATCCCGTAGTACCCCCTAAATCGGTAGCTACGAACCTTACCCCTTTAACGCTTTTCAGCTTAACGATAAGCATATCCTCCGTACCCATTTCGTACCGAATCTTTTTTGCAATATCTAAATGCTTTAAAAGCCCGCGTTTAATGCTATCCTAATGGTTTTTGCGTGCTTATAAAGCCCAAAACCTATAGTATTCGCTTACAGCTTTAATAATTGCAAAGAACCAAATTAAAGGCGTAGTAGCTTTTGTAATTTCGGTTTGGGTTCCGTCCTTTATAACTTGTTCGAATTTTTTAATCCATTTATTAATATTGGGAGGTCAAATCGGGGATTTGCAGCGCAGTCACAGTGGCCAGCAGGGTCTCGGTTAGTTGGATTGGGCCCTGACAGGCGCTATAAATAGCGCTGTCGGGGCCCCAAGCTTAGTGGGTGGAACAGGCTTGTATTGCAAGTGAGGGGCGCCAACAATCGCTTCCCTCATATACCCACCGACATCGATCCCGCGGGTTCTCCACCGTGGGGGCTTCCGGTGCCGCAAGCGATTTTCCGAAAAATTATTTGTATGGGATTTCCAAAAAATCGACCCACGGCCACCAAACCCATCTCCGCGTTGGGCCTCCAATTCTGACTTGTGCAAATTGACTCCTGACCAATTCTGTGTAGGGTAGATGTGCAGGGTAGGCGAGTCAGTGCGACCCACAACGGCTGACTTGGGTGCTTAGGCATCCTACAGGGGCTACAGGCCACCTTCAGGCTTTCAGTAAGCGCTATAAATGCTGTAAGCCACCCCCGGGTACGCTATAAGCCCTGCCCGCTACTCCTGTGCACAACCCCACAACAGTACAGGGTAGATAATCTAATAAAAGTAGTACATGGTAGGTTGGGCCTATGCACCCAACCTAAGCTAAATACATTAGTTCTTTTAACACCCCCTCTCTTTAATTATTTGCTTGCAAAAAAGGAAAAGGCTAATTACGGGATAAAAGAAATAAGGGTTGTAAAGAAAATTTTCTGTGCAGTAACCAGCACTGATTGACAAAAAGCCTAACCAAAAAGCACTAAGGAAAAAACTTAAGCTGGGGTTTGTAGGCCCATTAGCTTTAAAAAAGCCTTGTGTTTTGGAGGGGTTAAAGGCTTAGTCAACCCATTAGCGGGCATATTCTTGGTATCGATGTACTGTGTCACACGGAAGAACCCGTGGACTTAACTAGTCGGCATCACGAGTCGGCCTTACGGAGGTTCGGAGACCCGCATAGGCGGTCAACGGCCCCAAGGCCAAGCGGTGAAGGTTGGAAGGCAGTGTGAATCATGTACTCGATACTTCGCACGGATCACAAAGGGTTTATATAAACCCTGCCATCTCCTATGTCTTCCACGAGAGATTCCTTCTTCCTCAAGCATCTCTTGAGCCCATAGAAAGATTATCTGCAATCTAGAGATTCTTTCTCCAAGCCGTCTTTAACCCCTTGTTACATACTGTATCGTAATTGTTTTAGCGCTAACTTCCTCCCTAACGAAATGGAACTTTAGCAGGGTATGTTTAGTCCTTGCATGCATGGTAGGGTTGTGCGCATTTCCGATAGAACCAGTGTTATCGCTAAAAATAGCAATAAGTCCGTTAATAGGGCTTTGCAGCTCTGTAAACAGGTACCTTAACCACTTCGCCTTTCGAAGGGTTTCCGCTAAAGCATCAGTTTCAGCCTCAACAGTGCTAAGGGCTATAGTGCTGGCCCTTTTGCACTTCCAACTAATAGGACCACCTGCTAGGCAAAATAAATAGCCATAAGTTGATTTTGAAGTGGATTTATCCCCCGCATAGTCGCTATCGCTAAAACCAACTAATTTTAACAAGTTACCTACAACTTGTGCATGTATAGGACTTGTTGTTTTCCCTAGGTGCCCGTAGCAGATAGTTGTTTAACGGGTTGTACCTAAGTACCTAAATAGGTTCTTTGCAGCATTTATATGCGTGTTGGTAAGCGCTGTAAGGTGGCGTGAAATCCACTAAACAGTAAAACCGACATCCGGGCGGGTTAAAAGCATCAAATACATAACGGTCCCTATAATCCTCTGTAGCAATTTAACTTCGGCAAAGGTTACAGGCGATCCGCCAGTATCGTTTAGCACACCCGGTTGTAAAAAGATACTTATACTTCGAAAATCTTGCAACCCGAAGGCTACTAGCATTTCATCGATGTACTGGCTCTAGTGGATCCAAAGAAGCCTTTTAGGCCTATCCCTTATGATTTAAACACCCAAAAAATAGGTGGCAGGCCTACGGTCTTCTAATGCATACACTTTATTTAACGACTTTTTCAGGGCTTGGATATATTTAAAATTAGGCCCAATTAACAAGCAATCGTCCACAAAGGTGATAATAAAGTGCTTTATTTTTGCATTGAAGTAAACCGCTGGATTAGAAACAAAAGGCATAAAACCTTCCTTTTTAAATAGGGTTTTTAGCTTGTTCTGCCATTCACGGGGTCCCTGTTTCAAACCATATAGTGCCCTTTTCAGCAGGATCACCTGTTCTTTTAAAGATTTAAAGCCAAAATGCTTAGCGAGCTTTTTGATTTCGGGGGTTGCAGTAGCTAACCACTCTTTAAAGCCTTTTGGAATACTAAGGTATAGCTCCACGTTAAGGTCACTGTTTAAAAATGCCCCAATAAAATCGATTTGTTCGATCTCCCAATCTTTTGCTGCAGCAAAGGCCAGCAAAATACGCCAGGTAGGCGGTATACTAATAGAGGCAAAGGTTTCGATAAAATCCAAGCCTTCTATTTGCAAAAAACCCCTAGCAACCAGCCTGGCTTTATATTTTAGGGGGCGATTTTTTTTATTTTTTTTAAGCTTAAAAACCGGTCGACAGGTTATTAATCTCCGCCCTTTAGGTAGTTTAGCTTTTGGCAGGAAGTTAAAAGTTCTAGCGCGTAAAAGTTGCTCGAATTCTAACCTTAAGGCAATTAACTAATATTTATTATAGGAGCTTTTTAAAGCCTTTTTATAGGAATTGGGTTCGCCGTTTTTAGCAGGCTTTTTCTTTTTAACAGCCTGTTTTGCTTTATAGCAAATATAGTAAACGAAATCGTCGACTTCCATTAGGTCTGGTTCAGGTAATGCCTTCCCCAAAGCATCAGCGAAGGTATCGCTAACACGCACTTCCTTATCCACTATAGGTACCGGTATTTTACGTATCGGGGGCACTAAAACTGTAGGCTTTTTAGGGGGCCGTACAGTGGCTTGAATAGGCTTAGGGGGCCTATATTGCAGGGTAGGTAGCAAAGCTTTTAAAGTTTCCGCAAGCAGTTGATTTGGTAGAGAATCGATTTCCACTTCGCTTTCAAATTTACTAACGGGGGTGAAAACATTAGTTGGAATAGTGCCTTTTTCAGCAGGGTTTTCGAAAGTAACCCCTTTTAAATTATTATCCCCCTCTGGAACGAGATTTTCTACTGTTACCCCCTTTAATAGCTTGATTGTAAAGGTTTTATATACCGCCCTTCGTGCAAGCGCATATACAAAGACAATTGTTTTGCTCAAAGCTCCGAAAAGCCTAACGGGTTCCGTTCTGGTTGCTAGTTTCTTCGATTTTGCCCTATGTTCCAAGGGTATTAATACTTCCGCATGGGTACCAATTACCCTATAATGGCCTAAATTAGGCCTATGAAAAAATCCGGGTTCTACTTCGTTATAAAACTTTTGGTAGGGGCAAAGCTCCCTATTAGTAACTGCAGTAGCGTTTACTAGTTCAACTACGGCAGGTAGGATATAACACCACAAATAAAACGGCAGGCCTGCCGCAGTAATCGTAGCCCTAAGCCTGTCTAAAATCACCCTTACAAAGCGTTCTAACAGGCCATTTTGCCCGTGGTTATAGGGGTTTAACGTTTTAAACGCAGCGCCTTTTTTATTAAGCCAATCTTTTAGCGCCAAATTAACCTCCCTACCACCATTAAAAAATAACCTTAAGGGATAGCGCCCGTAGTTTGCTTTTAAGCTCTTAAAAAAGGATTTTATAGCTGTGTACACTACTGGGCCGTGCTTACTGGATAGCTGGAAGGTCCACCTATATTTTGATTTTCAATTAATAAGCAGAAGGATTACTGGCTTTCTATTATGTAGCGTTAGGGATAAAGTAACAGTACCCCCTTCGATAAAATCTAAAACGTTATCCGGTAAAGGCAACGGGCCTTTTTTAGTTCTCCATACTGCTACAGTTTTGGCACAAATTGCGCATTGCAGCCTTTAAACTTTATTAAAGTTAAAGAAACCTGCAGTTATTTTAGCAGTCTTTTTTAGCAACGCCAACCCCAAATGCCCTAATCGGCGGTGCCAAAACAGCGCTTTTAGGGCCAAATCTTCATCACACCCTTTTACAACGTCCCCCTCTGCATTTACCCATCCGTCAACTAACTTTTGGAAGCCTTTAGGGGTAATATCGATATAAGGGGCCGCCTGTACCTTACCTACTAGGGGAGACTCGGGCAACGGATCTTTTGCATAGGAAGTCCCCTTTTTTAGTAAAGTAACGTCCTCTGGAATAGGCTTTTTAATGGATTTGTTTAGTGGCTTGCCGAGCTTACGGGGCTTAACTACACGGGAGTTTTTAGGGCTTTTTGCACTAAATTTAGGCTTGGTTTTAGTGGCCCCTTGTTCCAATTTTTTCTTTTGGTTTAAGGTAGCCTTACCTTTGGTATAGGGTAGCTTTTCCGTTTAATCCGTATTTTTTTTTAAATCAGAATCGAAACGAGCATATTCCTCCTGATTTATAAGGGGAACGTTGTTAAATTTAACGCTAATTACGGGAGTCACCCGCTGTAAAGCATGGCTAAAATTTGTGCTATAGTGAAATCCTTTGCGTACATTGGGCAAAATATACCCTTTAACGTTAAAAAAAAAACCGTTATTAACGGGATCCAAAACGCCTCAGCGTTTATAATTGGAGTTAAATAGCTTGTGTTTAACAAGAACACCGCCTAACTTATAGTAACGAAGACCACTAATAATATTAATATCGAATTCGGGGATAAACAATACATTTTTTAGTGTTATTACTTCGAAAACATTAGGGTTTGTAAAGCATTTCACTGGTATTTTAACAGTGCCTATGCTTTTAGTGGTTACGGGGCCGCCACCCGTTATAATCTCCTTTTTAGTTTTAGTACTAAAATTAGAGAAAAGCTCCTTAAAGTTAAAGATGTGATTTGTGCTACTTGTGTCGTATAGAATAGGGGCTTTTAAAGCCTTTTTAGCGTTATTTACAGATTTACAGCGCGTGCACTGCATTGCCGCCGGTAAATCAAAGGTAGTTGAAGCCTTTAAATCGGATTTAGGATCCGAAAAGTCACTGTTATTTGATACGTCCAATAACCCCAAGTCCACAATTCCGCTACTAGCGTTACTTTCCGAAAACCTTATAGAAGGGTTTTTAGCGCCAACACCCCCTGAAAGGAGATTGTAACTTAGCGCTACAAAGGAAGTTCCTTTTTTATCGGAGGACTTGTTACCGTCTTTTCTCTTCTTTTTGGATTTGTCAGATCCAGAGGAGCCATTTTGGCTTTTAGGCTCATTTTTAGCCTTTTTGCCATTCCTTTTAGCGGCTTTCTTCTTTTTCTTTTTTCCTTTGCCTTTAGTATTAGTACCCTTTTCGCCTTTTGGCTTTTTTTGCGATTAAGCCTTATGGCTAGCAGCCTGTTTGTGGGCTGTAGAGATTGGATTATAGGTTTTAGCAATTAAATCAGCTATTAGGTATTGCAAATTAATGCCTTCGGTAAACTGCCCTAAAGCAGTAGCACTACGAATAGTACTCCGAAGCCTTTCAGCCCACTGGGGAAAAGACCCCTCTATGGCCTTTAGGTATTGATTTTTGATATTAACAGCAGCTAATTGCATTTGACTATTCCGGAGCCGAACTAGCAGTAAATTGAAGTAGGAATTAAACTCGCTAATACCTATTAAAATTGGGAGGTCAAATCGGGGATTTGCAGCGCAGTCACAGTGGCCAGCAGGGTCTCGGTTAGTTGGATTGGGCCCTGACAGGCGCTATAAATAGCGCTGTCGGGGCCCCAAGCTTAGTGGGTGGAACAGGCTTGTATTGCAGGTGAGGTGTTACGGGGTAAGCCGAAGGCCTGTACGAGGTGATCACGATAATACTAGACGGTAATCCGGGGGTAGAAGTCCTATATTGCTATAGGGTAGATACGACAACTTCAGCTTGGTTGTAGCAATCGCCGGATTGCCTCAACCAAGCCGCCTAAGTAGCGCGGCCCCCTGGGCCTCGTTGCGTGCCTGGGTGCCTCAGGCCTCCACAGGGCACAGCCCCACCAGGGAGGCTGAGACCCTCCTTTGTGGCGGCCCTTTTTATCGCGACGGGCCTTCTTACACTATCCCCCCTCTAGGGCGCTGACGTCTCGGCAGCGCCTACTGGTAGGGATGTAGTGGTACCTTTCCTAAACAGCTTCGGTTTGCTGTTTTTGGGGTTGGGTTATCGGTGGAAGTGGCAATTCGATCTGAGGTGTCGAGTTGGGCGTGGTGTGAGTTTTGAATAGCCTTACTTTTGGGGCTGCAGCGAGTCCCCAGTGATTTCCGGTGGGGCTCGGGCGACGGCAGGTGCGGGGGTCCGGTGGGTCCCGGCCACGGCGGCGGCAGGTGCAGCTGGCCCGGTGGGTATCTAATTCCCTTCCGGCCCGGCGACCTTCCACCTTTTCCTTTCCTTAACAACAACAACTTTTCAACTTGTTGTTGTTCTACCCAACCTGCCTCTCTTGCCTTGGCTCGCGCCTGGGCTTACGCGAACGCTCTAGTCTGCTTGCTCGTTTGCATCAGTCCTGCGTTCGCGCTCCTCTCTTCCCTGCTCTTTGGCGCTCGCGCAGCCGAACGTCCACTCGATTTGCGCCTGGAGCTCTCGTTTTCCTTTCTGTCAGGCGCTCGCTTCCGACCGCGCGCTCATTCGTGCGTCCTACTCGTTCTCGTCCCCTCCTCCAGCACGCTCGTCTCGGGCGTGGGCTAACCTTCTTCAGGCCATGTTTTACGATTACGAGGATAACGCCGCCGTCCGGCGTCAGCTTTTCGGTCTCGCCGACAACGAGCAAGCGGTGGTCCGGAACCTGTCTGCGGCTCCGAACGTGCGCGCGCGCGTTCATTTCCGACCCTCCATTCCTTTTCCTGGGGTGGCTCCGGTTTGGCCTTATTCGACTCCTCAGCTGCCCGCATATCCCGCTGAACTCTTTCGGAGGTTGCACGACCTTACGGATCTTTCCGACGATAAGCAGCTGCTCGCTCTTCGGCTCCTTGCCGAAGAGGACCGTCGCCAGGTGACGGTCGTGCCGATTGCCGGTCCGCTCGACTTCCACGATAACCGGCGTCTATTCCCTTGCGGGAACTGCTACGTTGCCGACCTTTTCCGGGGCGGCGAGTATAACGAGCATGACTTGGTGTGTGCTGTCGGTCTCCTCGAGGCGGGTCGTTGCTATTAGTGTGCTTGGCGCGGCTGGGTCTATCGTCCCTTGTAAGTTCCTTTTCCGATCCGACGTTGTTATGCTCCCGGCTTATATGAACTTTTTAGGCCTCGCGAGTACCCGTTCAGCGTGGACCGCACCCTGTTGGAAGCAGCCTGGTGGGTGCGTGGCGGGCTGCCCTCTCCGGCCATTGGAATTTTGCGCTTCCGGGCCGTTTACAACCTGCTCCTATAGGAGAATCTGCATGGATCCTCCGTTACTACCCACCCCGACGCTCGTCGTGGTTTGCTGTTTTCGGCTGTCGACGGGGGACGGACTCCTGCGAACGTGGCGGTTTTGACCCCAATGCATCCCGACCAGCTGGTGTTCCTTTGGGAGCTGACGCACTCGTTTTATTTCCTCCCGACTCCTCGCGACTTGCTGGTATCCATCCGGTACGAGCGCATCGCCGGCGGTTACTGGAGCTTCGTCGAACGTCCGCATGTGCACATTCGGATCCCTTCTTTTCGCGAGCTCGGCCTGGTCAACGCGCGTTTGGCCGATTTAGGTCAGCCTGTCCTCCGGAACCGTGCTTCGGTGATGATTCACGTAAATCATGCCAATCGCCCTTTGCGTTTCTTCGACTTCGAGCAAGCCGGGGCCGCTCATCGGATCCGTCTTTTAGGCCCTGCAGGTCCCTAGGGTGAAATCTCCGACGCCGGTTTCGTAAGCGATGGTACGACGGAGGAGGAAGCAGAGGATTGGCTCGAGCACGTCGCTTCGCTGCTCGATTCCACCGGGTAAAGGATAGTGCAAATGGAAGGCGGGCTCTTGGTTGGTAAAGGAGTCGCAAACCCTGGTTGACGTTGCTTTTCCCTTTCCTTTCGGGCTTATTTTGTTGGGTCTTTTGGCAATCTCCTTTCCTTTGGGCCTGGGATAGGGTTATCCCATTTGCGGTGCGTTTTGCGTTTCCTTTTCAAATAGGCGTTAACCAGTTTGCGTAAGTTTTCCAAATGCTTTTTTGGTTCCTACGTGTTGTATTCCACCGGCTATCCTATCCATTTAACCAGGAAAGATCGGGATCCTTCCTGCTTACGCATGTCGATAACGTCCTCCATTTCCCACTCCTCCGTCTCCTTTTCCAATTTTGGGAGAGCAAAGTTGGGGGGTTACGGACGGGAATCGTCCCACGGTTCCAGCAACGTTACGGAAAAAACGTTATGCAAGCGGCTGTATTTGTCCGGCAGTTGCACTTCGTATGCTAAACTGCCAACCCTTTTTATAATAGGTACTCGGATGTAAGTAGGTGCCAGCTTGCGGGTCCCTGTTTTGAACCGGAAGTTCCTTGTGGATAGGCCGACGATTTGTTTTTTTTAGTACTTTTGAGGTTGTTTCCGTTGGTTGTAGTACCGGCGTTGGGCTTTCATAGTACGAGCATGGTTGGTCCGTATGTCGGTTCGGATCTTGCGGATATGGTGCAACCGCTCCAGTACTTTTTGGACTTTGGTTTGCTTTGGGTCGATTACGATTTTATATATGCGAGGGTTAAACCTATACAGTGTTTTAAAGGGACTGACGCTAATGGTTTCGTGCTTGGCGTTGTTGTACGCAAATTCGGCCTTATGCAACATTGCTGCCCAACCGTACTTTTTTCGGTTAATGGACGTCCGTAAGTAATGCGTTAGTGTTTGGTGGGTGCGCTCTGTTTGGCTATCGGTTTGAGGATGGAACGCCGTGGATAGCCGTCGGGCTGAGTGCAAAGCTTTTCGGTACTCCGCCTAGAAGTGGCTTGTTAGCAGCGAATTTTTGTCGCTAACGATACCTTCCGGGGTGCCGAACTGGCATTTAACGTACTGCTACAGCATTTGGGCCAGCATAAGCGCCGAGATGGTTTTGCGCACTGGGATGAATTTGGCGTATTTGGTAAAGCGGTTAATTACCACAAGCACGGCATTATACGTTTGTCCTGTGGAAGTTGGGCATTCGGGTAGCCCTGTAATAAAGTCCAGGCTAATCTTTTGGAATGGATGCTCCGGCAATGGGAGCGGTTGCAGTTCGCTATAGGGTTTATGTTTGGGCACTTTAGCTCCTTGGCATGCCTGGCACGATTTAACGTAGGCTACGATGTCCTTGTCCAGGTTCTCCCAGTGGAACTTGCGTTTAATAAGTTCTACTGTTTTGTGAATTCCGAAATGTCCGGCCCGGGGGTCGTCGTGGTGCTAAGCCATGATCTGGGCTTTTAACGCTTTTTGGGCAGGTACTACTAAGCGTCCCCGGAAGTACAAAACTCCGTCTTCGTTTATATGGTATCTTTTGTGGGTGGTTCGGCCTTTCCTAGCCTTATCGCCTCTTTGGGCGGCATCGCTCCTTCCGGCGGCATTACGTTTGGGCGCGGTATCGCTTCCTTTAGCGGCATCGTTTCCAGCGGCATCGCCTTCCCTGGCGGCATCGCGGCTTTGCGCGGTATCGCCTCCTTTGGCGGCATCGCGTTTCCGCGCGGCATCGCTTCTAGCGGCATCGCCTTCTTCGGCGGCATCGCGTTTCCGCGCGGCATCGTTTCCAGCGGCATCGCGTCTTTGCGCGGCATCGCCTTCTTCGGCGGCATCGCTTTTAGCGGCATCGCGTCTTTGCGCGGCATCGTGTCTTTGCACGGCATCATGTTTTTGCATGGCATCGCTTTTTGCGGCATCGCGTCTCTGCGCGGCATCGTGTCTTTGCACGGCATTATATCTTTGCATGGCATCGCTTCTTGCGGTATCGCGTCTTTGCGCGGCATCGTATCTTTGCACGGCATCATATCTCTGTATGGCATCGCTTCCAGCGGCATCGCTTCCTGCGGCATCGCGTCTCTGCGCGGTATTGCCTTTCTAGGCGGCCACGCTTGTCCTAGCGGGCTGATCTCTCTGGATCCCGGCGCTGTCCTTTACCAAAGCACGTAATGCGACAATTTTTTGGTCCTGCGTTTGCAACCGCTTAACCAATTGGTATGTTGCTCGGCCTGGTTTATCGGCCCTGGCCGTTTCGTCCTTTATTAGTTCGATAATGACAGGGCGAGGGAGCAGTTGGTTATAAATAACGCTTTTAGCTCCAAGCTCCTTTGCTAGCAGTTCTTTTTCTGCCCGGGGCTGAGCCGTCGCGGACCTTTTTGGGTTACCTTTTGGGCCAGGCTTTGCCTGCCACTCTCGTTTTTTATTGCGAGTAAGGGCTGCGATAGGGATTTGTATGGCCATTTGCAGCCCAGGCCGTAAAGACTGGTTATTTTCGGCGACCTCCGAACGTGCCCGTTTTAGGCGAGGCCTTAACGGCATTTGTTTTTCGTCCTTCCCTTCCATAAGGGCATCGATTCGGGTAAAATAGTTTAAAGGGTCGACGCTATGACTATTCCTTTTTAAGCGGGCGCGTTGCCTCTTTTTTGGGTCGCGAACCCGAGTCGGAATCTTTTTTGCAGCTTGCATATATTGCTTTACGATATTTGGACAATTCTTTTGGATCGTTAGTGTAGCTATTTGTTAGGTTAATTTAGCTGGCAGGTGCGGCAACAAGTTCAGTTTGGCCGCAAAGGACGGGACGACGTCCTCGTATGTGATCTCTCCCCCTATATAATCTGGCCTCCTGGATAGACCGTCGGCGGGGTTGGTTTTGCCTGCTTTATGTTTAATATTAAAGTTAAACTGCGACAGCCTGTACACCCAGCGTGCCAACCTCCCGCGGAGGTTTTTCGCGGGTGTTTGGATTACTCCCTTTAGGGCTTGGTGGTCCGTTAGTATTGTAAATACTTTGGAAGCTCCTTCCAAGTATTGGCGCCAGTGTTCCAACGATTCGATAATCGCTAGTAGCTCCTGCTGGCCCGTGGCCCATTTCTGTTCCGCGTCGGTCAGTTTGCGGGAATAGAAAGCCACGGGGTGCCACCTGCCATCCGTTAGTTGCGATAGGATGCTAGAAATGGCTTTGGTAGAAGCGTCTGTTTCCACTCGTGTTTTTTTAGTTGGATCCCAATGCTTTAAAATGGTGGCGTTCCCGAAAGCCTTTTTAAGTCTTTCGAATGCCCTAGCTGCCGACTGCGGCCAGTCGAACATCCCCTTTTTTTTGCCGTTTTGACTGCCTTTAAGCAGCTCGGTTATGGGTGCTACTACGCGCGAGTAGCCGGGAATGAATTTGCGGTAAAAGTTGGCGAAGCCTAGGAACATTTGGATGTCCCTGTAGAACTCGGGTGGTTGCTATTCCTGGATAGCTTTTGTGCGATTGGGGTCCATGGAAATGCCTTCCTTGGAAACCCGGAAGCCCAGGAACTCGACGTGGTTTTGGAAAAACTCGCATTTGGATTGCTTTGCATATAGCTCGTGTAACCGGAGTCGCTCCAAGATTTGCTTTACATGCATTTCGTGCTCCTTTTCGGTTTGGGAAAACATAATGATGTTGTCGAGATACACCACGCAGATGTGGTCTATTAGCCTTGCTAGCGCCCTATGCATGTAGGCTTGGAACGTTGACGGGGCGTTGGTTAATCCGAAAGGTATAATAGTGTATTCGAACAGCCCGTATTTGGTGCGGAAGGCTGTTTTCTATTGGTTTTGCTTTTTGATCCGGATGCGATGGTATGCGTCCTTTAAATCCAGTTTGGAAAACCACCTCGCTTTTGCCAGTTTGTCCATTAAGTTAGAGATAAGCGGCAAGGGATATCGGTTTTTGCGAGTGATTCGGTTAAGGGCGCGGTAGTTAACGCATAAGCGCAGCGTACCGTCCTTTTTGGGGACGAACAACACAAGGGAGCCTGCGTCGGCCTCGGAAGGGTTAACTCTTCCCAAAGCCAGGTTCTTTTGGAGATATTCCTTTAACGCTGTTGCTTGTTTTTCCGAGGTTGGGTACAGGGCGCCTACTGGGGGTTTGGTCCCTTCCTTTAACTCGATAGCATGTTCCGCTCCTTCCAGCAGTGGAAGTGCTTTGGCCCGTCGGTTCGAAAATACGTTGGTATAGGCTTGGAGGCGCGGGTCGAGGGGTTCGGCCAGCTTTTTTTCGTCCTTATTATTAAGTGAGGGGACCGTGGGCTCGTGTGCATTGAGCTGGTGATGCGTTGCTGTAATATGCCCGATAACGGCCTTTGTTAGCTGCATTTGGTATGCTGGCGAGCCCGAAGCAACGGCGGCCGCCCAATTATTTGGGTTAGGGACGCGTGTCGTCCTAAACTTCTAGGACTGGTCGGCGTTAAATAGGTTAATGCCTTTTTAGGCCATCGTGGGATGCCTAATAAGGATATCTAATGCGTCCGCACTCCTGCGGATGGCGTAAAACAGCGCGGTAATGGTTCGCTTTTGGCCCTTCCGATTTTGGGCTTTTAAAGTGATGTAATGGGCCCTATAACATTTAATGGGTGCGCTTTGGATTCCGATAAGCTCGGGGATCGGCTCGGAGGCCGCGGGAAGTTTGAACTTCCTAATGAACCTGTGGCTTACTATATTCGCTGCGGCGCTTGTGTCCAGGTCTATTAGCACCTTGATTTGTCGTTTTGTCGTTTGGACGTTTATGCCCGTCCTAAAGGAACGGCCATGGCCTTTTATGTTGAGGATGTTAAAGCCGCGAGGGTAGGGGTCGTTTAGCGGCTGTCCTCGTTTCCCGACTTATTGTTATACTTTGTTTGGGAATGATGACGGTCGTTTCGAGCTGGGGCATGCTCGTTTTCGCCGCTGCCGTCACTCCTACGGTCGTAATCGAATTCGTCGTTTTCGGGGTACTGGGCGTCGATTGCTTTTACCTTTTTAGGTTTGGCAGGGCAGTTAGCGGCCTAATGACCCGTTTTTCCACAATTGTGGCATGTCCCGGGCTTCGGTCCCGTGTGGTTTGTTCGCTTGGCTTTGCCGTCGTAGCTCGATGGCTTTTTTGTTTGGGGCGTGCTGGATTTGGGGAACCGATGGTCTCCCGACCTCTTTTCATAACGGCGGGAGTCCTGCCGTTTGGAGTCGAAACGGCGCGAGTCATTACGGCCGTTAGGCCGGCGGTCATTTTGCCGGTTAGGCCGTCCTTTTCGTCCGTCCCTTTTTTGGGAATGGTATCCCGAGGGGCGTTGGTTCCTGTAAGGCTTTTGGGACTGGCGATGCTCGAACGTTTTGCCGGAAGGCTTGCCTTTTTTAACAGCCCATTTCCTTTCGGCTGCGTTGGCAACGTCCCTGGGGGTGTCCCAGTTGGTTTGCGCGTCGGCTACCAGCTCATCCTGTAACCAATTTTGCAAGTGGAAGGAAAACTTTTTCGATAGGCGAGATAGCTGCTGAGGGTCTGTCCACGAGGTTTTAGGTTCAATTTTTTATGCTAATATTTGCCATTTGGTGAGGAACGACACCGGGGATTTTTAATGACCTTGGTGTAGCTGTTTGTGGCTGATTTAGCTATGGTGGATTTGGATGGTCGGGTCGACTCGTCCCTTTTCGAAGTAGTCGACGAAGTCCTTCCATAGCCACTGATGGGACTCGGCCGAACCATACAATCTTTCGGCGTGAGTCCTCCAGTTGGCGGCTACTTCGTGGTGTAGCGAGGGCATTGCCCAAGTTATTTGCACCCAGTCGGGGGCGCCATCGTATAGCGCATTCCCTTTTTTAATGCCTTGGACCCAGTTCCTCACCTCCGAAGGGGTGGCGTTGGCCTTAAGAGTATTAACGCTATATTTCGGGGGTTTGTTGTAACGCGGTGTAGGGGCGTGATTTCGGGATTTGGATGACAGGATCTTTCGAAGAAGTTCCATCATTTGGGCCGTGCTTCCGTCGCGGTGTTCCCTTGTAGGGCGGCGGTCGTCCGGTCCGGGGGATTCGGAGCGTCGAATTGGAGCGCGCGATTGGTCCGACCTTGTGCGGTACGTGTGATGAGAAAATCGTGAGTTGCGGGAAGTGTCCTTGGATCCGTGGTTGGAAGGGCTACGGGATCGGGGTTCGTCGCGCTTTGGAGATCGGGCTCCTCGCATCGTTAACTCCTTTTGTCGGTGTTTCTGATACCGTCCTTCCCTATGCTCGGGTTTCGGGGGACCGTATTTTTTGCGCGGGGGCTCCTCTTTGCGACGACCAACGAGGTTACGTCGGTCCTCGTGTACGTGATCGACGTTTTCTTCGGAATCGGGGTCGTGGGTGAGGGCGGAGGCCCGACTAGCGGGTCGGGTTCGCTCTTGCGAGTGGCGGCTGACGCGATCCAGGAGGTCGCGGAGGGCGCCGCTGCCCCCTTCCTGTATGAGGTCTCGTAGGTCCTGCTCGAGTTGGTTGGACGCGGTTTCGGCGGGCGGGGGTGCCGGCTTACGACGTGCCGTTTGTGAGCGCGTTGTAGGCCTTATTGCCGTCGTCGCCGGAGGGCGTGACCCCGTCGGGGCTGGCTTTCCGGGTGTCGCGTCCGATTGACCGTTTTGGATTATGGTGATCGGCTCGTACTCCCAAAAAGGGTGTAGAAGCTGAAGAATGTTACGGGGTAAGCCGAAGGCCTGTACGAGGTGATCACGATAATACTAGACGGTAATCCGGGGGTAGAAGTCCTATATTGCTATAGGGTAGATACGACAACTTCAGCTTGGTTGTAGCAATCGCCGGATTGCCTCAACCAAGCCGCCTAAGTAGCGCGGCCCCCTGGGCCTCGTTGCGTGCCTGGGTGCCTCAGGCCTCCACAGGGCACAGCCCCACCAGGGAGGCTGAGACCCTCCTCTGTGGCGGCCCTCTCTATCGCGACGGGCCTTCTTACATGAGGGGCGCCAACAATCGCTTCCCTCATATACCCACCGACATCGATCCCGCGGGTTCTCCGCCGTGGGGGCTTCCGGTGCCGCGAGCGATTTTCCGAAAAATTATTTTGTGTGGGATTTCCAAAAAATCGACCCACGGCCACCAAACCCATCTCCGCGTTGGGCCTCCAATTCTGACTTGTGCAAATTGACTCCTGACCAATTCTGTGCAGAGTAGATGTGCAGGGTAGGCGAGTCAGTGCGACCCACAACGGCTGACTTGGGTGCTTAGGCATCCTACAGGGGCTACAGGCTACCTTCAGGCTTTCGGTAAGCGCTGTAGATGCTGTAAGCCACCCCCGGGTACGCTATAAGCCCTGCCCGCTACTCCTGTGCACAACCCCACAACAGTACAGGGTAGATAATCTAATAAGAGTAGTACATGGTAGGTTGGGCCTATGCACCCAACCTAAGCTAAATACATTAGTTCTTTTAACACCATTTAATTATATTTTTAAAATTCCTCGGTCCTCGCATAACCTTTTTATATGCGGCTTTCGCCGTTTTTTAATTTTCGAAAAAATAAAATTCCCCGTATTTTTGGAAATTAATATAGCTTTTTTGGATAGCGACCCTTATATACCCGTTTTTTAAAGCAAAATGCCTATTTTTTAGGGTCTCGCAAACCGTTTAATCCATCCATTTGTAAATGCTTTATGCGTTTTTATATCCCTCCTTATATATATGTAAGGCATATTAATAACTAGCCATTTTTTTTTAAAAAAGCACACCCAAAAAATCGAACATAATTTCGGAAACGTTTTTTGGGTTCGAAGGATCGGCCGGGACCTCCGTAAACGTCGAAAGAATAGAGTTCGTATTTTTTAACCGTGTGTTTCTTTTTAAAAAAGGACTTTGGGGGGGGCTTTTTGGCTTATTTGCGAAATTTTCGGAAGCGAATGGAATTAAGGCCACTTTTCCTCGCCCAAAACGAAAAGCGTTAGGCTAAAGGAATCGATTTTCCGTAGGAAAGCCGTATTCCATCCCTTCCAACCGGTATAGTCCTTAAGGGTTGGGCCGTATTCGGTAGTAGCCATTTTTGGTATCGTTAGACGCTGCTAATTTGCGCGGTAAACTGGACAACGCAAATGAAACTTTTAATCTATTGCATAGCGTAACGAAAATGAATTGATTTGATTGGGTTAATTGATTGATCTGTCTGTCCGATGATGCGGCATGTCCCCCTGGACCGATATCCCGCAAATTTTGCCTGCACCGCGTCCTGCCCAACACGTCCGTGCACCTGACTAATTAAAACCTGCACCGCGTGCAACAGTTTCGATCGATTTGCACCCATGGCATTCTCACATGCGAGATGCGGTCAAGGGCAAATTCCCGCGCCAAAGAAGAACATTTTTGCCGTGTTTTTGCGGGCAGCGGCGTCGATGCTTCTCCATCGTTCGAGCGGGGCGATGCGGGGAGATTCAGGGGCCCCCTGGGGTTCGGCATCATTCGCCCCGTCGGCAATGGCAGACGCTGTTGTCATTTTGCGGGGGAAGCGATGGGGGCAAATCTCTGTCTCGGTGAATGGACCACAATGTGTTTATTGCCGTGCCTGCAGTGAGGCTGCCGGAGAGGAGTCTCATCGGCCCGCAGGGTGGCCAGAAGACCGTCTTGGACTCATGGTGGTCGAGCCATCCGCAGAACTGCAGAGGGATTTTCCTACCGCACCGTTTCCCCTCCTTGGCGCACCAGCGGAACCGGGCTACCAGGGCATGACAGTTGGCCCAATGGAACCGAATGCCTATACGCTAGCGCATGTATGGATGGCATGGATGGCGAGATGATGGAGATCACCCAATATTGGCCCAATACAACCCTGCTGGCCCGCCTCCACAGTTCGCTGGCTGGCTAGAATCATAGGAAGCAACCATGGGTACATAAGAGCCGGGTGCCGTCCTATTGTTGGCCTTGAGATGGGATGATAGTTCCCTCCATCACCCCCCTGGTTCTCGCTTTCCGGCAAGATCCTTGGAGGCAAGCTGGTCCCTCTCGGCCGCTAAGCAAGATGAAGACCTCCCCTCTCTCCTGGTTGGCGACAGCCGCGCCCCTCCTGGCGGCGGTGCGGTGCGAGACCTCATTTAGCGAGAAGTGCGCCGCCTTTGCCAGCAAGATCTCCCTGCCCAACACCACCGTCTGGTTCACCGAAGCCGTCGCGGCGGGCACGAACCTCACCTTCCCCTACAGCCCTCCCGACTGCGGCCCGCCGTCCCAAGTTGCGCCAGCTGAAGTCTGCCGCGTTTCCCTGCTCCGGGAGACGTCGGCCCGCTCCAACGTCAGCTACGAGGTGTGGCTGCCGTCCAACTGGACCGGCGACCGATTCCTGAGCGCCGGCAATGGAGGCCTCGGTGGCTGCATCGGATACAGTGACCTGGCCTATGCCACCTCCAGGGGCTTCGCTGCCGTTGGTGGAAACAATGGTCACAACGGCACTGGGGGAGCCGCCTTTGCCTACGACAAGGGCGTCATCGAGGACTTCTCCTGGCGCTCCGTCCATGGCGGTGTTATGCTTGGGAAGCAGCTCGTTGCCGACTTCTACGGCCGCCCGCACGCCAAGAGCTACTACCTTGGCTGTTCCACTGGCGGCCGGCAGGGGTTCAAGATGGCCCAGGATTTCCCCGAGGACTTTGACGGCATTGTCGCCGGTGCTCCCGCCTTCGCCTTCAACAACCTGTCGTCTTGGTCTGGCTACTTCTACACGGTCGCCGGCCGTCCGGGCTCGCCCGAGTTCCTGAGCTTCGACCAGTGGGGCGCAGTGCACGCCGACATCATCGCCACCTGCGACGCCCTCGACGGGGCGGCCGACGGCATCCTCGAGGACCCGGACCGGTGCTTCTACCGCCCGGAGAGCCTCATCTGCGGCTCGCCCCGGGCTAACCCCGCGACGTGCCTGACGGGCCCGCAGGCCGAGACGGTGCGCAAGGTGTTCAGTCCCATGTACGGCCTGAGCGGCAACCTCGTGTACCCGCAGCTGCAGTACGGCGCCGACTTCCCGGCCTTTGCGGGCATCTACCTGACGGGCCAGCCGTTCCCGCTCTCGGGCGACTGGTTCCGGTACGTGACGTACCACGGAACCAACGTCACCTTCGACCCGGCGCTACTGGGGCCGCGCGACTACGAGGCTAACGAGGCGGCCGACTTCACGGGCATCTCGACGTGGAAGGGCGACCTGTCGGCCGTGCGTGACCGCGGCGCAAAGGTCCTGCACTACCACGGCCTGCAGGACCCGCTCATCACGAGCACCAACAGCGCGCGCTACTACAACCACGTCGCGCGCACCATGAGTGCCAGCCCCAGCGAGCTGGACAAGTTCTACCGCTACTTCCGCGTCTCGGGGCTGGCGCACTGCAACGGCGGCACCGGCGCGGGTGTGATTGGCAACGCCGCAGGCGCGAGCCTGGACCCGGACGAGAACGTGCTGTCGGCCCTGGTGCGCTGGGTCGAGGAGGGCGTCGCGCCCGACACCATCACGGGCAGCGCCGTCGTCAATGGAGCCGTGGACTACAAGCGCAGGCACTGCAGGTACCCCCTGCGCAACACGTTCAAGGGCGGCGCTGGAGGGGACGCCAAGAACCCGGACAACTGGTCGTGCGAGCTGTAAAAGCGTGGCATTCGATGCTTGGTGTGGCAGTGCTTGTCGTAAGAGTTGGACAAGCGGCCTGTACCAAACGCACACACGCCACTGGAGATGCAGGCAGGACAAACGAGAGACAATAATAAAACTAAATAATGATACCTCGTCTTCCTTGCCGTATAGACTTGTCGCTTGCATGTCACGGACCACCGTTGAGAAGGCTCTGCGGCCCAAAATACGCAGGTAAGAAGGACATTGAATGGATACTTCATGATAGCCCGGGCGCTGCTGTGTATTCAGCTCTTTCTGGAGGTTTCTAGGAGCCTACCAACGCGGGCTGCCCGCGCCAACAAAGCCTTCTACAAGAACGCAGAAGGCCACTGGGGCGTAGTCCTTCCGTGCCAGAGAGCCGCGCATGCTCAGCATTCGCCAGTCAGCCTTCGACGTCCGGATCCGTCAACCTCGGCGGCCCATCATAAAAACATCCTGTCGCGCTGGAGTGGATCCCAGCCCCAGCCGTGCAGCCAGCACCTACGGCAGTCACGGTCCTCTGCGCGTCTTGCTTGTCTGGACCCTGCTTCAGCCGGGCGAGCGCAGTCTGCTGCAAACCAACTTCAAAGTTCATGCCATCTGCTTCTTGGGGCTAGTATCCTTGACTTCTCTGGATCACAGTTGCCTCGTAGGTAGCCACGGGATGCGTGCTGTCATTTACTTTTCTGGATAACCTATTCGGGCACGCAGCAGTGCTTGCCCACCATTGGCGGACGGCCCAAACGTTCCGTCACTGCTCTCCTGTCCCACCGTACTTTCCAGGCAACGCGGGGCAAGCAAATCACGTCTCTCTAGAGGAAGAGTGCCAGCCCACAGTAGATAGGTACCTAGTATTGTCCAGGCGCCGGGCCTTCCAGGCAACGCTGCCTTCTGACTGAGAGAGACCAGCCACGCCCCGGGCAGAGATCCGCATCCACTCTCTCGGCCTAACGGTAGAAGCTTGAGCAGGCAGGCGCAGCCTCCAGGTGGCCGGGATACATGTGAGCCCTCTCAGAACCGGGTGGAAGCGAGAGGGCCAAGGCAAGGGCTCCATCGCGCTCTGCAGCCTGGGCCACTTGGCCCCAGCTCACCTTCCCGTGCCCCTCGCTGGGCTTGCGTTGCAGGGCAGCACGATCTTCAGTAACGTCGTGCCTTCCTCCCAGGCTCTCCTTCAGCCACGGAGAACGCCGCGTCTGGTCCAGGCTGCTGCCAGCTGTAGATAAGTGGTCTGATCCGCCGAGCCCTGGGAGCCAACCAGAGGCGCTCGATCTCTTCCATGGAGGTCTATTCACGCCTATCTCCCTCCTGGATATCCACAGGGCGTTCGTGCTGGCCAACCAGGTGCCTCTCAACGGAGCATCCGTCCCGTCTGCCGCGCGTTTCTAATCTCTCAGTAGTGAGAGGCCCCAAGGCACTGTGACTCCTCGGCCAGGGAAGACCAGGGTCTGCGCTCTGGAAACTGTGGGGCTCTGCCAGCTCTCTGGCGTATATAATCCTCGTCTCCCCTCCCTCCCCCTCCAACTTTCTCTTCCTCTTCTTTTTTTCTTCAAGCCGGACTTCCTGGGGTCGCGAGACCTCAGGAAGTCCCGTCGCCGCCGGAGTGCGGTTTAGGTTTTTAAACCGATGGTGCGGTTTAGGTTTTTAAACCGAGACTTGTGGTAGGCATCCTCTCTTCCTCCCTCCACACCTTCACTCTCCAGAGCCCGACTCCCATTGTTGTTCCCTCTTCTCACGCCTTTGCCTTGTGTGTGCTAGCTTGACAACCAGGCCTGCGACGCGGCCGCGGCTGCGGACACCGCGGCCAATGCAGACAGCCCCATGAGGTGGCCGTCGTCGAGGACAACGCATGATCGCAAGGTTAGTCCAATCGTGATCCAACCGCCCGGACGTTAGCTGCCTTTGGTGTTCTGACTTTCTCACTGTCGATGTCGCAGGTCGTCAACTGCTTGTGCGCGGGTGCCGGCCGAATCCTTCTGTCTACCTACCGACCTACCATTCTTCGACTTCACCGTCTCTCGCCTGGCTCGTCTCCTGCCCTTGTCTGATACCCAAGAATACTACCGCTCCGGTTCCGTCTGCTGGACTGACAGGTTGGTCACACTTCTCACTTTTCCCTTCCTTGCACATCATTCCATCCCATCCACAGGTCTTCTCTTCCTAACTGGTCTGCACTCTCCACAATTACTTGCTTCACAATGCTGACACTTCTGGCTGCCCACAGCAATTCTACTCTTGTCTCCGACGCGGTTCCCCTACAGGGTGGTTTCAGAACACTTGGCAGCCCTGCAATGCAGTCCATCGATACGGATCTTCGTGGAGGAGTTTGGGAGCTTGGATGTTGATGGAGATCGTTGGCGGGCATGGTTAAGGATGGAATATTGATTTTCCCACTTGGTGTTATACTGGCTCCTCCGAGCGTAGCTGGGTTCTTCCACCACCGTCTCTTTACCGACTTCGGTGCTATCAGCCATCAAGCCAACGGCTAAACCCACGTCACGAACCCTGATGTTCTCTTCTGATGTCTCTTCTGTGCTAGGTGTCCTTCCCTGTCCTCGCTCCACCAGTATTCCCCGGGCTGTCTGTGCAGAGCTGAGTCCAAGACTGAGGTGGAATAGGTCTGAGCTATCAGAACACCATTAATTGCCCCAGAATGCCTTGAAAAGTTCATCGAGCCAGGCTCCTTCCTTTGTAAAAGAATTGGCTGATATAGTGGACTCTCGCCTGTGCACAGTCAAAGCAGATGGCCAAAATATTCCACAGACCAGGTTTATCTTTCCAACTGCAGACGAGCGAGGGCTCTACGATGATCTGACATCCCAATTGTGGAGCTCAGCCCTACTCCAGAGCCACGAAGCTCTGTCCACGAGCAACATCCTCAAGAATAGGAGCACAGGCGCTCTAGCACTTATACTAGCCACAGAAGGCCCACCGCAGCAATAGGCGTGCAAGGGCACATGATTTACCGGCCAACATGGAATTCAAAGGGCAAAATGCAAGATTCTCATGTAGATCTCGTACCAAGTCCAAACAGGACGCAGTATCTTCTTTAATGCATCGGGGATCTCTCAAACGCAACTCAGCATCTCAGAGCATACTCCGGATCGGTTCATGTGGTGTAGTCCCGGCAAATCAGCACCCGAGTGGATTTTGGGGCATTCCCTTTGGAATGGGAGGCCGGCCTGAGATGGGGTGCCCCTCCTATCCCCTGCGGCTATTCCCTGAGGCAGGTGGGCTGACCTCGTTCCTTCCGTTTGTGACGCAACAGCCTCGTCTTTTTGCACCTGACTGGGCAGCTAAAAGAGATGACACGGCCTCTGCCTAGCAGAATCACCTGCAGGACGAAAAGCTCTTCTTTCCACCCTCGAGATTCGTGCCTCGCTCGCCCTCCGCGTCTCTCATGGCACAACCCATCGTCTTGCAACATTCACGCCTCCACGAGTCGTTTACTCGGTCCCCTGAGCATTACGACACAGCTTGATGCACCGCATACTCTCCCTAGTCTTTCAGAGGATCCTCGCCGCCGTTTTCTTCCTTTCTTCTCTGCGATTTTCCTTGTTCCAGTTCTTGTTGTCGATCTTCCTCCTGGATTTTCCAAGCTTCTTTTCCTGGACCTCGTTCCGGCTATCCTCAACAAGTCTTGCTCGTCGTGAAACCGTCGGCTAGAGAGGAAAAGGAGATAGGCCTTCCGTCGGGGGTCTTATCATCGTCTTCCAGACCATTTGCCTAAGTCGACGAAGTACACACCGCGTCTCAAATTTCGTTCTTCCGTCAAGATTTCACATCTCGGGCCCTTTGCTCCCATCGGGATGTCATCCAGCCAGTCCGGTAATGACATGACGCCTCCCATGGACATTCCTGTCAGTGGGCGCAGCGCCCCGATCGATATCCCATATCCCCCGGCTTCACAGTCTACCTCCAGGGGCGAGACTCGGAGAGGCCGACCGAGAGTCATCCGCACTTTCACAGACAGCTCCAACGACGGCAGCACCGACAGCGAAGAGGCTTCGAAAGACTTGCCAAGCGCACACGACTTCTTCACTGCCCGGATTAATGCCCCTCCCCCCAACGGACACTCACTCAGTCGCGGATCTTCTCCTCCCCGGCCGCACTACCGTACCCGCCCCAACATCACAGCGCGTCCGTCCCCGCCTGTCAGGCTTGAGCTCGACGGACCCGTCACCAACGCCAGGAGCCATTCCAGAGCTGCCACCTCGTTCGCCGGCTATGAGGGACGAACCATCATCTGCGCGGTCAGCGAGGGTCGTGGAGTCAGCCCTCCAGTCGGCATTGCCATCGTCGATATCGAGCTCGGCCAAGCCACCATGTGCCAGATCTCGGACACCCAGTGCTACGTCCATACTATCCACAAGATACGAGTGCATGAGCCAAGCCATATTCTCGTCATCTCTAGCACCCCATTTCCTCTTCAGAGATCGGTCCTGCGCGGTGTGCTCGAAGAGGAGATGGTCGGAGCCGAGATAGTGCCTCTGCCCAGAAGATACTGGTCTGAGACCACAGGCCTCGCCTACATCCAAGACCTGGCTTTTCGGGAGGACATCGACGCCCTGAAAGTGTCTGTTTCCGGAAACTTCTTTGCTGTCTCTTCCCTTGCAGCGGTAAGTTGACCAGCGCTCTACCAATTCAGTCCATACCGATATTTGCCGAGTCTATAAAGCCCCTGTTTTTATTTGTACGTTCTGGGGACTGTCAGAGATCTAATCATACTCCCACAGGCTTTCAAATATGTCGAGAGTGAAGCCAAAGTCAAGGTCGCATCTCACAGCATGGCCATCCAGTATGAGCCGGCGGACGACTCGATGATGATCGACGTTTCCTCGATCCACGGCTTGGAGCTTCTGCAGAACGCACAGAGTGTTCGATCGAAGAACTCACTGTTTGGACTTCTCAACCACACACTGACCCCGATGGGAGCCCGCCACCTCAGGAGCTCTATTCTGCAGCCGTCTACCAAGAGAGAGGTCATCATTCCCAGGCAGATGGCGATTCAGGAGCTCTCCAACATGCAGGATCTGTTTTACGATGTTCGAAATGGTATGCTCCCATCAATTTTCCTATCCGCTGTTGTACTTGTCTAACTCGAACTTTTCTTCCCGCGACAGCCCTTAAGCAGCTTCCCGACATCGACAAGGTCGTCTCCCAGGTAGGTTTCCGGACCTTCTTGCCTTTATCAATAACCATGCCTGACCGCCCTGTGGGATCACATACTGACCTTCTCCCTCATAGCTCATCTACATCAGCCCGGAGCAAGACGGCTTTGCCATGACTCAAGAGCACAAGAGTATGATCAACTGCATTTTGCAGATCAAGCAGTTTGTTAGTACGGTTCCTGCTCTCTATGAGGCTCTGGCTTCCGCGAGGTGTGATGTCTTGGTCAAGGCCCAGGAGCAGTGCCGCCCCGAGATCACGCAGAAAGTGCTTGATATCATCACCAAGCACGTCGACAAAGATGCGCAGTTCTCCAGGACACCTCTGGACCGCAGATACCAGACTATCTACGCAATCAGGGTAAGGGCCATACACTGGCATTCCTGAATGCCGCTTCCCGTCATCGTGGTCGGCCGTGGAGCTAATCAGGGGCACTCCCGAAGGCCGGTGTCGACCCCATGCTTGACTTGGCCCGCAAAGCGTTCGCAGAGCGGCAGAAGAATGTGTACAAATACGTCAGCGAGTTCAATAGTAAGCAGCTTCGCCTCTTGCACGGATCTCCCTCAAAGTATCCTTTGGTCAAGGCCTGACATACACTGTCCACTAGCCGAGCACAACTTTTCCAGCGAGATCAAGTTCGACAACACCCGTAGCTTCTATCTTCGATTCCATGACAATGACTACACGGAAACCGCTTCCGCATACCCTGGTCTCCTCATCAACGTCGTCAATAAGAGAAGCTATTGGGAGTGTCAGACCATCACGCTTCAACAATTCAACGCAGACATGAAAGCGGCCGAGGACGAGACCTTGATCAGGGGCGTGGAGGCAATCCGTATCCTTGCTCGCGAACTCCGCACTCAGATCCCAGCTCTGACCCGCCTTTGCCAAGCCGTCGGATACCTGGATATGCTGTCGAGCTTGGCCCATGTTGTCACCGTCAACGACTATTGTCGACCAGATATCTCGACGGCAATGGCACTGAAAAAGGCCCGGCATCCGGTTGTTGAGAATGCAAGTCCAGCTGTCTTTATAATCGGCGAACCCTAAAGCCCCACCCTAATCCCCCTTTATGGATGCGACTTCTAACCTGTTCTTGCTGTCGCTTTGCCAGTGCGTCGACGACTTTGTTGCCAACGACTACTACTCCTCGGCCCAGTACTCCTTCCAGGTTCTGACAGGAGCCAACATGAGCGGCAAGAGCACGTTCATCAAGACCGCGGCCGTGATCCAGATCATGGCACAGATTGGCAGCTTCGTGCCGGCCCAGACCGCCTCCATCCCCATCATGAAGAAGGTCTTCACCCGCATGATCAAGGACGACTGCATCGAGGAGAATGTGTCGGCCTTCTCCAAGGAGATGAAGGAGATGTCGTTCATCCTCCGGTATGTGAAAGCCCCTGGCATCGCCCAGACCCTACGATCCATCGGTACACTAACAGATAACAGCAACGCCGACAACAAGAGCCTGGTGATCGTCGACGAGCTGGGGCGTGGCACCAGCACCCGGGACGGACTCAGCATGGCGATCGCGATGGCGGAGGGCCTGATGGAGACAGGGGCGCGCGTCTTCTTTGCCACGCACTTCCACGAGCTGGGTCAGTACATTCGTACTAGACAGTGACTACAACGACCAATTTATCCTTGTAAAAAGCATTCTTGTATTAATACTAATTGTTTACGTGCCATTAGCCGATATCATGCAAGGGATGCCGCGTGTGGTCAACCAGCACCTCCAAACGGAGGTGCGGACCGTCGGCGACGGTGAGGCCGCGAGGACGGAGCTCAAAATGCTCCACACTGTCGCCGGCGGTCCGGTCGCCCAGGGCGACTATGGTCTACAGCTGGCCAAGGCTGTGGGCTGCTCCAAGCTGTTCCTGGCCCAGGCCCAGGCCGCCGCCGACAAGTTTCGGGCGGAGGCCGAGGCGCGGGCCCTAGCTAGCGGAGGGGACGCGGCCCTCCAACGACGGGCCCTTGTGGGCAATTTGAAGGAGCTCCTCCTTCAACTCGGCGCCGACGACTCGTCCTGTGCCCTCCTTAAGGGGGTGCAGGACGAGTTCGTCGAGAGGATGGACGCGGTCGGCAGCGGCGACGACGACGACGACGACGATGACGATGACGATGATGACGATGACGATGATGAGGAGATGGAACTGGGCGAGAGCCCCATGTAGATTTTTTCTCCCTCTTTTTTCTTTTTTCTTTTTTTTGTTCTTCAATTGAAAAACCGAAGTGTACCTGGAAGAATCTATCGATAAAATCGTGACCCACCGAGCCATGTAATGTGACGAGGCCAACATTCCAGCGGGAGAGGGAAATGTGGGAGCCGCGAAGCACTATACATACACTGAGATGTGTTAGTCGTGATGGGCCTGCACCCAAGTGTCTGCCTACCAGCCAGAACTTTTCGCAAATAGAAATGCCACGACGTGCTTCCAAGAACCGGAGGTAAGGTGGGTGATGTGGGAGTTCGAGTTGAGAAAACCGGGCTAGACGGGCTGCAGGTGTCGTGCTGTCGCGATACCCACCGGGCCACCCCCAGCACTGTGTAGGGGACCAAATCTCGATGGCAGCCACCCTGAAGGCGATCAAGATCGGGCATTGGCTAGCGAAGTTGTGTTCTCCCACTGCTAGCAATGCCATGGGGATCAGGGACCATGCATTGCCTAGGTGCGGGCTTTTTTTTTTTTTTTTTGTTCCACCGGGCTTGAGCCGGCCACGACTCACAGACTAGCGCGAGGGATACGCCCCAGGCCCCCCTTTGCTTCCGGTAGTGCTGGCTGGCGGTAGCGGCGGTGGGCTGGGGCACTTTGAGCCGCTATGCGATCCCCACTCTGGAAGCAACTACCGAGGAGGAGGCAGGGACGGACTTGGGGGACTGGCACATGATGGGAGGTGGTGCGTAGTAGGCAGGTGGTAGGGTATGCTAAGGGTTCTTAAGGGACGTATCGACGTCTCCCCGGGGACAAAAGCTGAGGCACCCGGTTTACGAGCCACTGGCTGTGTCCCGCCCAAGTGCCGATGTGTTGGGTGCTCCGGATGGGCCCATATCTTCGGTTGGCAGCTCGTATCGGAGGACCCCGAAAGACAAACAGGACTAGAACCGGGATGGGTGATGTGGCCAAGGGTATGGTCTAGCTATGACAGAACCTGGGGGACGGGAGGCTCCAGTCGTGCTTCTACAGAGTAAGAGATGTAACAGAAAGGTCTATGTACGCGTAGCAGCGGAGATGGGAGGCCATCAGTCCTGGAAAATCAGGAGTAATTCGGCCTAGCTAGAACTGCTTCTTCCTAGCCTAGCTTAGTAGAAATTGGCTACAGCAAAGGCACAACGTCATCTCTAGCTCAAACATGGGATGGGCAGATGTAGCAGCTTGTGTGGGGGAGGACTCCGCCGCATTGACGTTCTGCAGCCATCTTGCCTGCAGCTCCATCTCCGCAGCCCGGGATGATGCCTCTCGTGCCCGGCCAAGCTCAGAGCTTCCTCTTCGGCCGACGGCCAGCTTTGTTTTTATTAGCTTCCAGCCTTTCCGTTCATCTTGGCGGCACCCTGTATGTACACTCCGTCCGTGCCTCGACAATCCGTCTTTTGTGCCTTCATTCTCTCCTATTCTATTGTCCATACTCTGACTCGATTAGCTTCCAGCTTGCACCATTTCCAGACGAAAACGCGGCCAGCTAGCGGAAGAAAGCTAATGCACAGCGATCTGCCCCCAGACGCACGCTAGAGTAGTCCGTCCGTGCATCAAGCTTTTCCCCTGCCTCCAGCATGTCCGACATAGACAAAGAGCCGCTCGGCCACCACGCGACGCTAGACGAGCTTAACCCGGACGAGGAGCTGCTGAGGCAGATCCTGCCCCAGGGCGCCATCAGAGCACTAAGATTGCACATAGCCGAGGAGGACGACGAGCTAGCCCTGAGGAGCGCCCCCGCCGGCAGCGCCATGGCCACGAAGACCTCGCGCCAGGCGTCCGGGAGGGCAGCGCGGGGGATCGAGGAGCTGTCGCACGCCATGGGCGAGGACGACCGCCACCGCCGCCACCAACACCAGCAGGCGCGCCAGCAGCACCGCCAGCATGGACCCCCTCCTCGCGCGGGGGTGGCGCACATGGACAAGAGCAGCGACAGCAGCTATGCCGGTCAGGGAAGGACGAAGAACAGGTTGGCAACAAGGCCGCGAGGTGAGGACACTGTCAGTAGCAGCCCCGCCCACGTCCGTCATCGCCAGGAGGCCGTCGCCAACGAACAAGGCCTGCCGCCCCTTCTCCCTATCGGACTGGCGGCAGCCCACGGAAAGTCTGCTGCACGGCTATCGAGGCAGGTGGTGCAGAAATCCGACGGCAGCATCGCAGTCCCGCGCAGGAACTCGTCGTCGCGCCCCAACCAGCAGGCCGAGAGGTCGGGGAGCCCGGGTCCTTCCAAGCCTCGACCGAGAGACGACACGGGCGGCGGCCCGTGGGAGGATCCGCCGACGAGAGAAGAGATCGAGTCGGCCAAGAGAATCTTGCAGAGGCTCATCATGGACGGCGGCGGTGGTGGTAGCGCGGGAGCTCGAGGAGGGTCGAAGCAGCCGCAGCGATGGGACCAGGAGCAGGAGCCGGCGGAGCAGGAGGCTATCACCCGCACGGTCGCCACGCCTCCGCCCATCCAGCGACCGCGACGCATGATAAGAGACGACAGTGATGGCGAGGACGACGGAGAGGACGGCCATGGAGTACAGATCGACGAAAATTACCAGGCTACACATATGGATGAGAATCACCATGCTGTATACTCCGGAAGCCGTGCTGGGGACACGGCGGGCCACGGACACGCCCACCCCGTGGGCGATGATGAGCTCGTCGAGCTGAAGGATCTAATGGAAGCTGGCCGGCCAGGGGGAGCCTCGCTCACGATCCAGGGCATGGGAGAGTCGAGCCACGAGCCACGGACTCCCGTCCTCGACCCCCTGCGCCTCTACTCTGACGCCGCGCCCGCTCCCCTGATCCCGGATGACCGCCCCTACTCCGCACACGACTTCAGGAGCTTCGACGGCGACAGTGTCGACGACGACGACGCCTCGGGAGCGGACCATGAGCACCACCACCAAGACGACTACGGTCCCGCGCACCACGCCTCGAACGAACACAGGCGCGGGTCCTCCAACGACTACGGCGTCCCGTCGATCGCCCAGCACCCGTCAGCGGTGGCAGGTGGCGGCCAAGAGTCTTTCGACTACCGCCACCAGAGCCAGCCTCCCTCACCGCAGCAGGATCGCGCCCTGCGCCAGAAGTTCAGCCGGGAACCGCCCCCGCGTCTGGCCTCGCTGCGATTCGGCGCCTCCAAGTCGAAGCGCAGCGGCGTCACTGCGGGAACGGGAGGCTCTCGGATGCTGGACTTCTTCAGGCCCAGCCTCTTCCAGGCCGTGCTCCATAACCCGACGACAGCGCGCCAGCTGCACAAGTACTGCGAGAGCCGGCTCTGTGGCGAGAATACCGAGTTTCTGCAGCATGTGAGTTCTCCTTCTCTTGCCTGCGTCGTGGCCTTGACGCTCTATCCCTCTTTTTTGGATATCTGCACTCTGGCAAGCGAGAGTGTCAGTGGCTAACGTATAGCACTTCCTTTCCACCCTCGGCAGGTCGACCTGTACCACGCCAAGCTCAGCGAGATCGTCACCACGCTCACGGCCATCCACGAGTCGTACGTTTCCGAGACGTCGCCGAAGCAGGTCAACCTGCAGAGCTTCGTCATCAGCCAGCTCCACAGGGACATGCGGGCGATGGTGTCCAAGACGCTGCCCTCGATGGAGGCGCTGTTCATGAATGCCCAGGAGAGCGTCGAGGAGCTCGTCTACTCGGACGTGTACCCGGGCTTCGTGCGTCACCAGCTCGCCCTGAGCGCCGCTCGCGCCCTGGCCGAGGATAGGTCCAGGTACCAGGGCCTGGGTGATTGCTTCTGTCTCACAGACCCAGGGTATGTTGCTTCTTCCCGCACCCCGGGGCTTGTTCCGCTTTCATCTGTCCCCCAGAGCTCTGGTGCCAGTCCCCAACCGCAGAGTCTTCCCCGAATACAAGCCTTGCTCTGATGAAAGGGCTTAGGCACTGACACCGTTTTCTGCCTCCACGACACAGAAAACCAGAGAATCCCATCGTATGGGCTTCCGATGGCTTCGTCGGTGTTACGGGATACACGAGGGCGGACATCATCCCACGCAACTGCCGCTTCCTCCAGGGGCAGCAAACCGACCCTGACGCCGTGAAGCGACTCGGTACTGCCATCAGGGAGCGTAAGGAGACGGTGGAGCTGCTCCTCAACTACAAGAAGAACAAGGAGTCGTTCTGGAACCTGCTATACTGCGGTTAGTATCTTCGTGTCCTTGCTTCCTTGTTTCTCCCTCCGCCAGCCTGGCCTCAAAGGAGGATAACGGAACTGATAGACTATTATTCCCTCAAACAGCTCCCCTATACGACGAAGCCGGCGGCCTCGCCTTCTTCGTCGGCGGCCAAGTCAACTGCTCAACCACGATCCACAGCAGCGCCGACGTCATGCGCGTCCTGTCCATGTCTGCCGAGGACGACTACGCCAAGCAGATGAAGGAGAAGGAGAGGCAGGAGCAAGAGCGGCCCCGTACCCAGGCGGGGATGACGGCAGCAGAAGGCCAGAGCCCTGCCAGCAACGGCTCCGTTCGCAAAAGCAAAAGCGGTTCGACGCGACGCACGCTGCTGAAGGCTTTGGGTGTGCGAATCAGTAGCAGTACCAACCGTGCGGCCACGGCTACGCCTACGGAGGTGAACAAGCCGCTCCCTGTCATCGAGAGCGCCGAGGCTGGCATGGAGCAGGAGGTGCTGGGGCGCATGGAAGGGCAGGAGCTGGAGGAGCAGAAGAAGGAGTTCTATACTGCGTACTCGAAGGTAAGCAGTCGTCCCCTGGCTACGCTAGATTGTCATCCTCCCTCCCCCGTCCTCAGGATACGGCGCCTCATCCACTAGACCGCCTCACGCTAACGGTTTGCCGCCCTACAACAGTACATCGTCGTCGACAGCGACTTCATCATCCGCTTCTACTCGGCCGGCATCACGCAGATGCTGCACCCAGCCAACAACACGGACGGCACCATCGTCGGCACCGACGTGTTCACTTTCCTCAAGCGCAACGGCCTGTCTCAGCAAGCCGAGCAGCAGCAGCAGCGCGGCCACGCCGTCGCCAACACCGCCAGGGGGCCGTCGCCCGACTACAAGGGCAGAGTCAAGGCCGCAGTCGTGGGGCAGGGAAACCCGATCAGCATCGAGGTGCGCATGCAGACAAGGCGCAGCGCGGCGTTCCGGGGCGACGAGAGGTTTGCGGCGCACTGGACGCCGCTCAAGGACGATACTGGTAAGGTCGGCTGGGTTGTGCTGACGCTGGGGAATATGATGATGTGAGGAAAATGGGTTGCTAGCTGTGAGCAAGGAGGTGGTTACTGGTCATCTAGGGCGACTGCCCGAAAGTCTAATGTCTCTGTCTCATCTGCCTGTTTTCCTGCCATATCCGTCTCTCTTTTGTAGAACCCTGTTTTCCGTTCCATGTAATGATAGCCTTCTGAAAAAGCTCGGGGAAGGAACTATGGAAATGAAGTCCAGAGAAAAGGATCCCTGAAACAAAAAGGAAATATGAAGACTTGGAGGAATTAAACCCGGAAAAGAAACTCTGACACGAAAACTTTGGAAACCGAAGATATCATCCCCGCGACAGTGATGCTGCTGGTCGGGTAGAGCCTGAAGATACCACGCCAACTACTGTGCCAAGTCGTTCCGCCCGCCCCCAGACGTAAACCAGCTTTATAGTATCGTAGGTCTTCTTCGGCTGGTTCCTGATCCAGCTTGCTGAAGGTGTCAGAAAGGCTGCGTCTAACCAACCACGTCTGAGTACGCCGAACTGGTCTTGATTAAGGAGATGCCGCCCAGTCTATCTCGCAACGTCTTTTCCAGCTCGGGTTCTCGATCTTGTGGTGGTGACTGAAGATAGGAATTGTGTCTTCTTGAGGCCTTTGCCCTGAATAGGAGTGACGGTCTCTTCACGACGCTTCAGGACGACATGGGCCCGTATACCATGCCGTTCTTGTGGGCGAGGGAAGGCTACCGCTGCTCTCGAAGGGAGGAATGCTATGTAACTGGAGGTGGAAACGAAGCTAGAAGTTAGCCAAGAGCAGAAGAAGAGTCGGACAGACCGAGGAATAGAAATGGGATAGGAAAAAAGAAAAGTGACTTTACCTCTAACAACCGGTAGTAGAAATTTGAACGGTGTTCTTAATGTGCTCTATGGCAACTCGGCTCTCATGGATGGATTATTCTCCTCTTGTCTGATGCGTGGCTACGATGACCAGGGTGGTATAGAACTCTGTAGTGAGGATGGCTTGGATGTAGTGGCGGGGTGAGACTGAGACGGATATAAACCGTCTAGGACTTCTTGGAGGGACGAACAGTGGCCAGAACGAGCTTGATGTCAGCACGAATCTCGCCGCCGTTGTTCTCCTCGCACCACTTGAGGAAGTCGCCAGACTGGCGACCCTTCTCGATCTCCAAGGGGTCCTCGAAGCGGTCGATCAGACGGCGGTAGAACTTGGCCAGCTTGGAGCGGAGGCTGGGGGCGCACGTCCTGAAGCCCCATTCCCGCTCAGCCTCGAGGACGATGACCATCTCGGCGCCGATCCTGAGGACGCTCTGGTCGAGGGCGACGGTCTCGATGCGGACGAGCACCTGCATCAGGCGCCAGACCGACGCCTTGGGCGTGAGCCAGCCGAGCTTCATGTACTGGAAGAAGCGCGGCGGGAGGTGGTCGATGTGGGACATGACGCCGGCGAGCTCGAGCAGGGCCACGACGCGGCCCCGCATGACGGCCGTCCAGAGCTCGCGGAAGGTGATGGCCTCCGGGTCCGGGTGCTGCTCGCCCCTCTCGGGCTCCCGGTGGAGCTGCCTGGCCAGCTCGGTATAGCAGTTGAAGAGGATGGTGCGCTGGGCGCGGTCGGCACAGGCGTGGAAGCCCATCATGAAGAAGTAGTCGGTGGCGACCTTGCGGTCGATGCCGAGCGCCATGTTGGCGCCCGGGCCGCCGGTGGCGGGCGTGGGCATCTGAGAGATGAAGTCCATCAGGACGCGCTTGACGGGCATGATGTTGTAGACGTGGAGCTCGCGGTCGAAGGCCGAGAAGAGGTGCAGCGCCACGATGTCGCGGCGCTTGCGCGTGTCCCACAGGTCGCGGATGCGCCGCGGGTTCCGGCTGTAGCGCGGCCAGAACTCGCGGAAGAACCACTGGTCGTGCTGGCCGCGCCTGTGGCTAGGCAGGCACCACAGGCGTTCCCCGACGGTCTCGAGGAGGCTCCAGCCCTCGGCGTCACCGACGACCTCCTCAAGGTCGTCCGCCGTCAGCGACTCCCGGAAGGCCAGGTAGGTCGACAGCCAGCCGACCTCGTCCCGCCGCGAGAAGCAGCAGGTGGCCAGCACCATGCCCACCTGCCTGGCCTCTGTCGAGCTCGCGAGGCAGCTTGATGGATGTTAGCGTGAAATTTGATCTCTATTATAGCCGGCCGAACGACGCACTAGCCAGGCACAAATGCCAGGCCAGAAAAAAGCACCAGCACAGGAATGAGCAGGTTTTGGAAAAATGATGATACTTACGCCAGCTCCACCGCCAGTTTCTCCGCCTTTGAGAGCGGGCTATTTTAAACGGGGAGAAGAACTCGAGTTAGCATCAATTATAACAGGGCCCATCCTCGGACCGAAACGGTCACTGGCACATTCACAGTGCAGCTGAGACGCCATGGGCAGGGACACAAGGAGGCTACCAGTGTCAATCGGCAGTTTCACAGTGAGCATAACTTACCGGCGGCGCATGGAGAAGGCCGTCGCCTCTCCCACAGAGTCGTTGGCGGCGGTGGCGGCAGGGGCGGCAGGGGCGGCGGCGGAGCCGGCGGGAGCGGGACGGGGGGGAGGGGGCATCTCGGCGGCGGCTGCTTTGGATTGGTATCAACGTCAGTGGCCTGGCCCGGATGGGGAACATTGTTCACGATGGCGATATCCAAACACAGATGGGCGGCAGATATAACTCACTGGCAGCGGGAGCAGACATCTTGGAAGTGGCTATTTTGAATAGAAACAAGTCAGTAACCTAACCTGTATCGGCGACATCGATCAAGATGTCAACGTCCAGAAGCAACGTGGATGGCGGATAGGACTTACTGGCAGCGGGCTGGGTGGTTGGATGGTGGTGGTGAAGTTGAGAAAAGTCAGAGAAGAAAAAAGAGAGCCCTTAAATATTGCTCCCCACAGACCGGAAATCAGCCAGTGACTCTGTGCATCAGCTGCTGTCAGTTGAGACTTTCTGTGCCCCACTTTCTGTCACTCCAAGCCGGGGAGTCAAGCGCTTCGGAACCGCACAGGTGCACAGATCAGAGGGAGCACACCGCTGCTGACTTGCAAGAATGTTGTCACGTTCTTGAGGAGCTGAGATAGCCCACAGCTAGGCGTATTGCGGAAGGGCTGCTTTATCTTCAGTGATCCGGCATGCCTGGTAGAGGATCTCTGATGCGGCAACATTATGTTTAGAAATGGAATACCCAAGTTCCCCGAAATCACCGCAGATTGTGCCCGGCATATAGGAGTGTCTAAGCAAGAACACTACGGGTAGAAAGACAAGATAGCCTACAGAAGATATAGAGAGAGCTGTACACGAGGCTTGGTTCATGGCAGAACGTATACTGTTGTTTTATGGCCAAGATGTCTTGATGTCTTCAATGTAGGCATCGGAGTCATAGCTGCATATATCCATATACAGCGAGACTTTAGAGAAGCCACCAGGCCTTCCTTTTCAACAACCTGCTGAATATCACGGCCTCTTGCCGGAGGGAGTCTCAAGCACAAGATATTACATGTATCAAGGTCTAGCCCCCTATCTACATCGGACCCTGCTGCGCCATGAGTAAAAGGAAACAGCTTCATCTGCATGCCTTGCCCCCTCCCAAGCCAGCCAAGCTCGCCGGTACCCCGCCCCTCACCTCAAAAGTCAGACACAGGCCCCAGCCCTCGAGGAGCTTCAGACCCACCCCGTCCCCCTGCTCTCTTCAGCCGCATGCCTTCCAGCCCCTCTTGATTCTGCCGCCCTCTGCCGTCAGCCAGGCCTCGAGCTGCTGAAGGCGGTCTGTCAAAATGTTTGCAGGTAGCACGGACGCTGGAAAAAAATGCAGGAAAATGCACGGGCCCTGGCCTGTCGCTGTATATAAACCTCCCTTCCCTCCGGTCTTGCTTTGACTTTGCCCTTCCTTTCTCCCCCATCCGTTCTGGGTGGGATATGGCGATCAAGAAGGCCTATCCTAACTGTGGACGACCCCGGTCCCGAGCCCATAGTTTTTGGTACCCAACTATCCCTCGAGGATAATTCTCTATTCTTTTCATTGTGACTTGGGGCTTGCCCCGGCCACGAAGAAGAGAGCTTCAATACACCATGCCAAATTCACTGAACCATGCTGCCCTGGTGGGAGAGAGATGTTGTTTCTGGCGAGAGTGGGGAAGACGTGCCGGATATCGCGGCACACTGGGGGCATCTGCAGTCCTTCACGGAGGGGCGTTAGCTGATAGCAGCACTTCAAGAAGTGTAGCATAGGCCTTGGACCATGGATGGTAGTTGTGGTAGATTTGATTGCTGTTGTTTGCACTCGCAAATACATGACGGCATCTTGGAATACACAGAAAATAAATCAGTGATTCCGGCCCGTAGCGTTGAGGTGCCGCCCACGGCGGGACGTGCCTGCCAGGGAGACAGTGAGGCAGTTCCAAGCTGTGTCTAGAGTGACCCATGTAGTTTGAACAAGGCATCTCGTCGTTGCTACGCTCGAGAGAACTGGCCTGATCTGCGTAGTATCTTCTCTATCGCCTCTCCCCGCTGGGCGCGAGCGTCGCTGTCCGTTCTAGGGAAGACGCGGCAAGACGGAGCAGCGAGGTGAGGGCATCGACGTGATAATCTCAGCGCGGGGTTTCGAAAACCCGAGGCCAGCGCCAACTATCTAGACCCCGACAGCGACCTGCATCTGATGCCATGGGAACATGGTCCAGCCGCTCCTGCTGTGGCGTCGCGTCACCTCTTTGCGCCATGATCTGGCGATGGGAGGGCAGTCAGGCGAGAGCAGCGCAGAGAGGATATAGAGACGGAGGAACGGGAGATCAGTGGTCGCAGGCCAGACTTCCAGAAAGAAACTTGACCGCAATCACGATGACGCGCTCTAGCCGTGGCAGCCGTGACGCGTCTCTCTCGCGAGGCCAGATCGCAATTCCAGACCGTGAGGGTGGGGGCGGCAAGGCGGGGATATCAAAATCACCATCCTCACGAAGGGTTTCGAAGGAGGACACATTGATCACTTTGCGGACACAAGTCTTCTTCTCTATTCCCCGGCTACTGGTCGGTCTACTTTATCTAGCTACCCTACGCTATGGTGGTGCTTCGAAGCTGGGCAGCCTTGCTTCCTTCACTACAATCCACGAATGGTGGGCATGTCAGCCGAGCTGAACGGAGAAAATGCATGCTTGCAAGAACCCCTACAATTCCCGGCTGAATTTAATCTGTCTCTTGCTGCTTGAGCCTCCGGCTCAAGTAGGATTGAAGCTACGCAGTTCAGTGCAGGGGACCTGGAGCGGAATCGCGAGAGAGTATTTTTTTTCTCGGCTTTAAGTGTGGCGAAAAAGATCAAGTTCAGGAACGGCCCCCCTTCCCAGAATTTGTTTTTGATACCAGAGACAACTGCAAGTGGAACGTGCTCCTTTTGTGGGTCTACCCTAATCGAACTACGCAACTCTCTTGAGGGAAGACATAAGGCACCTACGTCATAATGCTAGTGAACTTAGGGTCTCCCATGGGAGGGGCTCGGGCTCTTCGATCAGAGGTCGAGATGGTGGGCAAAGGCAGCATCAGATGAAGAAAATGGGATACTGCTGAATCTATCTACGTCGTTAATGGTCATAAAACACTGATAGAAACACTATTACAAAGAGATGGCCGGAGTCAAAACAAGCAACCAGAAAACTCCAAATCCTAGAAGACGCCCTTCATGACAACGCATCAAGTCTCCCAAACCCGCCCCGGACTCAACTCAGCCCCAACACCTTCCTCGTGGGGTTCTTCCTAGACGCGTCTTGCATGTAGTCCGCCGCCTCGTTGGCCGCGGAAGTTGTCGAGCCGCGGGGATCCGACACCGCGCCATACGTGCTGCCGCTGACGGACGGCGTTCTCGACACCCTATAGCCGTCGCCCCTACCACCGCTAGACTAGTAGTATCTAGAGTCGGAGGCGGCGGGTGACTCGGGCTCAAGGGCCGACGCCGAACGCACCTTGTCGGGCCGCGGAGGGGGCGGCGGAGCCTGATGCGGCGCCTTGTTGCTGCTGCTGTTGGCGGCGTAGTAGTCGTCCGCGGACGGCTCGGGCGCTGCGGCTGGCGTGCGCACGGTAGGGGTGGGCTGGTAGGCGCCGCCGGTGCCACTGGAGGCGTGCGGGGTGGCGTAGTGCTGCTCCGTCTGCGGCTGCTGCTGCTGCGGCTGCTGCTGTTGCTGTTGCGGCGGGTAAAGAGTCTGGGTATTTTGCTGTGACGGTATGTAATGCGACTGCCGAGAGGTGCGGACGGCCTTACGAAACGAGCCCGGGGATGACGGCGACGGGTAGGCATCCTACTGGGTGGCAGCGGGCTGGCAGTGGCTGGGCGTGGTCGGCGTCCTGTTCCCGCCGCCGCCCTCCTCCTCGTCCGACGTGTCCTCCTCCAGGCCGTGGTCCTCTTCGACGTAGGCCCTCAGCTCGCGGCGCATGGTCAGGCTGAAGCAGAGGTCGCGCGCCTCCTCGATGGCCTTCTTCCGCGCCTTGAGCGCCTGGCGGCGGTCGCGCGTCTCCCTGTTCTCGGCCGTGATGGCCTCGACGGTGGCGTTGTCCATGGACAGGACGGCGACGGCGTTGAAGAGCGTGTACATGCCGCCGAGCAGGTGGCGCTCGACGACCTGCGTGATGACGTTGCGGATGAAGGTCTTGGCCGAGAGCTCGTAGTAGATGAGCATCTTCTCGAGCACCTCCTCGGCCTCGGTGTAGTTGCGCCGGCCGCCTTCCGGAGGGGTGATTTCGGCGTGCCACCGCTGCAGGCGCTCCTCGTACTCCGGGTCGTAGGGCTGGATCTCGAGGTGCATGTCCTGGGTCAGCAGCTCGAGCTCGGCCTGGGCCTTGTCCATGAGCGCCCTGAGCTCGGGCTCGATGAAGAGCCGGGTCAGGGGTTCGCGCATGCGCTCCGGCCAGGCGAAGTCGACGAGCTCGCCGATAAACTCGCTGCACACGACGCCCAGGTTGTCCTTGTGCTCTTGTGCTAGGCGTGGCCAGTTCTCGGAGAAGTTCTGGAACAGCATGTAGACGGCTCTCGGTTTGGGGTCGGTAGGGAACTCGGAACCACGGATCTGCCCGAGGAGGACCCGGACCTCGCGGTCGATGAACTCGCGTTTGGCCGGATCGTCCGGCGGTCGTTGCGGCTGCTGGTCTTGTCCATCTGCGGACGGCGCCGCGCAGCGCGCTGCTGATGTGCTGCTGAAAGCGGTAAAGCTGAACTTGCGTCCGTCGGTCCTGACTCTGTGGGAGAACCTTTCGTTCTCTGGTTGGGTGTGCGCGATTAGCCTCACGTCGGATCAACAAACGTTTTAGGGGAACGATTGGGATTTACCTTCGACGGCTCTTGCGCGCAGGTTGCGGGCCGGCGTGCCGTTCGGGTCTGCCGTCGAGCGGAAGAAGTTCTTCTTCGGGGGGTTCTTGTAGAAACCAAGGAGTGCTGGGATAACTAGTTCCTTGGAGGTGGAGAACATCTCGACCATCTCGAGCTTCATCTCTTCAACGGTGTCCTTGCCCTCACCGAGCTGCTTAAGCTCAGAGTCGGCCTCGTCGAGCGACTTCTGGATCTGCCGCCGCAGAACGGGCAGGTGACGGCCGATATGGCGCTGCAGCTGCTGGCTGAGCTTCTTTCGCAGCGCGCCGGCGCCTTGCATGTTGTCAGGGATGGCGGTCCAGCGACCCCTGGTGAAGAACTCGTGCTCACGCTGGCTCCTCTCCTGCGCCGAGGGCCACGCCTGGCCAGGTTCCCGAGGGCCCGGGTTCAGAAGGACGTACCAACCGAGCTTGAAGTGATTGCGCTGGTCCCTGTTGCAGACCAAGTCGATGAACTTCTCCTCAAGCCCGATAGACTCGGTAAGATCAGGCTTGGTCAGGACGCCGATGGTGCGGGTGCCGTTGGGGTCAAAGTGGCGGGCCTTGGTGAGGATGGGCGCCTGGACGTAGTCCGAGTTGCCACCGACGACAGCCAGGATGATGGTGCGCGAGCTCTTCACGTAGCGGTCTGACAAGGCCTCGATGGTGCGGATGTCGTCGAGCGACTGGTCGTTGTTGGCGTTCCTCACGAGGCCCGGCAGGTCGACGAGGGTCAGAAGCGGCATGTCGGGCCCCTGCTTCTCGACGACGAGGATGTCACGTGCGGCGAAGCGGCCAGGGATGTTTTTGGGCGCGATCATCTCGGCGGCGAGTCGCATCATGGTGTCGAAGGGCGTGTTGGAGTCGACAGAGCCGCCGAAGCGCAGCAGGGCCTCCTGGCCCCGGTACGGCCTGTTCTTGTCTGGGATGATGGTCACCTTGAGGCTGGGCTGGGAGGCCCGGCGCAGGCGGATTTCGGTTGCGAAGCGCGTGCATGCTCCTGCATCGCGTGGGAACGGCGTCCCTGTGATGGCCTCGAGAACTGAACTCTTGCCCGCCGACTGGTCGCCCGCCACGACGATCTGCGGCAGCTTGACATTGTCGAGCTGTGCGAATTGCACTATCACGCGGTCCTCTATGTTAAACGGGGAAAGGCTAATACCGGGGGCGGGGATTATCGGCTAACTTACGCTTTGCAATCAAGTCAATCAGTGATCGCTGCTCGTTTGCGAGCCCCTGCGCGTTCAACGCATTGTCAAGAGATATCACGGCCATGGCTGCTGCAGCACAGGACTCGTGGTCGTGTCTAAGGGAAGCAGACAGAAACTGGGCGCAAAGTGCAGTCAAAAGAAGGGTAGAATGACGATATTTATCGCATCAGGCTTGCCCACTGGCTTACGTCGTTGGGCGTTAGTGACGGGTTGCCACGCACATGCACAAAGCGACAGCCTCAAGCAGGGCACGACGAATCTAATCCGGCGCCGACCTTGGGGAAGATGGGGCCAGGCTCTGTAACTTGAGAGGCAAGGGTGCGAACGAAAGCCGAGTGCATCGGCAAGCGCCGAACCAAGAGTCGACGGACCAAACCCGCTGGAGCGGCGCAGCAGCTGTCGGCCTCCATCATTGGCGAAGGAAGCTCCCAGATGCCTCGTGAGCCAGCACTGCCCGACCACGCAGTGCTTCACATCCTGGAGCTGCATATGGGTGTTGTATTGGAGGGGCGAGGGGGCAGCACGCCCAGCCTCAGTGTTGGGCTAGAAAACGAAGCAGAGTGTGGACGCGTTCAAAGCCACTGAGCAGCTAATGGCGGCTGCTTGTTTAGCGGCTGTGGATGCCCGACGAGTGCCACACCATCCAATTCCAGGTGTACGACGAGGTACTACATGGATAATGTTGTGAATGTGCAGTCTTTCCATACAAAGATTGATTCAGGGGCCTGTCACTGAAGTAATGGTTGGGCTGCTGTAGATTGAGATGATGGTGAATCGATCAGACACGTTGACAGACAACAAACAAGCCAGGCTTCCTTTGCTGGGACATCCCAACTGTCAAGGGTCCAAGCAGCAAAATCCCAGCCACAGGCTTCATCGAGTAGCAGTGCTCAGTTGCATACCCGGTAGACGAGCCACAGGCCTCTGAGCAAAAACGGCAACACGGCATGTCAGTAGACTGGACTTCAGCAGCATCGAAACACGCACTTGGATATCCCATCCCGCGGATTCAAGATAACGCCCGCATAGTTAAGACGATACAGGCGAGACAGCAAAGGCAAAGACATACCTGTGTGGCGGCCGTGGCTGTGCACTCAGCCAAGACCGTTGCATTTGCCGCACGTGCAGAGGCCTCCCCACATAACGTCATTCACAGAGTCAGCTACGCGTGCCCGGGCCGTCGCGTTGTTTCTGCTCTGCCCAGAAAACAAGCCACACGAGCTCCTGCTAGCCGCTCCGAGCAGCTCACACACCTCTGCCGGCCGAGCCGCGCAACCCCCCAACCACGATGGACGCCTTTGCCGACGCCGTCGAGGACTCCGACACATGCCACGATGGCTGGGACGCCATCCAGCCCGGCACCAGGGACATCGAGGTCCAGGCCGTCATCGCCGCCTCCTTGGGCTTTACCGCCTTCCTCGCCTTCTGTGTAAGTCGCCACGCCCCAGCCCACGGGCCGGCCCATGACCCCGCGACACCGTTCCCTACGCTTCGAGCCGCCGTTTACCGTTGCCATTCTGTTTGTTTGCGGCTAAGCCTAACCGTACTCGCCGCTGTCTAGTTCCTACGACCACGATGGAAGTCCCTCTACGCCGCCCGAAAGCGACACCTCGACCCTGCCATCGGGCTCCCCCCACTCCCCGACTCTCTGTTTGGATGGATCCCAGCGCTATACAGGATAACAGAGGAACAAGTTCTCTCCTGTGGAGGGCTTGATGCCTATGTGGTGCGTGCCCCGTTGAAGGTTCCCAGCTCAGCCAGCCCCTGACCATGTCGGCGCCATGCTAATATCAGTCCTTGCGGCAGTTCCTCTCCTTCTTCAAGATGGCGATCCGAATCTTCTGGACCCTCCTCTTCTTCGCCGGCGCGGTGCTGGCACCCATCCACAACCGTTTCGAGAAGAGTCGCAAGTCGGGCGACGGATCCGACAAAAAAGACCACGCCCACTACGTGCTCTGGCAGCAGTCGTCGAGGACAGGCTACGGCTATCCTGGCTACGCGCATGCGTTCAATGAGTCCAACCCCGACACCAGCTTCAACCCGGACATGGGCTATCTCTGGGCCTACCTCGTCTTCACCTACTTCTTCACCTTCCTGGTGATCTGGTTCCTCAACTCCGAGACCTTCAAGATGATCCGCATCCGTCAAGAGTATCTCGGCACGCAGTCGACCATCACCGACCGCACCTTCAGGATCACGGGGATCCCCAAGGAGCTGCGGACCGAGGGCAAGCTCAAGGACCTCATCGAGAGGCTCGAGATTGGCAAGGTCGAGAGCGTGACCGTCTGCAGGGACTGGAAGGAGCTTGACGCCCTGGTCGCCGAGAGAGCCGGCGTCCTCCAGAAGCTCGAGGAGGCATGGGCCGACTTCCGCAAGAAGTCCCCCTCGTACACGCCCGACGACGCCGTGCGCCGGAACAACAGCAGGTCCATGCTGGCGGGCATGAACGGCTCCTCGCCCGACGAGGAGGAGGCGGCGGGCGAGAACGAGCGGCTGCTCAGCGGCGAGGCGGGGGCGCACCAGTTCGCCGAGCGCGAGCGCCCGACGACGCGCATCTGGTACGGCTTCCTGGGCCTGCGGAACCGCAAGACGGACGCCATCGACTACTACGAGGAGAAGCTGCGGCGGCTGGACGGGCGCATCGTCGCGGCGCGCAAGCAGCACTACGAGCCCGCCGACATCGCCTTCGCCACCATGGACTCGATCGCCGCGTGCCAGATGGCCATCCAGGCCCTGCTCGACCCTCACCCGGGCCAGCTCCTGACCAAGCTGGCGCCGGCCCCGTCCGACGTCGTATGGCGCAACACGTACACGGCCCGCAGCAGCCGCCGGCTCAGCTCCTGGGTCGTCACCTTTTGCGTCGGCACCCTGTCTCTGATCTGGTTGATCCCCGTCGCCTGGCTCGGCACGCTGCTGAGCCTGTGCACCATCAACGAGTACTGGCCGTCGCTCTCGCAGTGGCTGGCCCAGCACCAGACCATCAAGGCGCTCGTGCAGACGGGCCTGCCCACGGCGACCGTCTCGCTGCTGAGCGTCGCCGTGCCGTTCCTGTACGAGTGGCTCTCGCACAGGCAAGGGCAGCTCAGCCGCGGCGACGTCGAACTCTCCATCATCTCCAAGAACTTCTTCTTCAACTTCTTCAACATCTTCATTGTCTTCAGCGTCTCGGGCACCGCGACCAACTTCTGGTCCGTCCTGCAGGAGGACATACACGACATCACGCTCCTGACGCGCCACGTCGCCCTCTCGATCGAGAAGCTCAGCAACTTCTACATCAACTTCATCATGCTCCAAGGGCTGGGCCTGTTCCCCGTGCGCCTGCTCGAGTTCGGCTCCGTGTTCCTGTACCCCTTCCTCAAACTGCTCGCCAAGACGCCGCGCGACCGCGCCCAGGCCGACCAGCCGCCCATCTTCAGCTACGGCTTCTACCTGCCAACGGCGCTGCTCGTCTTCATCCTGTGCCTGGTCTACAGCGTCCTGCCCGATGGCTACCTGGTCCTGATCCTGGGGCTGGTCTACTTCACGCTCGGCTACTTCACCTACAAGTACCAGCTGCTCTACGCCATGGACGCGCCCCGCCACGCCACGGGCGGCGCCTGGCGCATCATCTCGTACCGCGTCATCCTGGGCCTGCTCATCTTCCAGGCCGTCATGTCGGGAATCCTGGCACTGCAGACGGCCTACATCTGCGCCATTTTAGTGTTGCCGCTGCTGCTCGTCACGTGCTGGTACAGCTACTACTTCCGACGCCGCTTCGAGCCGCTGACAAAGTACATCTCGCTGCGCAGCATCCGCCGCGAGGAGCACCACCAGCACGGCGCCGACGGCGCCAGCGGCAGCGACGAGGAGGCGATTCTTGACGGTGACGAGGACCTCGAGTCGGGAAACCCGCCACCGGGCCCTTCTCACAATTTCGTCGTTCGAGCCGGCCGGCGGAGGCGGATGCTGCGGAGGATGAGCACCGTCGACGAGGACCGGGAGCGGGGGCTGCGGTTTGTCAACCCCAGCCTCGTGGTTCCGTAAGTTATTCTTTTTCCCTCCCGCCCTGCCTTCGTCCCCCCACAACCCTCCCGAACACAGGTGACTGACGCGATCGTTCGTTTGACGCTATCTAGACTCGAACAACCGTGGATCTACCACGACCCGCCCCCGATGATGCCCGAGCCTCAGCCTTCCGAGGCCGGCTCCGAGAGCGGAGACGTGTACAGGGATGAGTCGTTCGGCCCGGACCTGGAGTACCGCCACCCTTCGCTGGTGTCTGGAGAGGGCGGCAGCAGCGGCGGCCTGGTTCGAGGAGGCGGTAGTACGTCGAGCTCGCTCAGCCTAGGTGACACGCACGTATGGAGGGACAACTGACCGTGCGAACCTCGTGACGTCTTTCTTTAGGCACTTTTCGTTTTTCGTCATAATTCGAGGGCGGGCGCAAGGAACGAGGAGGTGGGTGGACGAGAAGAGGGAGAATGATGTAATAACAGACTCGGGCTGGGAGGAGATATATCATCGCCGTCGGCTTCGACGGTGGCCTCCTGGGTTTCCTTTGTTTCTTAGAACATACTTAGCAGCATACAGACCCCCTACTAGTGATACCAATGTGTTTGAAGTCATTCGTTTCTATCCTTAGCCTCTTGCGCTTGCTCAATGTGCGTGCATAGCACCTAAAGCTCGACAGCAGCCTGCCCTGCCACAACAACCAGGAAGCAATGATATGCAATCACTAGATGGCCGCGCTCCCAACATATGCAGGCCCTAGCTCTATGGACGATCACCTAGTGGAAATGTGAAGCTTCCAAACATGACATTGCTTTCTCCGACCTGTCAAATATTTACAGATTTGACCTCGGACACCCGAGGCTCAGCGACGCTACAATCTCATCCAAGTTTTCACTACGACCTAACCACAGCTCCCATAGGCAGCCTGACACCAGCGCACATCACAATAATCAGCTCCCTCGCCGCACCAACCATAATCCGAGCAGCAAGGTCCAAATCCTGAGCCCGTACATCTCTGCCGACCGCCCTCGACACCACACCGTCCGTCCGTGCTCGCGTCTGAAGGCCTCGGGGCGGCCGTGCTTGTAGAGGTGCTTGTAGAGGTGCTTGTAGAGGTGCTTGTAGAGGTGCTTATGGTAGTCGTGCTTGTAGAGGTGCTTGTAGAGGTGCTTGTAGAGGTGCTTATGGTAGTCGTGCTGGGAGCAGAACTGGTGCTAGAGCTAGTAGTTGTGCTAGAGCTAGTAGTTGTGCCGGTTGCAGACGAAGATGTGGACGACGAGATCACCCCGCCACAGGACCCAAAAGCGGACCGGCAGCCGACGGCGCAGTACTCGGGCCCGTTCCCGCACCAGTACCACTCGGAGCAGCAGTTGCCGAACGCGGAGCCCGCGCACGTGGTGATGTTGCCGCACTGCCCGTTGAGGCTGATGACCAGGGTGCCGCCTGGCAGTGGCGGTGACGTGGAAGTGGTGCTTGTTGTCGACGTGCTTGTGGAGGTTGTCGTCCTGGAGCTAGTAGTGCTCGTTGTAGACGTAGTCGTGGGCGGCGGCGGCGGCGGCGGCGGTGCATCTCCGCAGCGGCCGAACTGTGCCTGGCACCAGCGCAGGTCGCAGTGGTCCGGGCTGTCGCCGCACCAGCCGTAGTCGGAGCAGCAGAGGTTGCTGGGGCAGCGCCTGTTGCCGCCTTGGACGCCGCAGTCTGACGCGAACTGGCGGCGGACGAGCTTGAAGTGGTGCAGCTCCACGGCGTCGGACATGTCGGGGAGGCTAAGCATGCCGCGTCGGGCAATCATGCCCTGGAGGTCGCTGCCGTGGGCCAGGAGGATTTGGCATGACAAGAAGGCTAGGAGGAGATGGAGCATGTTGGCGAATGTGTAGGTCATGATGGAGGTGCTTCTGGCTGGCGTGGATGTCCAAGGGATTGGCCCCTATGGGGGAGGGACTGAATGGGGTGCTCTTGGGCGTCCACCTCTCCAGGTCATCCTGGCCAACAGATCTGGGGCTTCTGCGGAAGATATAGCTCGAGGAAGGAGGAGCTTCGGCAAAAGTCGCGGAGAAAGACACCATTCTTGGGGTAGAACTAGCCGGTGACGACGTGGAGGTGGAGAAGTTGGGGTCATGGAGCGCCAGAACGGCGCTGCCGGCCCGGCCTGGGTGTCACCGTCATCTGGATATTGCTGCCGGCGGTGCAAAGCTGCCAGAGGCGCCCGTCGGCTAAATGTTGTGGCGCCGTGGAATGGATTGACTGTCGGCAGGGCAGGGCTGGGCTGGCAGCCACCCGGAGAGGGAGAGACGAAGCGGAGCTCGGCATGACGGAGGTACCTGGCATGATCTTGCCGATAACAGAGCAGTGCTAAATGATGATCCCCCAATGTCAGTCTCTGTCCTTGTTTGGCAGGGTCTGCTGCCACGCGGTTGGTCTTGGCACCTCGGGCCTCGGAGGTGATTCCGGAGACAGGATAAATGACGTGTAATGGACTTACACCTGCAGATAGAAATGACCGGCCTTTTGCACAGGCGTGGGGCTTTGTGCCGCTGGTACCTGTTGCTGGTCCGGAATGCTTTTGGACCGGGCCTGTGTCTTTTGTTAGGCCCGATGCGCCCCAACGCCACTTGAGAACTCGCGGGGGGAGAAGTACTCACACCAAGCCGTACTCATAGCCGCAGCATGTCTCGAGAGGCAAGTACCGGAGAGAACATTGACCGAGATCCCGGGCTGACTGTTGAGAAAAATGGCAGCAGCCGTAGCATGAATAGCAGAAGGTCGGGATACCGGCGGGCGCAATGTACTCCCCCGCGGGTGCGACCGGGCCACGGGCCGGGGGCGGGTGCAAGCCCTGGTTAGCGAGGCGCCCGGGAGGGAACCGAGCTACGCGGTCAGGACGATGGGGAGCAGAGCTACACGGCCAGGACGGTGGCCCGGCCGTATAGCGTCCCGGACGCCTCGCTGGGTGATCCGGTGTACGCCGGAAAGGTGTGCAGGGCAGGTCGGGGGGAAGTGAATAAATAAATAAAGAATTAAAAGAAGAATATCAATTAAAAATGAAAGTGAAGATGAAAAAAATACTCGAAGAATGAAGGTAATAGACGAGGAGACTGAGAGCGAATGTCCAGCAGTTGAAGCATGGAGAGAGTGAAGAGAGGATCAGAAGAGAAGATCAGAAGAGAAGATCAGAAGAGAAGAGAGGACTGCTCAGGGCGCAGTGAGACTTTTGATCTGATGGGCCCCGAGAGTAGCGGAAAACGGAAGGCGCCGCAAGGAAGGAGCGTGATGGGCCCATGCCAGGACGCGTGGACTCAACATTTCAGCCTTGAGGAGGAGACACGGCAGCCGCAGAGGATCTTCACCCAGTCGGCGCCATTCAGGCAGCACTTGCATGTGTGCAGCTAGGGCTTTCACGATCTTGCTGGGACGGAATCTACGCAGGATGGCTGGACCTCTGTGCCCATCCGGACACCAGTGAGCACAGCCCTAGGAAGACACATGCACTGAAGCAGGGACAAACCTTTCCTCTAACTCGTAGACATCGGGTGATCGTACGATCCTGCCCCTCAGGTAGATGGTGGTTTGAGGTCTCTGTGAGGGTCGGTGGGGGCAAGGGCATGCCCATAGAAGGTTGAGAACGGGCCTGCTCAACGTCTGCCAGGTCCCGCATTGCTATTTTCACTTGACTCTGTTCCAGTTGTAGGAAGGAAGCAAGCACTGTGCTGAAGCTGCCTTGAGAGCTGATGGTTGTTGAGGCTTTACGGTTCGTCAAGCCTAGCTCAGCCGCGCTTATTCCTGAGTCTGGCGTGGAAGATTCCTCTTCGGACCTGGCAGTGCTCCATCCAACAAAGCCGCGTGCCACAGCCCAGAAGCCCGCCTCCAAGCTGCCTTTAGCGTCACCACATTCCGTATCTTCCTGAAGCTAGGCAGGACCTTTTTATGTCCCCACCGTTGGAAGGAGGCTCTCCGTAGACTTCGTTGACCTCAAGCTGCTTCCCAAATCTCACCGAGAACAGGCGGTGCAGGGAGGCTGTTGCACAAGTTCTACCGAGGGAGTGCAGCCTTCCTCTAGCAGCGACGATGTGCTGGCAAGATCTGGTCTGCCCGTCCGTTGCTAGCCTGCATGTCAGTTGATAGGCGTGCCCCTTCCTCTCTGGTGGTTCTCGGAGCTAGGTTCCAATTCCCTAACTGCGCTCCCACCCTTGCAACATGGCCACCTGTCCAGCATTCTCCAGGCTCTGGAGGGAGGAGCTTGGATCCACCGGTACACATCCCCCCTCATGCACTGGGGATATCCTCGAAACGCCACGTGAGGGCATGTGAAGGACGATGGAAGGGACGGCGATGACAGCAGGGTGCCCGTGTTGGAGCCACGAGGAGCTCTTTCTACTCGTGCAGATTGTAGGCCATGGAATTTACTGTCATCCTTGGTATCAATATCCTGAGTTCTGCCGTCGTTGCCCATGCTAGCTCTCGCACCCACGCTCATCGCCTTGTGCTTGGTCTCGGACGGTGACCGAGGGTTTCGTTTTTCGTTCCCTGCATGCCATAATGCTGCCTGTAGGCGGTGTCGCTTCCTGATTTACTCATTCTCGGCCCTGCAGATTAAGCCTATTTCTGATGTCTGGGTTTTTCTTCGCCCATCACCGTGTCGAATATTCGTGTCTTTTCACCTTTGTTTCGCCACGTTTTGCACGCCCGTCCCCGGCCCATCGTTATCACGTGATGATCTCACAGTAGTGAGAAGTGCCCTCCAATAACTCGTAGATAGTCCTGAATGCTGGACAGCGGTTAGGAACGGCTCCATCTGGATCACTAGCGCGATGGATAGCGTTGGGCTTGGATGCACCAGGGCCTACGTGGGCCCGATACGGCGCCAGCACGTCGTCGCGGGTGGGCTTGCTGGTCGGGTCCCGCTCATATGCATCAGTCCCTAGCTTCCATTTGGCTCGTTTGTTGGCACTCCCTCATGCTATTAACTATTCCCGCATGCCTTCAGACGGTCGCCTCGTCAAAAAGCAGCGTGCCTGTGCCGTTGGTGTAACGGGCGCATGACGACGGTATCTGATGGCCACGTCTCCGGTCAGTGCCGACGTTGATATTTGTAAATAGCTTCATCAGGGGAACAGATATTCACTGGGTCGGATGCCTGCATGGCTCAATCTCACTCGGCCACGCGAGCGCGAGCACTTGGCAGGAGTCCGCCGATCCCCACACGACACGCAGACTTGGGGCTTTGGGCCGCAAATGTTGTGGGGGAAGCTAGTCTAGTCTCGGGCACCCAACCCCAGCTGCCATGGAGGAGCAAAGACAATTCACCCAATCGTGTTCCAATGTCTGGTATTTCTCGATCGCGTATTGGAGCTTCTGTTCCTTGTCCGGACCGCTCGTGGGGCAGCGCCGTTGGGCTTCTTTGATGCGGCTAGTCCCCTTCCGCGCTTGGCGTCAAGCGCGTTGCATCCAATCATCGATGTGTGCGTTGGTTGCTGAACGGCAGCGTGGGAATGGTTCTTTATTGTTGAAGATGAAGGGTTCGACAGATAACAAAGTCCTGCGAACGTGGGTATTTCAAAGACGGGCAGGCCACACCATTCTCTGCCCTGTCTTGTCTCGTTTCCATCTCTAAGCAGTGCCAACTCTCTTCTCTCCCGATACCTTCTCGGCCCTGGCCGAACGGTGAAATACATACTTGAGAAACAATGGAGCGCCCAGCAACACTTGTCAGGCGGTACTCGGTCCGCGAGTCCTCGGTCTACCACTGCCGCCGCTGCCCTCGCTTTATCCCCTTCCAAAACGAACAAGATCTGCGCCGGCACGAGGACGCCATGCACCAGGCCCGATCCCCAGCCACCTGCGACGAGCGCGCCCGCCTGCTCAAGGGGTTCTTCTGCTTAGACGCCTGGGACCCCAAGAGCTCCAAGAGACACGCCCGCATCAGCATGATAAGCGACGAGCTAGAGAACATCGACGGCCTCCCCCGTCGTCGGAGCAACAGCTTCGCCGCCGAGTCTCCCACCGGGATGGACGAGGTTCGGACGTTCAGAGTCGAGGCGAGAGGACGGAGGCTGAGTCGGGTGTTTGATGGGGACTGCGAGCTTGCTTCGCCGGTGCCGCCGTCATAGGAGGGGAGCTGCGTTTCTGTTCCTTTGGAACGTAGAAGCGACAAGTCGTCTGCCTCGCCGGTGGCGCATCGGAGGCGGGGAGGCTGGGCGGGCTAGGGACGTGGAAGTCGTCTGGCGGGCGGTAGAGGGCGTCGTCCGGCATCTTTGGCGCCGGAGGTGTTCTCGATACAGTGGGAGGAGCAAGGAAGCGGCACGGCACGCTCGGTCGATGTGGGGAGGGGTGCTGGGAGGCGCGTAGTCCGGCGTGGTGCTGATCGGACGGGGCTTGGGGGGGTACGGCGAAGGAGGCGGATGACGAGCCGGTGGCCGCATCTCGACAATTGTTCTCGGCGCGATCCTGGGGCCTCTGCGCAGACATCAACAATGCTGGCTGCTGCCTTGCGTTAATCGATGGATTGGATGTAAATGACAGACTGTATCTGCTGGGTGTCAGAAAGAGAGTGGATGCTTTAAGATTGCACTAGCATTGGGCCAGTTTTACGGATTTTGTTTTCGTCGGGGGTGCTTTTTGACAGGCAGGTACGGCGAACCCGGTTTTTTTTTTTTTGCACTTGGTCTTTATCACTCCGGCACGCTCTTGTATATAAAGCCAAAGGATTTCTAGCCCTCTACCACGTTCGTTTTAATTATCAGAGATGCAGATCAATCTTCTCCCCCTCTTCCAGGCTTCCCGCGTAGATGCTCGCCTCCTGTTTCTGCTCTGAGGTGATCGGTGCATATGTTAATGACTGTTGGTAGGAGTAGGTACTCCTGTAGGCACGGAGATCTCCAAATGGGGTAACGACGATCCTTTATATCAAAGGATCGACTTATTATTATGCACGAAGAGGAAAGGATCTAAGGGCCCGTCCTAGACTAGCGGTTTTTTGGTTTTTTGCTAAAATTTTTCTAAAGATTGAAAGCCTTGTATTAAAAAAAACCTTATGAAAAGAATTTATATTATTTAAAACCGCATCTATGTTGACTTGTTTTTGCTACCCTGCCTTCGGTGTCGATATATTTTAGAAAAAAGTTGAGCAAAAAACCAAAAAACCAAAAAACCGTTAGTCTAGGACAGGCCCTAACTGTTAAAGAGGGAGCAAGAGTGAGGCTATATATACATGTTCTGGATCGGCCAAAAGCCGTTCCCCTGCTTCCCAACCTCCCAAGCCCTCGGGCCCTGAAATCCCGTAATCAGAGATCACGGGACCGGAGGATCCAGACCTCTCTGTATCTTACCGATTACCTGCGCCGGTCAACGCAATCCAACAATGACAAACAATATCTGTTGGACATTCCCCACACAAGCGCCTCGCCAAACCGCTCGTCCAGGTTTCCCACGTAAATGGTCGCCTCCTATTCTGCTCTCAGCGTCTGTTCAATCAAATACAGATCAATCCTCTAGGCCTATTGCGTGCCCTCTACTTTGCAATAGCCGGGCGTCTCCCACATGAGCGCCTCGCCGAACCGCTTGTCCAGGTTTCCCACATAGATGGTCGCCTCCTTATTCTGCTCCCAATGTCGGTTCGACATTTTGGCGGCTGTGTAAATATCACCCATAATGTTAGCCTGGTGCCTCTGTTCGGCGGCCGCAGAGTTGTGGGGAATGTCACAAAGGGAGTGGATAATTACCTCAAAGCTGATCAACTTTGGGTCAGTATCACGGACCTCATCGACGTCACAGATGCTCCCTAGCAGTTACAGAGCATCCGGGCTGCCCTGCGGTAGAATGCAGCATACTCGTGTATGTAGGGCCAGAGGGTCTCCCTTGGTCTTGTCCGGGTGGCGAGTTTTGTGGCGGGCGAGGCAGGCAGAAGACTAGTCTGTGGTTTGGTAGTGGGGGACGTGAGAATCGAAGAGCTTCGTATAGTAAATATAGGTAGTAAACAGATGACAATGAATCCGTCGCCGCATTCGTCTTGCGTCACGCTGGACGGGAGAGAAGCAAGATGGGAACTAACCTGGGAGGCCAGCTTTCGAGTTTAAGAATGCTCCATTGTGGTGGGATGGAATCTTGATGATTGTGGAGGAGCGTGGAGGAGCGTCAGCTGGCCTGAGGCGGGCAAGAAATCATGCACCGGTGGAGGGCTCCATGGAACCGCCTCAGGGGAAACTATCGAACAGGGGACAGAACAGACCCGGAGTCGTTGCCACGTGACACCCAACAATCAGCAAGCCCTTGGGAGGGCCTTGTTATCCGAAGCTTCACCGAGCGGTCTAATGATTCCGTTCCATCAATGCTAGATTTTTGTCTTTCTTCCATTGTTCCTAGCATTATACCCAAGTCTCGTGGTTTCGAGCACCACCCACTGGTTGCCGTCGACAAAGAAGGAAATCCAACCATCATAGCCTGGTATCTATTAATACCTCGTTTCATTGTCCTTCGCTTGGCCACTTCTCAGCCATACGGCATCTGGCATAAAGGAATGTCTGCCCGCCGTCGAGCTCCAGCAAGTAAGTGACTTCTGTTGCCCAAATCCCGCCTCCAGATGGAAAAATCGCAATATCTACCTGCCTCGAAGCACGCAACCAACATCGAAAGACCATCGCATTATCAAACAATAATTAAGTCTTCGCCGTTGTCTCAAAAGATGGTTGGAAAGCTAACGGGCCCGGACCCTAAAGACAATCTCAGCCGGCAAGCGACCCTCGATGCCCTCACCATCGAATTCGATCTCCCAAGAAATGACACCTGGAGAGACTGTCTTCAAGAGTGGGCTTTTGGTCATCATGCCAATGCTGCATTCCTCGAGTACTGCACCGGCTTCCTCGTCCCCAGCACTCTGAAACTGCAAGAGCTCCCGGCTCCCACGCCAGACAGGATCGCAAGCATGGAGCTCAAGTCCTTTCACGTCCTCGGCGGCGCCGACAAGACCGGCTTCACGGCCGACGACCACGCCTTGAGGTTCTGCTTTGCACTGCTGCACGGAGCGGGCCCCCACCGCGCGTGGAACCCGTTGTGCGACGCCCTGCCGCCCAAGAGGATGAGAGACGGCCGCGCCGACTTCTTCAAGTCCACCACGGCTGCCGGCCTCGAGCGCGAGCTTAAGAAGCTCGGCCCAGTCCAGTCGCCGCCCACTGAAGAGAAGCTCGTCCGCGCTGTCGTCGGGGTACTGCGGGTGTGGATGGAGGAATGGAGGGTCAAGTCTCCCGAATATGATGCCTACCTTCATGCGACCATGCCGTCCCTTCCTGAGAATGGTGTCTGCCCGACCAAAGCATCAGACAAGGGCACCAGCTCGACCGAAACGTCAAACAAGGGTCAAGCCGGCAGATCTCTTCGAATGACAAGAAGCCGCGCGGCCAGACGCAAGCCGCGTGACGGCAAAGGAAAATGCGATCGGTGTCTCCGTCCGCGAGAATGATTCTGCTGAATCAAAGCCTCGGACCCACTAGCAAGCCCAACCCGAACTTTCACCTTTGAGTAGGGTAAAACTAACCTGTCTCACGACGGTCTAAACCCAGCTCACGTTCCCTATTAGTGGGTGAACAATCCAACGCTTACCGAATTCTGCTTCGGTATGATAGGAAGATTCCCCTTGCTTGCTGGGGAGAGCCAGTGATTCTGGTCCTTCTGAGTTGATAGTCTCGCGCACGCAATATACAAGGTCATGAACAGAGCTCCCGATACGGATGGTCGGGTTGAGCGTGTCTCTCTTCAATGCGCGCGACACTGGCCAGTGGCTCGACTGCAAGACCGCGTCTGGCAAGGATTCCGACTTAGAGGCGTTCAGTCGTTATCCTGCAAATGGCAGTTTCGCGGCACTGCTTGGCCGGACAACCTCAAAGGCACGGCGTCTACAACTTCACCCCACGTGCGCGCGGAGCCGCTGGAGCTTCACATCCAGTCCTTCACCATCCCGCCCTTCCCCTCACTTACGCTCACCATGGGCAAGCCCACGTACGCAACCATCACGCAAATTTCTGCCTCAAGAACGCCGCTGAACAGCACCCACCGGCGCGGAGCTTGGTCAGTTGCTCAGCGTCACTGGGTAGGAACTTGAGTTCATCCACAAAACCAAGGTCGAAGACTCCGTTCCAGGGCAAGCTGGTGGCGGGTATCGGCCGGAGGCTGAGGATATACGGTCTGGGCTTGCGGCAGCTGCTCTGGAAAGCCCGGTCCGAGGTGGCGCCGCGTTAGCCAGCTGGTGGCGACGGCCAGCCACTGGAGCGGCGCACGCTACGGCGCATGCGCTCAAGCAAGCAGGGCAAACTTCGGCGAGGCCTCCGCGGCATTGTCACTGTCACTGGGACTTGGACGTCGGCTACTCGACTCGTCGAAGGAGCTTTACAGAGTCCGCGGATACCTCTGCTGCAGCTCCTGCCGTCCCCATCACTGCCCATTCCCGGCCTCCGTCTCCCCCCGGCACGCCCTCCGACTGTGCTGGGCAGCTCAGCGTCTAGCACAGTCGCCCCCTTGCCTTGTGTGTGGCATTCCCGACCGTCGTGGCGTGAGCGCAGCCTCGTTGGAGACACACCTTTGTTCAAGATTCCTGTTATCTGCACAATCTGTAACACTACGGGCGCCGGCGCTGTTATAAAGCAAGTGTACGTCATCGCGGTCCCGGCTTTTAACTTATAGATAATTAGCTTTTGTATTTCTTTCGAGATAGGCCAATATTTCAGGAACAAGACTCTTGCTGCATGAACGTCCACTGCCAACCATATCCTGGCCGCGGGCGCACATCGGGCGCGCACCACCAATTCCAGGCTGACGGGAAAGGCGTGGCGCTGCGGGCCGTCAAGGCACGCTGCTAGGAAGACGTCGACGGCTGCTGCAGTCCGTCATGGCCTGCAGTATTCTGTCTCCGCAGTTCTGTTTGTTTGCTTCCCGCTTCCACGTGGCTCCCCACCCGTCTTCGAAGTCTGCGGCCCGCCCGCTGTCAGCAAGCGGGAAGCCAATATCGGATGGAAGACAGAATGGCCCTGTGGTGTAATGTGGATGGACTTGCTGTTTGTGTTTGTGGAGCTGAGGTTATTCTAACAGTCGTTTGCCCGTCCAGTTCCTGTTGCCAGTCCAAAGGAGGCACGCCTGGAAGGGCACGGTTCGGGTCGTGCAGGTCGCCCAAGGCTGCTGCCGGCATGCATCGCGATTGTTTCCTTTCTCCTCCCTTATCGCAGGAGAGAAATCCCGATTGATCTGGCCGGTAAATGTGGAATTCTCCTTGGACACAGCTTGCAACATTGACAAGAGGCAGGCCATTGTGACACCGTCAAGGCGCTGCGGATAGGGATGGATCACGCGACTCGCAGTTGGGCCCAGGGGCTGTCAACATCGCTGCGGCAATCGATGACTGACACCAGGCACCCGGTTTCCATGTCGCAGTGGCAAACACGAGTTGTAGTAAAATTAACACCGCCGAGTTGAGCCTATCAATTCCGATCGGGCAAGAAACCCGCGCCGCATGATGCGACAATTTTGGCCTTATCCCTCGGACAGCGCTGGAATGTCAAAAGCATCCAATGATGGAGGCTTGCAAGGGCAGCTAAATATGGCTTGTGCACCCATAAGCCGGGTCCTGACGGAACAGGCGAGAGCGCGTGCTGTGCTGGGATTTGTGGTGCCATGATGTCACCCAGAAGCCGCCGCGGCTCGCTGGGAAAAGCACCATTCCTGGGCTTAGTGTCGCGCGGTCCAGGGGGCTTATCGTCGCTGGGAAGAGTCATTGCTTAGCACAGGGCTAGCTGGCATTTGTCGTGACAGGCGATGCCATCCTTGCAAGCAGCGTGGTCAAGTCTTTTTCGGGGGACAGCTAGCGGGCCGCGGAACCGCCCCGGCAGCCCGCTTTATTCTCGCTGACAGCGCGCGATATTCGGTGGTCGGTCGGGTGGGATGTTGTGCAAGCCCAGCGCCACGGCACAGCATCCAAGAAGCAAGCAGCACCCTTGTCCTCCTGGTTGAGTGCAGGCTTGCGGCAGCTGGGCGCAGCTGGGCTGGGCACTGCCTGTCGTACGAGAGACAGAACCGCCCGAGGAGGTGCCCCGCCGCGTTGTTGGCTCTGCCTGCTGCGCTGGGATGAGCCAGGGAACCAAGGGAGCAGCACCACCACCACCCGACCCGACGCAATGGCGAGCGCGCTGCTTGGCAAGCCACCCCCACCATCCATCATCCTGTGCTTGTCTGCTCGCCGCCTTTATCTTGAAAGCTGTCGCCATCCTCAAGAACCAAGAAGCTGCACACGCATACCAGAACAACCATCATCAATAGATTCCTCATCAAGAGTTCATTCTCGTCGGCATCGGCTACTCGTCCCCTAGAACCTACACCACTACCTAGAGACTCTTCCCAAAAATTCCCATCATTTTCGATACACCCGATTCCCCCTAGAACCAACAGTCACATAGCTCTGGCTACCCCGCCCGCCACAATGAAGCTCGCCGTCTTCAGCGCCAAGTCCTATGACAAGCAGTACATCCGCCAGGTGCACAAGGCACACCAGGCGGACTCGTCGCACACCAGTGTCGACATCATCTTCCACAGCCTGCCGCTGGGCCCGCAGACCATGTCGCTGGCCCAGGGCGCCGACGCCGTGTGCGCCTTCGTCAACGACAACCTCTCGCGGCCCGTGCTCGAGGGCCTGCACACATTCGGCGTGCGCGCCGTGCTGCTCCGATGCGCGGGCTACAACAACGTGGACCTGGACGCGGCCGAGGAGCTGGGCCTGCAGGTCGCAAATGTGCCGTCGTACTCGCCCGAGGCCGTGGCCGAGTTCGCCGTCGCGCTGATCCAGACGGTCAACCGCAAGACGCACCGCGCCTACAACCGCGTGCGCGAGGGCAACTTCTCGCTCGACGGCCTGCTGGGCCGCACCCTGGCGGGCAAGACGGTCGGCATCGTCGGCGTCGGCCGCATCGGGCTGGCGCTCGCCCGCATAATGCACGGCTTCGGCTGCACCCTGCTAGCCTACGACGTCTTCAAGAGCGGCGACTTCCGCGCGTACGGCGAGTACGTGCCCCTGGACGAGCTGCTCGCCCGCTCCGACGTCGTGTCGCTGCACTGCCCGCTCATGGACAAGACGCGCCACCTGATCAACGCCGAGACACTCGGCAAGATGAAGCAGGGGGCCCTGCTGGTCAACACGTCGCGCGGCGGCCTCATCGACACGAAAGCCGTCATCGAGGCCCTCAAGTCCCATAAGCTGGGCGGCCTCGCCCTGGACGTCTACGAGGGGGAGGGCGCGCTCTTCTATAACGACCACTCGGCAGACATCATCCAGGACGACGAGCTCATGCGCCTCATGACCTTCCCCAACGTCGTCGTCTGCGGCCACCAGGCCTTCTTCACCGAGGAGGCCCTGACCGAGATCGCGGAGTGCACACTGCGCAACCTCGACGACTTTATCAACAAGCGCGAGTGCAAGAACTCGCTGCTGTGCAAGAAGACCATTGCGAGGAGGGATTCGATCCCGCACCGGATCTAATGCTTTCTTCTTCTCTCTTCTATTATTTTTTTTTCTTAACAAAAAAGTTGCGCAATGGCAAAGTGTCGTCTTGAATCTTCTTTCACTTCTCTAGACATGGTTCTTTTTTCTCGATTATGAAGAATGCATGGAATTTCTCTCCTCCAAATGGACAAGGGGTCCCGGATACGTCTGTCTCTCCTATCTCTCTCTACTGCGTCTTGATCGTTTTAGAGCTCTTCCTTTGAACCTGTGGAACTCTCCATCTCTGCACCACTAGACAGAACCCGGTTATACCAAAAATCTTCTCTCTAAATGGTTCCGACCCTCAGTGGTGATACTTGCTCTACCCTTCTGAACACCGTGATGCGAGACACGTCCACAATGCTTCCGGTCCGCCCGAGAAGTGTAGGTGCGATGCTTTTATACTATGCCGATTCGAGAGCTTGGTTTGGCGGCCAAAGGTGTACTCGACAGCTCTGCGACGCTGTGGCTTTAGCTTAAACCAGAAAATAAGTAAAACGGGGAACTATATTCACGGCCCCTATTCCTTCCGCGTGTGGTCGAGACTGATACCTTCTCTTCCCTCAAATCAAGGCTGTGATGATAGATACGCTCTAGCCATCCTCAACAGACTCAGGGGTGTTCTATTTCCTTGGTGAAGAGACGCAAATATCTCCTCTCTCCCCCAAAACCCCCCGGGTTCTTCCAAAGTCTAGTCTTGCTCTGAAGCCCTCCTCGAGCACTAGACTTTTCTATGGTGTAGACAAAGTTAAAGGCTTTAAAAGACAAGCTTGATGGAGAGCCCATTCTTGCGTCACCGCGCCAAGGATAGGAGACGTGTCTTTCGGTACGGGCGTCTCCAGAATCCCTTGTCCGGATGCAGATGCGGCCAGGTGCACTCTAGGCCGAGGATGCCGCCCTTGTCCTGCCTACATTCCTAGATGTCTGGGTTGTTGTCTCTCCTCCGCCCCCGGCTTGGATAGCTGCCCCGTTTCCTTGAAGATCTTTCTGAGTACCGACAGCTTGACCTAGAACCATGATGGGGCCCTGAATATGTTCCCTAGAGATTCACTTTTTCTCTTGTTAGCCGGTGCTCCTTGCAGCTCTTCTCTATCGGCTTTGGAACCCAGGTGGCTCTCTTCCGACCCCAAGGCTTCTTCCCAGGCCCCTGGCCATGAACTACAGGTAGCCTGTTGCTCAGGGCCCCGCGCCTGTAAAATCCTGCACCAGAAATGTGCCTGGCTCCGTTTGGCCCTTTGCGTCGCCGGTGTCAGCCATCGGGAGATCTGCAACTCGCACCCTTCGGCGACCCTCGTGGGTTTTCACTCTACCCTGCTTGTAAGAGTGCGTGGCGAGCTCCTTGGCTAGACAACTGGCTGCCACGTGGCGGTCGATCGTCTTGCTGGCGATGCTGCAGCTTCCTCGTTGTCCCCGACATTCTTGCGCAGCGCCCCCTGCCCCCTTCGGGAACGGCAAGCTTGGGGTTGTAGGCAGCGGTGTTCCGGGTCTTCTCGTTTAATCCAGCAGGCCTTCAAAGCTCACGATAAAGGCGCAGTTGTTCGTAGCGTCTCCGACTCTCTGCTTGGCGGTCACTGCCTCGTCTTGCTATTGCTCTTAGAAACCCCTTGGCCCTAGGAGCCTATCCTGGTGGTCAAGTTAGAGCTTGGTGTGGCCTGACGGTTTCTTCCATCTCTGCTAGGGGATAAGGTGGATAGAGGGATACTCCAATCCTCTCGAGGCTTGCTTTCGGCCTCCTCTTGGGCACGAACATCACTGAGAAGACGGTGCTGTTCTTGCGGCAGGAGGCCGGAGCTTGTGTCAAGGTTCCTAAGAAGGCTGCAGGCGGGAGAAGAACTTTCCAGGGATGGAAAGCATAACTCTGGAGCGCCCTATTAGCCTTCATGACTTTTCTTTGGCTCCTTCATACTCTATCTCGTGTTCGATTATCGTGAAGGACCGCTCTGGATGCTTTTGCACCTTGATACCGATTAGCAACACTCCCTTTATCCCACCCGGCAGCCTGCATGGACAAATAGGGGTAATGTTACTTAACGAATTTCCCAGACGGCTGCTCGCCACCATGCCTCCTCGTCACCATAGCCACCTATTGAAGCGTTAGCATGCTGCTAAAATCGTTGCTCCCGGACAAGAGTGTCTGGTTGGGTTCCAAGATTGGCAGGCTAGTGACTGGCCAGCCCTAACCCTCGCAGCGCTGGGCGTCAGTCAGCAACGGTCGCGCAAATCCCGCTGCCCCACATTGCACCTGTCAGCCATTTTTGCTGCGATCATCTTTCCCCCCGCCATCCTGGCAGTCGCGCCACCTCCATTCAGCCCCTGAGATGCTTTGAGTTCCATCCCATTCTCTACTGCACTCCATTTGTGGCTGGTTTGGCTGGGCTTTGGGATCTCCATCTGTTCTTCATCGACTTTCACAAGGCCTGAGACGCCCTGCTCCGGATCGGTCATTTGCCCCTTTCTCCGCTAGACGGCCTGCGCTTGTCTCGCCTGCAAAAGGAGACGGTCGCCTTAGAGACATAGTCCCACGTCTTACCTGCGAACCCTTAGCTATCCGGGCGCACATATTGCGCCGGAGATACCATAGTTCCAATCCTGTCCATTTTGTCGGTCAACCTACAAGATTTTCGCTCCCGTTCAGGGGCCACGAATTCTCGGGTCGCCGCTCCCCCGAGACGTAGAAGCCCCCAGCACCAAGCAGGCCCAACATGCCCCCTCCTAAGGCGGCATGCATCATAGGTACGCCCACAAGCACAGGCTAGAGGAGAACCGGCATGCACAAGCCTCCGCTGACACAACTCCTTCCCCAACAGGTGCCGGCCCGTCAGGTCTCGTTGCCGCCAAGTACCTTCTTGAGCAGCGATTTCCTGCACCCCCAGGTCAACTTGGAGCTCCAAGGTTCAAGGTCACCATCTACGAGAGCAAGGGAAGGATCGGGGGTCTGTGGCCACTCACCAAAGATGACACGGGCGGCGACATCCACCCCCTGATGCGAACCAACCAAAGCAAGCACACCGTCCAGTACAGCGATCTTGCCTGGGGACCCGAGGTGCCCGAGTTCCCCTACGCCTGGCAGGTCGGCCAGTATCTCAAGCGGTACTACGAGCGCTACTGCCGTGGTGCCGAACTCAAGCTGAGCCAAAGTGTCGACGAGGCAGCCCCCGTCGAGCCTAGCGGCCTTCCTGGCCAGTGGGCCGTCACCACTCGCACCAGTAATCAGCAGACAGAAAGGCAGCTCTTCGACTGTGTCATCGTTGGCTCTGGCTACTTCGGGAAGCCCCTTGTTCCCGCCGGGTTCAAGTCAGCCGACACCCCCGTCATCACAAGCACACAGTACCGAGATCTCAACAGTCTGTTCGGGCCTGGGCTCGACAACACAGCTATCGACGCGAAGATCAAGGCCGAGCCTGCCCCTAATCCCGGGATCCTCGTTGTTGGTGGCCAGATGTCCGGCGTCGAGATAGCTGCATCGATCGCCACCCACCTGTCTTCGGCTGCCTACTCCCCCGAAGAACGCGCCATCCCCAACGCAGGCAGGTGCCGCATCATCCACATCGCCGAGCAGCCTGCTTGGATCTTCCCGTTATTCACAACGCCTGCGGTAAGTGATGACGACCCCCTCCAAGCCGTACCTTTCCCCATAGAGATACTAACCCGCGCTTGTGGACAGCCCTCGGAGACATCTCCGCCCTTCCTCCCCTGCGACCTCACATCCTACAACCTCACCAACCGTTCCAAGCCCCTTGCCAATACCCAAGGGTCGCTGTCCGTAGAAGGGGCTAAGAACCTCAACGACATCTTCTGCCGTACGCTGGGAGGAGCGCAGGAGGACTTTGGAAGTGTGCTCGACATGAGAAAGAAGAACCTGTTCGAGCAGCCCCCCCTGCTAGCCATGAGCGAGCACTACAACGAGTTTGTGCGCCTCGGCCACATCCATCCCATCAGGGCAAGAGTGGCGAGTTTCTCTGGCAAACAGGGCACGATTTCCGCCTCGGATTATAGCGAGGAGGGGCTAGACCACACTCTCATGGATGTCACTGCTATTGTTTTGGCTACGGGCTTTAGTGCTAGTGCTTCCCTCTCCTTCCTTACGGAGGAAGTCAAGGCTCGGCTGGGGTACCAGGATCCGGCAGCCTTGTCCAAGAACCGTGGACATGTCCTTTCCCTGGCCTTCCACTCCACCTTCCACCCCGGAGCTCCTGGCCTGGGATTCGTCGGCTTCTACCGCTCGCCATACTGGGGTGTGATGGAGATGCAGGCTCGGCTCCTGGCCACCATGTTCTCCAGCTCGCTTTTCGGAGAACCCCTGCCCGGCTCCATCCAGTCTGCTCTTGCCGAAGACACTTCAGAAGCCCGCACGGCTGCCCTACGAAGGGACCCACGCATCACGCAGTTTCCCATGGGTGACTACGCCTGGCTGATGCACCAGTTCGCCGAAGCCTTGGACATCCAAATCTTCCAGCCCCCTGCTGACGACCCAATGCCATCCACACCACCCACCAACCTGCCCATAGACGTCCTCACCCCTGCTCGGTACATCTCCCTAAACGCAACCATGGAGCAGATCGCCGAGGCGCAAGAGGCTCTCCGCCAGACCCAGGAGGCCATCGTTGGCGGCCTCACGCAGCGCAAGTTCCTCGCCCATGGCGTCTTCCGCTCCCTCCACGGCGAGTGGCGCCTCGACCGAACGCACTCCAGCCCCAAGTACCCAGACCAGAACGGCCACTTCAGTGGCAAGGTGACCTTCCATCTCAGAGAGGGCACCGCCGATGGACGTGCCTCAGACAAGACGTCGTCCTCCACGGACACAGACACGGACCTGGGCCTCGAGTACCTCCTCATCGAGGAGGGAAGGTTCACGCTGGCCACCGGCTTCCGGTTCCAGACCACGAGGCGGTACATCTGGCGGTACGACGAGGCCAAGGACAAGATCAGCGTCTGGTTCGTGCTGCCTAACGACAACACACGGGCTGAGAAGCTGTTCCACGAGCTCGACTTCCCCCTGCCGTCCAACAGCAGGCAGCAGCAAGCCGACGGCGCTGGAAAGGCCGTCGTGTGCGAGGCCAGCGGCGGCCACCTCTGCGAGCAGGACTACTACACCAGCCACTACAACTTCAAGTTCAACTCGGTCAAGATGGACGACTGGACCCTGGACGTCGCCGTCAAGGGGCCGCGCAAGGATTACACGACGGCCGGCGTGTACAAGCGGATCTTCCCTGAGCAGCGGAGCGAGAACAGGGTCCTGAAGGCCTAGTCTGCCTTCCACAACTGGACCTTGTGAAGAGGCTGCACTTGACAGCTCTACCAGGCTCGAGATACTCCAGCAGCGCGCTGAGCTCGACCCCAAGGTGCATCCTCCGCGCTGGAACAGGGCTGGAAATATCCAGGCGTATTTGTCAACTCCGGGATCCGAAGTACTGGGAAAGGCCTGGTCGCTTCGACGGGAATGGTCGTCTTGGACCTGGTCGTTAGCAATGGGCTGGGGGGATTTAACCATTCATTCTACCTATCTGTTTCTCTTTCCTAGATGTGTATCTCTTTCTTCATCGCATGCCTTGGCTCCCAGCGCTCTTCAAGAAGAACCTTTGTCAACCGGGGGCTAGTACACTCGCATTTTCTCGTTTCTTCCTGTTACAGCCACTTTCATCCTCGACGAGTAGCTCTAGATCTCATAGCTCTGCTTTTTGCCCCAAAGTTATTTCCATTGCGTGTACACCTTTGCCTCCCATGCCATCAGGGGCTCCCTCCCTACCCATTCGTTGGGCACATCTCGTGACTGCGTGACCTCTCTCCAGCCCGGCTCACCCCTTCCAGGCCAGTTGGGGACGACATACTCGGCCCCCGGCGTGGCGCTATCAGTGAAGTTGGCTACAACAACCACAGGCGCCTGGCCGCCCTGGGCTCCTCCTCTCTTCCAGGCCAGCACCTTGCCGCCGCGGCTCTGATCCACGTGGATGAACTCGGTGTCGTCGACGCCCAGGGCCGGGCACTCGGTGCGGAACTTGACCAGCCTGGCCACGTAGGCAAACAGGTCGCGCCGCCACTCGCTCTCGTCGACGCGCTCGTAGTTGACCGGGTCGGTCTGCTTGTACCGCATGTCGTTGTGGCTCCGGTCCATCTTGTCCGCAAACTCCTCGCCCGCAAAGATCATGGGCACGCCGACGCTGGTCAGCAGCAGCACGAAGGCTAGCTTGGCCCGCGCGCCGACGTCCCAGACGCCCGACGACGTCAGGAAGTCGAACAGGCGCTCCTTGCGGTACCCCTCGACGTCGTGGCTGGTCAGGTAGTTGATCGCCTGCGCGCCGTCGCTAAACCGCGGGGAGAGCGTGTCGCTGGACGTGCAGTCGACGACGCGCCGGACCGTCGCCTCGAAGCTGCCGCCGTCGTGCGGGCCCGCCTGGCCGAGGAGGAGGGCACGCGCGCGCTCCTGCCACGGCTCGTTCCAGAGCGCGTCCAGCACGCCGCTGTGCACCATGTCCACCGGCATACTGAGCTCCTCGCCGATGACGAGGAACCTGTCGTCGTGGGCGTGGTCGGCGCCGTAGCGGTCTCGGTAGAGCTGCCAGGCGCGGGACTTGTACGCGCGCACAAAGTCCCAGCTGCCGATGTTGTTGACGCTGTCGAGGCGCAGGCCGCAGACGCCAAAGTCGGCCATCCAGCGCGCGAGGGCCAGCTTGTGGAACTCCCAGGCCGGCTGCAGGCCCTTTGTGGCGTCGTGCCCGTCGTCCCCCGTCCCCGGGTTGTAGATGCCCTTGGTCTCGGCCATGTAGCGCCACAGCTGCCCTCCCCAGCCCTCGCGCTTCTGGCCCTCGGCGTGCGACTGGTACGCGTCCGGGTTGTGCGGCTCGGCGTTGGCGCGGATGTGGAACTTGGGGAAGTCGATGTGCTGGTAGGGGTCGTGCCCGAAGGCCATGACGACGTCGGCGAATAGGCGGACTTTACGGTCGTGGATCGTCTCGACCAGAGCGACCAGGTCCGACGCGCTGCCCATGTCCGCGTCGGGCGACAGGTAGTTGGCCGTCGCGTACCCCCACTCGCCGCGCGGCGCGGCGTCAGCGGCGGGGAGCAGCTCGAGCGCGTTGACGCCCAGCTCGGCGAGCAGGGCGCGGCCGCGGCCGAGGGCGGGGACGGAGGCGAAGTTGGCCGGGCCGGGGGCGCTGGCAGGGTCGGCGTCGGCGTCGAAGAGCGCGCGCACGTCGGCAAAGGTGCCCTTGTCGACCACGACGCCGCCCTCGACGCCAGCCTTGGCCCACGACACGGGCAGCTCGTAGATGACGAGGTGGTTGTTGGCCGGCAGGGAGGCCTGCGGCGGGGTGCGGACGCGGCGCGGCTCGGTTCCGTCGACGTCGCAGGGGTAAAGGGCGCCGGCGCGGTGCTTAGTCACGGACGCGGGCTGGCTCGTGTTGGCGTCGTCGCCGGCCACGACGCCGCGCTTCAGGCGATAGTCGACGGTGAAGGTGAAGGGGTCTGTGACTAGCATCTTGCCCTGGCGCTCTGGGGAGGTGTCGTCCAGCTCGAACCAGTAGTGGTACATGGTGTCTTCGGCTAGTGACAGCGAGCGAGGGCTCAGCTCCCACAGGTCCTTCTTGCCGTCGGCGGCGGGCGCGAGGGGCCGGTGGGCGACCTCGACGAAAGAGCCAGGGGCGGTGGCATCGTATCTTCCGAGAACGAGCTGCGGCGGGTCGGTGCCGAAGTCGCGCCCAGGCGTCCACAGCGAGAAGGCCGAGGATCTGCGGTTCAGGAGGTCAGCCGGGTACGCCATACTAACGCATCAAATGGCTGTAGGCTTTGGAGGTCTTGAGACCAGATTTACAGAGCCACTTAGCCACCGTCGGTGGGAAAGCTGGTCAACATATATCGCTAGTCTAAACAGGCGGCCGCATATTGGGCGCGTTCTAGACCTTTGGGCGACAGCTTCGGGCGAACGAGGGGCTGAGGGATCATGGCTGCAGCATGCATGGGATGGCACCGCTCTAACTGTAACGGGGATGCCGATAGTGCAGCTTACATGCAGGCTCTCAGTTGAAGAGAGGAAAACGCTGTGCCGACTGCTGTGTGCATGTCAGCAGCTAGAGTTGATGTGCTTGAAGCTGCATATCGCTTTGCTGCGGGCAAGGGAAGCTTCTAGGCTGAAGGGAGGGGTAAATCTTGCCCAGTACCGACTGGCCAGGCAAAGGGAAACACAGGGAGATGTGTGGTTTGGAAATTAACCTATGTTTTAACCCATTGAGGGCTTCAAAACAAGTCGCAAAAGATTCAGAAAAGTGCACGTCCGGGGTGCACCCTTGCTCTTGGGAGCGGAGGGTTTCTCCCCCCTGTAAGTAACCGCAACATCAGTCCATGCCAGACATCTGCGCCATCCAGCGGCCAGCTGGCGTCCATGCTGAGCCCAGCCTGCATCAGAACCGCCCTTACGGTGCATGCATGCGAGCGGCGGGGACGCCTCGCAGCCATTCGTTTCCCGCGATGTTTCCTCGGGCGCGCCATTGGTTCTCAGCACTGCCTGCCTTTGGCACTGCCACCGCAGAAATCAGCACGTGCAGACGAGATGGTAAGGCTCTAGGAACCCCTCGATTTCCTTTCTGCCTCTCCCTCCCCCGCTGCCTTTGGCTGCCTGCTCTCTCGACACTCGCCATCGCCCGTTTTCCAGCCCATCCCCATCAACATCTCGAGCCCCTGAATCCCTAAATCGTTGCTGACAAGCCCAAGACAATGGACGCCGGCGCATCGATCCTCGCATTCGTCACCGCGGGTTTACAGTCTGCTAAGCTTGCCTACAATGTCGTGTCAGCCATCAAAGACGGGCCGCAGAACGTCCGCGGCCTGGAATCGGCACTCGGCCATCTAGTCAAACAACTAGGCTACCTAGAGAATGACCCCTCCCTGGTGCCAGAGAAGGACGCGGACATCATCAAAAAGTGTCGCGACGACCTCGACCAGGTCAAGATCGAGATCGAGAAGCTATGCGTCTCGGAGAAAGATAGCAAGCTCAAACGCATATGGAAAAAGATGAAGCCCGCCCTCAACGAGAAAGATATCGGGCACATTCTTGCCAAGGTGACCTCCCAGACGTCTGCGATTGGAGTTTACGTCGTCGTGGCGCAGTCCACGACCGTCACCAAGATCCACGCCCGCCAGTCGCAATTCCACAGCGAGAACAAAGCCACTCTCGATAAGCAGTCGGCAGATATCACCGAGATGACCTCGCGCCAAACCACGATCTATGACACAGTCGTCGGGAACGCAAGCATCCTAACGGACATTGCCTCGCGCCAGACGACAACTCAAGCGGCCTTGATCCAACAGCAAGAATTACTCGCCGAGTCAGCATCGCGCCGAGAAGCATTCGAGGATGAGCTTTTGCGAGACTTTGAGCTGCTGCAGTCAGACACGGCGGGAGCCAGCGTAGCATTGGAGAAACTGTCTGCCCTGATACCTTCCCTCTCTACCTTCTTGGCATCGAGCACATCGACGTCCAAAAGCGACAAAGACTCGCAGGCCCACATTGAGCTGCTAAGCAGTGTCGCCATGTTGAAATCCCTAGTTGACAAAAAGGATCAACTTATCCCAAGCGACGAGACTGACTCGATTAAAGAGGCTCTAGAAAACATTCTACGGGTTTTAACGAAGGAGGTGAAGACACAATCACATGGCTTCTGTGACTTTCACAAGGCTCAGTCCAAAGACGTGACGCGAATTCTAAAGCAGCTGGAAGGCCACTTTGCGTTGGAAACTCGGATCAGCCTCAACCCGACATGTGAGTTAGTAGCTCTTTATCCTTGGCAACCTCTAGATTCTTTGCTCACTTGTACTTCTCAGCCACGCGGACTCCATCACTCATCGGTAAAAAACGAACCGGGGCGGAGAGCATATCGATGGACTTCGGCATGCAACAGGCCGACTTTTTTATCACAAGACGACGGTTTACGTCCACTTCCAACGAAACATGCGACATTCAGGGCCAGGGTGCCCAAGAAACACAGCAGCAAGTGGGGCATCACAACACTGAGATACGATCAGACCTGGCCCTCTGGAGCCATCGGAAACACTCAACCGGTGGCTTTCTGCTAAAAGCGTCGGTCGTGGAAGCCCTGAACAACCTTAGCGGTGCCCGAGCCGCGTTGGCACCGATGGTGTCCGTCTACCGCATCGTTCCGAGCTCCTCCGACGTCTTCCAGTCGATCCGAGATGGCCGGCTGGATAAACTCACTAGCCTCATCAGTGAGGGAAAGGCATCTCTCAGGGATAGAGATGAACTGGGAGCATCGCTGCTTCACGTAAGCGTTTGGTTTGAACAGGACCTGGATGTAATTTGGTGGCATCACTAACACTTCATCTCTTACACTCAAGTATGCATGTTATGAGAGCAATCCAGAGATCTGCAAATTCCTCCTGGAACACGGAGCAGATCCTGATGATGATGCCGATATCCAGGACGTGTACCAGAACCGTTTCTCCACCATTGAAGAACGCATAAGCACGTGAGTATTGTGTCTTATCATTCTCTGGAATTTCGAACTGTTATCACGTGTTAAAGTAATAACAAAGCATCCTTAAAGTCCTTTCGGCATGCTCTGGGACAACCGTGATCAAGGTCATGAGAGTCCAGCAGCGGTGTGCGCTAGATACCTGACCAATAGTGGATCGGAAATTATAAGTGACTGCCTTCTAAGCATCACTTTGAGTGACGGATCTGAGCGGGTAAGCCCAGAAGACCAATTGAATGCGTACAAAAACCAATCGTGACCTTCCTGCCCGTGAACTCCGTACTAACCTTCCCCTGTCCCAGAATCTTCTCCGTATTATCCTGGATAACGCACGTTGGACCACGGATGTCAGCCGGCACCTTATCAGGGGTGAAAGTCTATTTTCACTTGCTTGCTCGCATCAGAATTCAACGACCTTTGCCAGATTCCGTGTTTTGGTGGAAGCGGGAGTCAGTGTCAATGGTGTATTCAGCCACGAGCCACCCCCCCTTGTTCTTTTGCTCAAGGTTCTGACTAGGACGGACGAGTGCTTCCGTGCCTGCCTTCTAGGCAACGATGCTGTGAAGACGATCAAGTACCTTATAGAGAAAGGGGCCGATGTTCATGCGACGTGGCAGGGGCACAGCTGTTCCGCGATTGCATACGGGTGGGATGACGATACCTCGAGTTACGTCGGGGACATCTGGGATGCAGCACTAGCGGCAACAGGTTATGGCGTTGAGGAGTTCAGGAGACGAGAGCAGCAGCCACATTCTCCGCGATTCTGGGCCAGCCTGCACGTACCACCACCCTTCGGTTTTGACGTCACATCATACACGCTGAAGGAATTCAGGGATATATGGCAGGGAATGGAGGATCTATGTCCCTATTACGATCAGGTCATCTCAGCCGGAGAGGGTAGAGTTACTATTATTGGGGAAGACTGCGGTAGGCAGTGGTGCAGCAGCCGCAAAGGTAATGCCGAAGAGCTGGAAGACTCGAGCTCAGAATGGGAGACAGAGTCGGAGGTGGGTTCTGACTCTTGACTCTTCCTCAAATTAGAGAGAGCCCAAGGGAGGCCACTATTAGAAACAACATGGGTGTTGGATTGCGTTGACCGGCGCAGGCGATCGGTAAAGCACAGAGAGGCCCGGATCCTCCGATCCCGTGATCTCTGATCACGGGATCGGAGGGCCGGTGGACTCGCGAGGTTGGTGAGCAGGGGAACAGCCTTTGGCTGATCCAGAACGTGTATATATAGCCTCCCTTTTCCTCCCTCTCTGGCAGATAGATTCCTTTCCTCTTCGTGCACAATATAGAATGATCCTCTGCTATCAAGGATCGTTGTTCCCCCTGTTTTGGAGATCTCCGTGCCCACAGGAGTACACACTCCTACCAACACTGGGAGAGCCCTGTCGATGTTGCTATTCCCGGATTAGGGTCGAGATTAGACACTGTCTCGAACTTAAACATTGTATGTTCTCTCGGAATACGGCATGAGGATGTCCTTGGCCCCAACCCTAAGCATACTACTACCGGGGACTCTAACATGGATCAGAAACCGTAGATGGCACGGTTAATTCATGTTGGCACCACTGATGGTGCAAGCTGAATGCCCTTTGATGGTCACGCAAGGCCTGGCCATCTGTTCTCGTTGCAGTCACCTACCGCACGCATTGACTAGAAGTACCGTACCATGATAACGCGGCTGATCCTGCTCCCGATTTGACGCAGAAGAAGGCTCCTCCCTCGGAAGGGTTGCTCAAGCTTCCAGCTCTGTCCTCTTGGCTGAAGAGCCTCTCCCTCTCCCTCTCCCTCTTGTTTATCCACACATCCCCTTAGCCCATCTCGAAAAGCCCCTCGAAGAGAACATCCACCGGGTAATCAGCGCGCTTTCTCTCCGTCCATCCTTGTGGAACCTAGGCTTGTGAGCGTCCGTAGGAACGACCGGGCTCCGACCTTTCTATGCTGACCCTCCCCTTCCTTTTAACATATACAGCGCTTGTGTGGGCGTTTTTGGTGTGCAGAGGTTCCAGAGAGGCGCATACCCAGAAGGGACGCCGTGGTCGGTGGCCCAGAGTCGCTGCGCGCTTGTCTGTCCCTAGGCTGCGAGAGGAGGCGGCACTGGGCTCCGAGAGGAGAGAGTGGTAGCAACCGGAATCGGAGGAGCAGTTCTGGTCGGGGAGAATACTCTATAATTCGCACCAAGTCTTCTCGTCGCACTTCGCTATCCTGCCATGTATTCATTATAAGACGTTAGCTTTTATTCTCCAGTGTATTCACAGGGTAGCCGGAGGAAACACTGGCGAGAGGACTGCGCATATGTCTTTGAGGATGGGAAGCCGGATATAGGTAGGTAGGTAGGTAGATAGATACTCTGCACTCACCTTCTAAGCTCAAGGCTAGGAAAGCGGGTGCGGTTGACAAGGCTCCGGTGGCCTTGAAGCTCACCTGCATTGTCGACAGCGGGAGCGAAGACAGGGACGAGATGGGCAAGATTTGAGGACATTAAATACCTGTCTTGGCCCGCCGTCGATAGCCTGCTTGTGTTATCAAGTGGCCTCCTGTGTCGGACTTTCGAGTCACCGGGCGGTCAACGATGGGATATACGAGACGGGGACGTACTCGGTTTTGACCGCAGGCCAACGCGTCTGGGACTGGCATCCAGGCACCGCGCCGCTTCCCCCGCTCGCAGGAACTGGCTTTGGGCCAAAGCGCGAGCACCGAGGGCCGGGCAGAAAGCTGCAGCATGGGAAAATCTGTGGAGGCCGAGGCCGTGAAAATGGAAGGCGACTTGCCCAGGTGAGGCTCGACTGTGATGCAGCGGCTGCCACGCCATCTTGGACGTATGAGCCTACCTAGGTAGCACGTACGCGTCGCGCGTGGGAGCACTAGCCCTCGCTTTCCAGCGCGTCAGCAGACCCTCGCGGGGTTTCGCCAGAATCCCACCTCTTGAAGAGCCTCGTTTCTCAGCGATGTCGTTTCTATACCCTCCGCATATGCCTCCAGTGTCTAGCCTCTCTTCTCTAAGGCACGATACGCGCCGACAGCAACGACGCAGACTCGCAAGTCCAACAGCTGGAACTTCGACAGGCAGGGACAGCGCCATGGAGCATGGAAGCACGAGCGCAGAACATCTACACCTAACCTACGCCTCCAAGCCTGGCGACCAGAACGGAGGCCTAACGCACATACATGTCAATTTTACAGCAGTATCCAGAGGCCGGAACCAAATATCTGCATGTCCTGATGCCGTTTTTCTTCTTCACAGCCAGGGCAAGCCCCAGACAGCAATGAAAAAAAGAGTTTGTACCTTCAAGGAGGTGTTGTGGTTCCAAAAATTTTGTGCATGCCCAGCCTCAAGGTAGTGTAATATGAGGGCACAGCAAAGGAAGCATATCCAGAAAATAAAACTATCCAAAAAGGGACTTGGGTTCCAAAAATTAGACATAGCTAAAGAGTCCACTCGAAGGTGGAAAGGGGTTCCAAAAATTAGGCACGATGGAAGAAGAAAGAGAGCAAGTAGTTGAGCCAGAGGGAGGAGAAGAGGGCTTTATATAGGCACCTCGAGGCCAGGCCAGGTGATCCGTGCGTGCTGCAAACATTTTTTGTTCCCGATTCGGTCTCTCCGCCTTTTTCATTCTGCCAGTCCGTTTGTTACGTGACCAGAGAGGCCAGCCAGTAGAGTCTCAGGAGACAGAGACCATGCTCCAGAGGAGGGCTGGCCGGACCAAGCTGTCCGGCCTCCCCCGCTGATTGGGCATCCAGGGCCGAGAGAGCGTGCTGGAAGTTTCCGCCTGGTCAGTGTGCTAGTGCCACCCCTGGTCTAGAATAGAGAGCAGAGGGGTGCCATCCGAGGGGGTGTACTCGAGAGGGTGTCCAATATCTACAGAAGCTCTTGCCTGGGCGGCTGGGGGATCATGTTTTCTGTGCGTAGTGGATCCCCCTGACGCACCCAGAAGGCTTCCCACGCACCCTGGAATTTGTTGGGACTACAGTCCGTTGCTGGGCTCTGTTGCTGATGCCCACAGTGGCAGCCAAGAGTGATGCGGCAAGCCTTGATTCAAGTCACGGACCCGACCAGACGAAACCATTAAGCATGAGATGCCATGACATGGATAAAAGAAATGTATGGCACGCACGCAAAGCATCCTGTTAGGCTATCTTCGCAGAATTTGGTTCGGCGTTGAACCGATTACATGCAACTCTACCTCTCATCTCGAGGCTGTGCATTTTTAGCTTTGATATTGTTCCGCGGCCCATCAGCCCGTGCCATGATGTGCCACCCTCAGCAGCCGGGCAAGGCTCCGTTCTTGGCCCCACCTTCTTTACTCCTTCCTTCAGAGAAACCACCCACCACACTGACGTCGGGCTTTTACGAGGCTGCAGTCTTTGGATTCTACGCGGGGGTTCCACTCCTCGCATCAACTGCCAGGCCCCGCTTCGAAAGTCTGAACATCGAATGCCCAATGCGCAGCCTTGTGCCACCCAACGCAGTGAAGTGTGCTGTGAAAGAGCCCCCTTTCTTTTTGTGTAGCATGATCCTTTGACAGAACATCAATGATCAGTGTCTATCTACACTCGTCGCCCCTGGCTCTCTCTTGTTGGTTCTCAGCCGTCTTCCACACTCTTCTTTTCGTCTCCGGTCAGCCCCTGGTTCCATACCCGCCTACTCTGTCTCGCACAAAGCTCAATGTTCGCGTGGGAACGGAAAAGAAGTCACCAGATACCTTCCATGTCTCGCTTCACGGACATTAGCCTCGAGCTTCCAAGTCGAGTAGTCTGCCGTTCACCCCCAAACCCGAGCCTTCACCTCCCCACAGACCTCCCTCAAGACCAGCGACTAGAAGTTGACGTAAGATGGAGCCACCAGCAGACAGAACACCTTCCAAGAGGCGACGCCCCAGGCGCGCTCGCCCCCTGCCCCGGTCGTTGGAAAGCGCCGAGTACCACCGACATATTATCTTCAAGGCACGATACACCCAGGAGATGGTTGCTCGCAGCCAGTTGACCCCCTGTGTTCGCCCAGCGATCTGTGGGCTCAGAATCCGAGCACACAAGAACGCCTCGAGCGTGGCCTCACATCGCCAGGACTACCCCCTTCCAAGAGCAAGTCCTCTCCAAGAGTCTGCATTGCGGTGCAATAACAGACGAGACTCCAGACGAGGGCGCCGTGGAGGCTCCGGCAGCCTCGAGCCACCAGACAGGGACTCTTCTGCCTCAAGTTCCCTACAGGAGATTTTCCAAAGAAAGCTCTGCACACGTCGCCCAACGGCTCTTTCCCCTATCAACATGTTGTACTCTCGGCTAATTATCAGCATGGCCCATTCAAGCAGATGTGTAAGATACACCCAGCCAGTTGATTCACTTGAAGCTACCCACCAGATTCCCGATATCTCGCAAGACATGAGCGACACAAGCCCGGCGACAGCCACCTCTAGGATTAAGGGAGACGGCATTAGGAGGGCGAATTCACCCGGTATACAGGAGCCCGGAAAAAATACATGTCCTCAAGCTCCGAGCTTTGCCATCCCAGTGAGTCTGACAGAGACTATCCCTTTCCTTCTCTCCCTTCAGTCGATGCTAATCGTTCAGTTTCTGCTTCTAGCACGGCATAGCTTGCAGACCAACGCATATCCTCTCTTCTCCTCGAGCTCAGTGTGATCAAGGCCAAGAATACCCTCCGAACATTCTCGCTACCATGAAGCCGGATGATGACGACGCCAAGCACTGCAAGGGCGGAGTCTCAAGGTTAGTGGGAGGCACGCACTAGACAAGTTAGGACATGCCTAGTCTTGCACAAGCCTCGTGCCACACAGGAGGTAGATACCACAAGGCTGACCAGCCTCGGGTCAGTATCACGGACTTCGCCTACGTCACGGATGCTCCCTAGCAGTTACGGAGCACCCGAGCTGCCCTGCAGTAGATCCCCATCACCCCAGCACTCTCGTGCACACAGACCCAGACGGTCTCCCACCCTCTGTCACATTCGTTTTAATAGAACTAGAGTCACAGATCAACCTTCTAGACCTGCTGCGTGCCATCTGCCCTGCAATACCTCACGCTTGCCGGTCCCAAGCGTCCGGGGGAACTTTGCATGGTGTTGCTGGAGCTGATTGTGGCCTCCGAGCTGGCCTTTTCCGTTTCCACATCCTTCACTCCCCCTCACATCCGCCTGCTCTCTATCCCCGTGCCCCCGTACACCCCATGGCAGGAGCACAGCGCTAACAACATCCTGCTAGTTCTTCTAGCTGCAGTTACCGTCACCAGCCCAATATCCAGCAAGGAAACCAGCATACCAGCCCCCCGCCGATCCCCTATCCCTTCTAAGGTCTCCTGCCCGTGGGATGCAGCAGCCAAGCCGTACCAATCCAAGATCACAACCATACTCTAGAAGTTTGAGCAGCAGCCGGACGACCAAAGGCTACCAAGATCCTCGCCTTTCAAGGTATAACTGAGGGCTTTCGAGGAATATCTGGAATACGCTGGGGAGGAAGCCTGTGACTACGGAGGCGCTCATGCACTTTGATGTCCTCCTCTTGTACCTACCAGCCCTGGCACCCTCTCAGGTCCATTGACTAGCATCAATCAAGTCATTAGATAGAGAGGCGATTGGCGTCGTCAAGGAAGCGAATATCTCTGGATAACCCGTCGCGTTCCGTTAGTTTCACCACCATCCACCAGACCTCCCCATCTTTCCGGCTCCTGGCTTGATCCCTACCTCCAGCCTGAGAGCTATCCCGCAAGTCCCTCACCATAGCTGACGTTTTATGTCTTTACGACCCAGGCACATCTCTACAATCACACATACAAGGCCGCCCTCTCTAGCCTCTGCCCCCGCTCTCCAGGCCCCAGATCACTCCACGTCAACTTCGGACATCGCTCAGCCAAGATTTGCACCCCACAGATCTGTGCAGCAACCGCCCCTCTCGGCTGACACTAACAACCTCAAGGCGGATCAGTTGCTGACTCTACGCCCCACCCTTCCCACCCCTCCTCCATGATACAATCTCTGGAGACTGAGTGCCTGCAGACTCGGGTTTTGCGCTGCGATCCAGGCACGAGTCCGTGTGGCGGTTCCCGGTAGAGTCTTCGGAAGTACTAATTAGACCGTTGCCTCCTCCCGCGATGTGTGTACCGCATCCTCCGCGACCTTCCACTACGAGGCCCCGGCATCTTTGCTACGCAGCAGCGTTTAGGAGTATCCAGTTCCTTTATAACACATGGACAGGGCGAGCAACAGAACGGACTAAAACATCGACCAGGTATTGGAACTGCTTTCCCGTGGCTAAGCCATTCCTCTAGACACATCGAGCCGTGGGGAATCAGAAGCTGAGATTTCTCCTCGTGTCAACAGCATCACATCGCTCATCCAAGTCTCTGTCACCGTGGCGCCCTCTTGAATCCCCCGGTTCGGTGATAGTTTGCATAGTATACGCATGCTGGATACCACAGCCTCGTTGACACATTGTAGATGGTGCTCTTGCGTCCATCGAACTTAGGGGTTAGTGGGAAAAGTCTTTGAGGCGAGGTCTAGGTTCGAAGCACCCCGATGGTACTGTCTCCTTCACTGTCTTGTCAACAGCCACTACCTTGCTCGCAGTTGCTTTCTTTCCTATTGCCGATTTTCAGGCGTCTTGGGCCTCTGACTGGTGCATCCTGCACGGCCGTATTCCGTATCATGACCTAAAAGACCCTCGGTCTATCAGAGGCAGTACTCTGTGTATTTGCATGGGCACACATCACAAGGGCTTACATAGAATAGGAACGATGGCGAGAATAACTCAAGGCAGTCAACGGATATTCCCACGTCAACCCCATTCATTGGATTCTTGTTCTAATCAGATGGGGTAAAAGCCGAGACTATGGTACAGAATTTTGAGAGGAAAGAAGACTTCGCGCATGGAGAAAGAAAACAGGAAATTCATGATAGTGCTCATGGGGTGTGTCGTCAGAAGCAATCCCAGACGCCGTCCCTGAATAGGTCCCACCAAACGCCGTTGCTATGACGGAGAATAATTTCGCGGGACACAACTAAGGGCGAAGAAGTGCATGAAAATTACTGTAGAGTGTGGTCCGAGTTAGTCAACCATGCATTGTTGATAAGTAGGACATGGGCGCCGAAGCCTTCTCATCGGGAACACAAACCTGAAGACCGCCGGGGGGAGGACCCTGAGGAGGGTTGCCGCCGAAGGGACCGAAAGGACCAGGACCGCCAGGACCGCCAGGAGGAGGCATGCCACCGCCCCAGTGAGGAGGAGGAGGAGCCGGGCGGTACGGGGTGCCGACGCCCGAGTTGTTCTGCGAACGACCCCAAGAAAGACGAACACGAGAGTTGCCAATGGGGTAGCCTTGCATCTGGTTGATGGCCATCTCGGCAGCATGACGGTGGACGAACTGGACAAAGCCGCAGCCCTTGCCGGGGGGAATCTTGACATACGTAATGTCGCCAAAGCCCTGGAAGAAGGAGCGGAGCTCGTCCTCGGTGACATAGCCGGACAGGCCGCCGACAAAGACGGTCGTGTTGTTAGGGTCAGTGAACTGGTTCATGGGCTGCATGGCGGCGTTGAAGTTGTTAGCTGCAGGAGGCGCCTGCTGGTTGAAGCCATAGGGCATTCCCCAGTTCATGTTCTGCTGCTGAGCCGGGGCGGCCATGGGCATCGGGCCACCATGCTGGTTCTGAGAGCTGTACTGCTGATGCGAGCGAGTCTTGGGAGTGGCAGTCGAGATGCGCATGGGGCGGTTACCGCAGTAGACGCCCTGCATCTCAACCAGCGCACGCTGCTGGTCAGACTCGTCCGTGAAGCGCACGAAGCCATAGCCACGAGACTGGCCGGTCATAGCGTCCGTCATGATCTTGGCCGACTTGCACGACGGGAAGCGAGCCTGGAAGAGAGAAACCAGCACGAACTCGTTGACCTCAGGTCCAAGGTCGCCGACGAAGATGGAGAACTCAGGACCACGCTCGTCGCTAGTGAGGATGAGGGCATCTCATGTCAGTTCCAAGATCGGGGAAGACAGGTGGGGCGGGGGAAAACATACCGTCGGTCGACAAGACCGCCGCCAGAGGCCCAGTTGAGCTTGAAAACACGTTGAGAGTTGGGTACAGGAGAGCCGTTGAGTTGAAGGGCCTTGTTGGCGGCCTCGGCAGAATTGAACTCGACAAAACAATAGCCGGCATTACCGGACTGACGATCGCGAATGACTTTGACATTAACGGCCTCACCACAGACCGTCTGCCATACTTGTTTGACAAAATTCTCGTCCATCCAGGGCTCGAGCTCGCCCATCCTAGAAGTCGAGTCGATGTGAGCAAAGGGCGCGGGGCACGAAATAGAGAAGTGCGCGGAGGTCTTACCAGAGGGTCTTAGCATCGTTGTTGGCAGTCGGGGCACCTGAATAGTTCTCGATCGCGGGAGCGCCAGAACCGTTCATGTTGCCACCGTTCTCGCCGTGGCCATTGCCCGGCTGAGAAGCGCCCGAGAAGTTCGACATTGTTGAGGCTGCTTAAGCAGACGTGCCGCTGGGACGAGGTGGGAGAGAGGTGGGAGGAGGAGGAGGAGGTGGTGGTGGAG
>JNVV01000005.1:1563928-1575100 GCA_000733355.1 Falciphora oryzae
TGACCGGGGGAGGAGGGGGGGCAGGCACGGCAGGGGGAGCAGGCACAACAGGCGCGGCAGGCAAGGGGATACCGTGCGAGTAGATGTCTGCTTGGACGCTGAGCACGTCGCGGATGGAACCAGGAAGTTGGACCAAAATATCTTGGTCGAGTTCGATCTGGGCAGAGCCACGCAGGACTCTTACGGCAAGCAGGTGCGCGTCGAGGGCTTGAAGGTTCTGACGGAGGGTGTCAATCTCCGTGAGGCTCTGGTTGACGAGCCGGACGTTCTCGGTGGTTCCCTCTCGTGGGTAACCGCCCGGGATCTTGACGTATGAGCCGAGGGCGCGAATTCGGCCGCTGGTGGCGGCGATCTGGGCCTCGAGCTCTGCGATCGTGCGCGAGGTCGAGTTGATGCGAGCGTTGAGCTCGTCACGTCGGTTCTCGAGGTTTGCGACCTCGTAAAGTGCCAACTCTAGCGCGAATTGGCGGCAGAGCGGGAGCGAGACGTCGTGGACACGGCGTCTGAGCCAGTCCAGTTCCCTCGTGCGGCGAGGTCCGGGCCCGTACAGGAGATCTGTACCAAGTCAGAGTTAGTGTTGCTGGAAGCAAATAATAAGCAGTAATTACGCTCAGCAAGCAAACAATTCTGACACCACTTGGTGCTCCAGGGGGAAACAGTCCGTACGGTTGGGCAGAACAGTTGATGCCACAAAAAGTGGCCGTGATGCCTGGTGTCCAGGCATTGTGGTGGATGTGTTGTTCTGGAGTGTACAATGCTGGGTTCGAAACCAGCTTTCGAGACGTGTATAAAAAGATTCGCCAACACCAACAAAGCTGTTAAACAGCAGCCAATAGGACACTAGGGGCGGGGCCTTAACAGGGGTGGGGCACTTCCACACACACCACGCCGACAACTTGACGTCCTTGACGGCCCGGCAGTGTCGCCCGGTCCTTCTGAAAACAGGAAGGAACTCCCCCCTGAACTGTGTGCCTCCCCTGTCATCTGATGTCGAGGTAGGGCACCAAACAAACCCACGCCCATGCACGCAGCCTAGAGTCGCTGGCACTTTACCAAGGATATCTGGCATACAACAAGCCACTGGCCAAGGCAGGAACTAATGAGGACGGCATAAGGGATAGAAGGATTCAGGGTCCTTCCAGTAACGCATCCCCGCGCTTGCACAAAGCAGAGTTCGGGTCCTGCCGAGTAGTCGAGGGGTAGGAGGCCTGTATGAATGAAGGCCCAGGGGGTGGGAAAGTAGACGGCAGGATTAGGAAGAGCGAGACTAAAGCAAAGGGATGCGATGCCGCAAGTCCATCTGGCAGTGTGTGCTCCGGAAGCTTATCCTCTGCCATGCGCTCAAAGCCGGACACTAGCCGGGCCAGCCGAGGTGGATAGAAGCAAGAGGGATCTAGTTCCCACACCTCAGCAGAGCCAGCAAGATATGTGGGTAAATAATAGCGACGACAAGGTGTGAAAAATGTGAAAGTTCGCAAGTTTAAGTAGGTTAAGTAGGATAATAATGCAAAGGGGGTTGATGGGGAGAGTAATGGCCAGAGAGGAAAAGAATAATTTATAGCGAAGGAAGGGGAAAACGAGTTGAGTCGGAGGCAGAAGCAGTACTTGTGGGATAAAGGAGGAAAACGGTTGAAGAGAAGAGGCAGATGAATCAACAAGGCGGTGGTATGGTTTATATAGGGATGTGAGGCAGCAAATTCCATCCCATAGCGGCAGCCAGCCGAAATCAAGGTATAGCCAAAACTGCATGTGTGAGAAGGTACGAGGCAGGGAATTTGAGCCAGAAACGAGAGGCTGAAGCATGTCCTTAGATCACACTCAAGATCCCTTCGGAGGAGATAGGTTGGGGTCAAGGTGAACTGATAAGCTCCGCTCGAACTTTCGGCGCCGAGGATAGACCAAGGCAGAGGCGCACGCCGAAAGTCTTCCAAGGAGGCACGGCTGGCACTTACACTTGATTGTGCAAGCGCCGTAGTCAATCAGACCTGGGGGAGAACAGTAGGGCGTTGATGATGGTGAATAGAAATGGGGACAGGCCACTTGGTTGAGGATTGTTAAGGAAGCAGCTCGGTAATGAAACACAAGGTCGACGAGCAAGTGGAGGACGAGACGGAACCAAGAAAACAGATAAAACCAACTTACCGATTGGGTGACGAGAAAGATGCCAAATGGAGGACGCAATGGCTCTACCGTATAGGTGATCTAAGATGTCGATAGTCAGCACTGACTGCTCTAGGCGTAGCTGAGAAGACATCTACGGGTGCCCCCGGTAAGAGGACAAGTAGCCTGGACGGTGACCTGGATTTCCTGAACGTTGAAGAAAAAAAAACACGGAAGACGGTAGACTCGAGACACAAGGCCTGGATACCTGGGACCATGGGAGCCTGGGAGCCTGGAGACCGATAAACCCGGAGACCTGGAGACCTGGAGACCTGGAGATGTTTATGGGCCACCTGGATGCTGACTTCGAGGTAAGTCAGGGTGAAGAGTGAAGAGCTAGGCGGGCGTTGAAGAGGGAGATGGGAGCTTTTGACGGTTCAATCCGAGTGCAAGCTCAAGCTTCCGGGGTAGAGTGTTGTGGTTCAGGATTAGATGGCCGAGTGATACGAGTTGAACCGTGGGATATACCCAAGGCCTCAGTCGAGAAGTGTCGTGATTTGGGATTGGAGATTCGAATGGCACGAGCCGAGATGTGGGGTCTAAGTCCTGGGTTACCCAGCGAGGCAGCTGCTTGACGAATAGGTGTTGATGTTTCAGGCTGGCCAGTACGACGGGATAGAGTTGGTGCTTGTGGTAGAGAGGGAGTTGGTTAATGTGTGGGTAGGTGGGTAGGACTCCGAGACCTTGCTTGGTCAGTTGACGCGAGGTCAACACTGAGAGAGATTGACGGGTATAGTGGTTCCAGTACCACCAGTCGACACGACGAGATGCAAGTCTCTGGTTGGTGGAAGTTGTGCTCGGACTGAACGCTTGGTTCCTTTGGTCGGAATATGGATGAGTCTTAGTTGGATAGACGGTGTCCCTGGATTGAGATTCCAGTCTTTGTGTTTGTTACGTTGGAATGCGGGTCGAAGTGCCGAGCTGCACGGGTATTTGGTCCGAGACGGAACCGTTGATTTAGGTGGGATGTGTGTCTTTTGTCTGCGGTGGGAGGGCATAAGATGTGGTCGTTCGCTGAATCGTCGACGGGTGGAACGAATGGGAGTTTTGGGTTAGATGGGTTATATGCTTCGCCAACGATGAGAGCCCTGCTTGGGCTAGCAAGCAGGCACATTGCTAGTTGATGTGGCGTATGAGGGAGCCCTTAGTTTGAAAGGATCACCCTTCAACGAGATGTTGCGGTGTAAGATGGGAGCCGTTGAATAGGTAGACAGGCGAAATGAGGCATCCGTACGTAGAAGGGCGTTAAAAGGGCCGGAGGCATGTAGAGGGGTGTCGCAACGTGATGTGGTTCCGTTTTGGATTTGGGCACCCGCGCTATCCCCGAAAAGTCTTGTCGTCGTGGTTTTGGCCATGACACAGGTGCATTTTCGAGATGGGAATGATGTCAAGTGATCAGGGAGACGTGGGATAAGAGATATTGTCTGCGTGCATATGCATGATGTCTGGGGATCGGACGCCCTAGACGTGAGGATGTGTTTTTCAGGCTTGCGTAAGAGGTGACTCGACTCGAATTAGAGGTGCGGAAGGTTGAAAGTGTGAACCAGGGACCCAACCGGAGTCTTGAGACGAGAGGTCATAGTTTGCTAGATCGGATGGATCCAAGCCGTGGGGGAGGCGCGCGAGGTGGAAGTTGGGGGCAGAAAACCCGGCAGCAGCAGCCTCGCAGCGGCCGGGTGCAAGGACTAGGATATCGTCGTCGGGGGTAGAGGTGAGGCCCCGACTACTGGAAGATGAAGGTGAGGGAGACTGCAGAGTGCCAAACAGAGAGACCAGATCGGGCGCAGTTATGAGTGTTCAAGTTCCGCTCATGAGGGCTTCCCGATGGGTGATATGTAAAGGCAGCAATGTGGTAGTCGAGCGTTGAGGATTCCCTGTCAGATGGGCATCCTGGTAGAGTCAGGATCAACCAAGACAAGACGACGTGCCACTTGGTGTGCAGTACTTCCACCGACTTGACGCAGCCACCCAGATGGTCAGTAAGAAAAGGGACAGCAGACGAGTGTGGGTGGGGAAGGAAATACGTACCAGAATGCGTCCGTATTGCTGGAGACGAGGCTTCTGCCATGACAGAAGGGCTGTGGGCCCCAGCCTAGCCGCGCCTGGCAGGCCTCAATGAATCACTAGGCAGGGCTGTGATGTGACGGCCGCGATGTCTCGCTGGTGGTTCTTGACGGCCATCTCGACAGGCTTGCAGTAGGCCAGCCATCATAATGGCCCATAAAAAGCTTTCGGCTCAACCGGCACCCAGGGAGCGGCAACTCCAAGAGTAGGTATGCTCAGCCGAGCAGTATATCGAGGCCAGGCAGTGAAGATGGCGAGACGCTAGGTCGACACATGCTCCACGGGTGTGTTTGGTCCGGAGGAAACCAGGAGTGTTGGGCGAGTCCAGAAGCAAGCAGGCCAGTATGGAATCCATGGGAGGGCGGCGTCGTCGGCGAGCGGCCAGAATGCTCGTTCGTAAATCCAGGTTGGGGCAAAGCATGGATAAAGCAACGAATGAAATGCGGGAGGACAACACAAACTTACCAAACAGAGTCGAAAGACCGCTTCAAAAACCCAAACGATTGTATATGGAGTGACCGATTATCCTAGCAGCTTCCAAGGGTGGTCAGCAATCCTGCATACGGCCGCTCTGAGAGATTTTGAGGCTGATGGTGTGTGCAGTCAAGGCGTAAAAAGAATGGTTGAGCTTCCGGGCTGGGAAAGGTTCGTCTAGGCGTCGAATCCAGGGATATTGATCGCATCGAAAGATGTCGACTCCAGTTAAGAGACCGCAGCGAGGCTACCAAGCAAGCCTGACAAGAATGACAGTAGTCGGTGTCGCGCCTGGTATGAGGCAAAGATGCGGCCCACGTGGGCGTGAAGTAACCGGTCGGCTGCAGACTGCCGGTCCCAGTGCGATGGCCAGGCTGTATCCGGCCAAGCGCAGACCACCACGCCCTCAAGAGGCAGTTTTTCGTTGCCGCTTGCAAAAGCAACCAGAGGCTGGGCAGGACGCAGCGAGGGCGGGCCGGGGTAGCGTGCTCGACCATGAAACTGGACCGTCTCGACAGGCGGTTGACCCTGGAGGCTGCGCCCACTCGAATGCGGTAGCGCACGCCGTAGAGAACTCTCGCAGCGAGATGCCGTGGCCCTTACGCTGTATGAACGCGGGGCGTGGTTGCGACAATCTCCTGAAGCCGCACACGAAGTTGGTTGCGATCAAGGGTTTGGAGCACAAGAGGCTCCTCTGGCGTTTCCGAGGCTTCGAGCTTGGTTGCCGACGACATGGTGACTAGGAAGCAGGACGACAGCTGATCCAAGATGTCCGTGTCGAGGACTCGCGCAACGCACCTAGGCTGATGAGGCGGCTGCAGCAGAACACCCGGGCGGGTGCGACAACACAGGAGCTGCGCATTCAAGCGCCTCTAGCAGTGCGACTCGTGGCATTGCTCCTGCTGTAGCTGCCAGCTCTGAGCCACAGCAGGACGGGAATCCCGCCGCGAATCAGGGTGAAGCCAAGCCTAAGCGAATAGCGACGAGTGATTCGCCACCGACTGCCCAGGCGTGCACAACCGCCAACAGATCTCCTCAATGTGTCGACCCGCCCAGGCAGCGTCAAGTCTAGGGGTTCGCCCTCAGAGCTCGACAACCACCCGAACGGGTGTGGGCGCACTCGCCCATGTTCAGGAGCAGCAGTCTTGGAACAGGTCGGATGGGGCCGATTCGGGCGCATCGGTGGCTCGGGACGGGAAATGGAAGGCGATGATGGCGAATTGGACCCATCAGAGTGATGTCCAGGGGCGCGGGGACGAGAGGGGCTCGAGTGGTCGTGCAACGCCGCGCACGCCGTATTTTTTTTTTCTGGCTCAGGCAATTTGCCTTGGCAACTTCTATCCGACTCTTTTGAATATCCTGCCAGGCTATCATGCGCGCGCATGCGACAGTTTCGAGGGCGCCTGAGGGAGTAGAGGGGACGGTCGCCGCGTATCGTGTCCTGTCCGCCAGGCGATCTTCTCCAGAATGCGCCCCAGCGCCATCGCATCTCGCTCCCCGCGCTGGTCCCGCCCCCACCACAAATCCAAAGGGAAAGGCCTACCACCGCCACCTATCGCTCGCACCTCCTAGCTGATTCCTTGTGTCGTGGCTAATGGCTTGTCCTCGAGAGATCGGTCGCGCGCATATCGGCCCACTGGGAGGGTATCTGACCACCCCGCGCCGCAGCGACTGGGCAAACGCCAGGGGCAAAAAAGGGGCGCCTCAGGGTCGAGGGTCTCCAGGTCGGCTTTCCGAAGTCGTCCAGGTCCAGGTCCAATGTTTTCACGACACGATTCACGAGGGAGCAGGCAGGGACGAAGAAAAGGAAGAGCCGGGGTCCAACTCACTTTTTGGGCGCCGAAAAGCAGCAAACATACAATGTCGCTTCGAGGGTTCCGAACGCCGGTATCCGCGGAAGCGACAAAACAATAGAGCCGTGTTCTCCGAAAACTCCCACCGAGAGACCAATGCAGCAGGAGCGCGCAGGAAGGAAGGGAGGGGGGTCGAATTAATCGGGTTGAAAAGAGGCGAGGGCCGCAAGCGACGCTGGGGGTGCTCCTTTTTGTATTTTGCTCGCTGGGACAAGAAACAAGAAAGGGAGGAAAAGTGTGTGGACCGAAGAGATTTTGTGGTCTGTCTTTTGCAACCGTGGGGCGCGAAATCACACACGACGTCGGGAACAGACAAAAGAATTGCTGCGACGTGCGGGCGACGGTGGATGCGACAGGCAAAAACGAGCAAAGGACACGACAACGAAACAAAAAGGATGCTTCTTGAAATCGCAATGGCACGAAAAAAAGAAACGCAACCGGCAGAAGGGTTGGGGACAGTAAGAAGAGGGTAGGGGGGGAAGGGAAGAGAAGAAAAAAAAAAAAAAAAAAAAAAAGAAGGGAGAGGGAGAGGAGAGAAAGAAGGCAAGCAGGCAGAGGGAGAGTGAGACGGAGAGCAAGGTGGATGGAAGCCGGCAGGAAGCTTGTGGAGGGATGTGGAGATGGAGCGACTGAGGAAAAAAAAAGTCAAAACCGGGCAGTGTGCGCCAGGGAAACTGCTGGGGATGAGGCGCGAAAGCGGAGGAAGCGACCTCACAGAGAAGGCACGAAGCCCCTGACGCACGAGGTAGCGACGAAGTACCTTTTCGCCCGGTGGGGAGGGGCGTGGCCCAGCTCGCACTGTCGGGTTGCGCTGCCTGCGCTGTGCTGCCTGCCCGCCTGCCGCTTCAGCTCTCTCGATGCTGCTGCCGCCGCTGCTGCGAGGGCAGGAGGCACCCACCCACTCACCATCTCGTGCGTGCTTGGGTGTGGTCCGTCCTGCGTCCTGTGGGCGTGGTTGCGTGTGCGCTCCATGCCGGACAGTGACCGCATTACCAAGCCACCGTCGCCAAACAGTGTGGACACCTCGGCCAGAGACACCAGCCCTGCATGGCATGGGGATGGGGCCAGCAGGGGGTGTGCGCGTAAGGCTCATGTCGCTCCCTCCCCGTCTCGGTCGCGCGCCTGCTGCCCTTTGCGTGTGCGCGGGCTAGGTTGCCTCCAAAGTCTCACCACGAGCTCTCCCCAGGCCCATCGCGTCGTCGCACGCCCCCCTGGCAATTGGGAGCTGGAGGGGTGCATGAATGCCGCCCCAGACCGCAGCCCGGGGCGGACGCTCTGGGAAAGCCGGGAGTCCTTGGGGACGGGCGAGAAACAATGTTTCAACGATTCATTCAAAGGCCTCTCAGCAGCGGGCGGGCCGCGCGAGCGATCAAAGGGCGCAAGCAAGAAAAGGGAGGATTCACCAGAGACCAAAAATGATCAGTCAGGGTTTGCCCGTTTGTTGACCCGTCGGCAACGCCCACACACCCCCCTGCCATTGATGCTTTGCGCAGTCGGATCTCGCCGAAACATTGCCAGCGTGTCCTGTCCTCAGACTCCAAAGATGGCCGCCCAGCAGCCTTGATGATCTGGGGGAGGTCCCAGGCGAGCGCTCAGTCTCTCCGCCTCGCCGCAACGGACCAAGACCGGCCCCGTGATATCAATACGAATTTCCTAGTCTGTCCCAAGCCGCTGTTTGGTTAGCAGTCCGTCGGTGGTCATTGAAAACCGTTGTTTGTTTTGAAGTTGGCAGCCTTCATCTCCCACCCATGGACGGGCAACAAAAGCATCAGGGGCGCGCCAGAAGCCGAAAGAGAAGCATGCACGGCCCCGAGCCAGCACCAAAGCAGGGCAAGCCTGGCACCACCCGTCCGACACGCCCTGCCCTGCCCTGCTGGCTGTGCTGTGTACTCTCGTTCTCTTGTTCTCTTGGGTTCTGCGCTGGTGCATCGCATGCCAGCCTGTCGTGCCACGGCCGGTCTTCCCTTTGAGTCCAATTGACGATCGGCTCGCTGGTCGCACAGCCGGCGGCCCAATCTCCGCCCGCCCTGTCCTGGGTCGAGTGAGGCGGGAGCTCAAGTATTGTTGAGGTCGCGAAATGCCGCCCAGATGCGGCAGCTCTACTTGCGGCAGAGGCCAAACAAGGCCTTTGGGAAAACGGGATGCGTGCAACAGGAACCCAGCGGTGCACGGGACGAGCACAGTGCCTTGTGCGCTCGAGTTGGAGTTGCAGGGTGACGAAGGGGAGTCAGGCATGGCCTGTCCACAGCGTCGCGGCTGGGCTCGACACAGAACCGTGGCTCGCGCAGGCGGGAGCTCCTGGGGGAGGAGCGCTCGGTAGTTCACGTTCGTCCAGGCTCCTGGCGAGCGGGTTCTGCGCAAGGCACCTTTAGCGTCCGGGTGCTCCCTCATCCCAGGCATGTGAAGACCAAGAGAGAGGCGACCCGGCCGGGGCAAGGCTCGGATCGACCGCGCTTGCGCCGTCCCAAATCTCGATTACGGCTCCACCTCCCGGCGGAAGGATCACGAAACGAGTAAAAAAAGAACAAAGGGGAAGAACGAAATACGAATGGCTTGAATGGGATAGGAAAATACAATGTCCATGTCGTCGTCGAGCCACGCCACGGCAGCCGGAAAGGAAAGGACGGCGACGGATCGATGATGGCGCGTTTGGTTGGCCAGACGCACGGCGGCCGCCCATGCTCCCCCTCCAATTCCCAAGAGACAAACACATGCAGCAGCGTCGCAGCGCCAGGGCTCTCTGTCTTGCAGGCTCTGTCCCGGCCCCACTCTTTTCCCTATCGCGTCTGCATGGAAACAGAAGAGCTGTGTGTCTGTTCTGCCCCAACGAAACACGGGAGCGTGAACATTGGATCTGGCATGATGCTTTTACTTCGAACTTCCGTAAAGAGCCGTAAACAAAAGGGTCTCCCACGTAATAGGTATGTTCTCGCCACAGAACTCTCAGTCATCACTCGGAGGCACAAATGGAAGATGGCAAAATGGTGAGATAGCAACTCATTTTCTCCAACAGCCACCAAGACTTGGATGCTGACTCAATCGGCCCAAATGGTCCGACGTGGGCGATGCTTGCCGGGGTGGGGCTTGGGCTTGACGGCAAAGTCGCCGGAGCGCAGCGTTGCTCCTGGCCGAACATTGTAAGTTCATCGCAAGCATCCATCCAAGAAAACAAAAAGTATTACCCCGAGATAAATGACCTGGAAAGCATCTTGCAGTGTGTCAGCCACCCTATAGACAAGACGGAGCACGACAGCATTGGCCGTGACGGCCCCTGTGTCTGGGCAATATAAAAGCCATCGCCTCTGCTCAGACCTGTGTTTTTCTAGGCCTCATCACACAAGAGACACGCCAGAGCGGCACAGGAACCATGACAGCTACCTAGCCCGGGCTGGCGTGAAGCAGCGCTCTTCCGACTGGCCATTCCTCCCACCGGGTCGCTGGAAGCAGCAAGGCAGCCATTCGCCGCCCGCCGGTTTGCGAGACCGTAGACCCTCCATCCACCTCCATCCATGATGACCAACCGCCGTGCAGCCAGCCCCTCCATCCTCACCCCCTCATCTCTCTCTCTCCACTCGACAGCCTCCCCGCGCCCTCAGAACCAGGCATTCTCGTGGGACGCTGTACCGTGCTCGTACCTCTTCTCCAATGTGCAACCGCTTGCTCAACCCCGCCATTGCGGCCGGCAGAAAGCGGCAGACGCCCCAGTGAAGCTGTCATTTCACACATTTGGATCTTACTCGTTCGCAGCACGCCCGGCTGCCAAGCATGAGGGAAATCGCCCGGGATCGACAAAAGATCTCCCTGGCTTTAATGACTCCGTTAACTCTAACGTCAACAGGCTTTTTTTTTTTCTCCTTGAAATGGATTCCGAAATCGAGGCCTATGTCGCAACTTAGGCGGGTCCCCCGCTTTTGAGCTTTGCTTTTCTCGAATCTTCTTCGCGACCCTGGCCTCAATTTTTTTTTTCTTCTTCTCGCGCTCCCGTCCCCTTGATCTCGCGCAGCGCCTTGCGTCCCTGCCGCCATTGTTTCGCCATGCCGCGTTCCTTGCTGGACCTCCCTGCTGCTACTAGGAGGCTAGCAGGCTAGCAGGCGCACTTTCGCCCCCAGACCAAGGAAATAGCGGTCTTCGTACGAGTCAGCTCCCAGCATCAACCAAAAACCCTCCCAGGGCTGTTTTCCGTGGGGATTACCTTGCCTCGGGTTCGCGACGAAGATGACCATGGATGGGGGATGGCGCGGCGGTGCGCGCAGCACCAGCGGCGCAGCACGCACCCGGGAACAGCAAATGGTGGAAGGGGAGTGCGTCTATCAGCCACCTCCTTCTGTGGGTAATTGATGGGTGGGTGCGAAATGGACCTCTTTCATGCGCGCGCCCCTTTAGGGTCGATCGAGCCAGGGAGGGCGGCGAGGTACAGGGCAGGTACCCCTCCCGTTGCGAAGCTCTTGCTCACTGTGCGCAAAGGAGAGAGAGGGCCGGGCTCCAGAAAGAAAAAACCCAGTGGCCTCATCCAAGGGGACCCCACCGCGAGCCCATCATCACGGCCCTGCCTTGCCTTGCATGGCGCACAATTTCAACGGCCGAGTCAAGAGGCTCAGGGTCAAAAACAAAAACAATTTTT
>JNVV01000005.1:1575423-1675948 GCA_000733355.1 Falciphora oryzae
GTGGTATTCTCGGTGGGTTGGGCGTCCAGATCGTGAGCGATACCCGGCGTTTTTGATCGCGTGGTTCAAGCGGTTGTGGCTGGAAGCCCCTGGGCTGAAGCTCTCGCCGGAGGAGGTGGAGCCAGATCGCGCTCTTTTTTTTTTTCTTTCTTTTTCGCTCTTGTGTTGCTTTCTTTCCATTCTGGTTCCCTTTCTTCGTCCGTCTCATCCATTCCGACTCCCTCAAATCCTTGTCCTAGTCTAGTGCGTCCAATCCACCCTCGGCACCGAAAAAAGAGCCTTGGTGGCGCCCCACTGGCCGATATACCCAATTGCATCATCGGAAGAGGCAGGTTCATCTCCATCGTCGCCCGCACTAGCAGGGCACACCGGCACAAATTCACATTTGGCTTCATGTGCGCCATCCAGCCGCTGCAGAAAAGACACGTGAAGTAGGCTGCCTCCGCCCTAAGGTGGGAGAAAAGGGGTGGTGGTTGAGGTGGTGGGCAGCGCGATCGTTTGCGCTTGACGGGTGGTGTGGGTGGTGGTCAGCAGCCAGCACCAACACGCGTGAAATGGTGGCCACTCCTCCGTGCCTGCTGCCTTGTCTGCCTGTATGCTAGGCGTGCACGCTGGCGGCACAGTAGTGTGCATTTGCTAGCGATGAGGGGTCGTGGGCGGGCGCAATCTCACCGAACCCAGGTTTTTGGGGGGCGATCAACGATGGACGGCGCCCCTCCAAGGCCCGCGTATCGGCCTGCCGACATCCGGGCGTGCTTTCGATGGCCAGGTGGCGCGAACCAATGGCGGGAAAATAGCACCCCCAGAACAAGCCATTTGCCATCCGGCGATTTGAGGGTTCGTCATGGGCTAGCATCAGGGCCGGCTCTCTTTTTTTTCTACCGGAAAGCTTGAATAGACCACTCAAACATGCTTTGGAGCTTCTTCGCATGTGATCCAATATTTTTACGGTGGCGCCGCTGCTGTGCTTGTCGTCTGCACCTCTCGGCTGGGTGAGGAGGTGCGGGGGTTTTTACTGGTTCGCCTATGAGGGAGCCCTTCCTCGACCGGCCCGACGTGGCCGAGGAGTGCTCCGTATCCGGCAGCGTATGACCCGTCGCGGACGTCAGTATGCGTGCCCAGAGCGACCACGTTTTCCCTCATGGTGACGCGCAGATGCCTCAAACTCATCAGCCGGATACGACGATGTCCCCCGTCTGACAAATTGCACCATAGCCGCTGCAAGGTACCCGCTACACCCGCCATGCCCATCTGCCGCAGGAAGGCCTACGGTTGTGATCTGCCGCCCCAACAAAGATAGGTCTTTTTGGGGCGAGGACAATGGGCGCAATGATGATTACAGGGCAGACACTGTAGAGAGTCATCACTTGCGAGAGTAAGGTCCTTACACGCAGGGTAAACTTGATGAATGCGTCCTCCAAAGTTCTCGGTGTGTGGAACAATCTGGCGGACTTTGTCTCGACCTCGCTGTTTGACGGGCATATGCACAACACCACCCTTGGCTACCTAGCGGCCGGGAGGGGATCTAGCCAAACCCGCCGGCTCCCCGTGGAAGCATTTAACCGGTCGTCCACGAGTGGGAAGAATGTCCACCGAAGCGATTTCAGGCGAGTAAGAAGCGAACGAGAAAAGGTCCAATGGAAGGCAGAGATTAAAGCCGGGAAAGGGCTGTGTCGTGTGGATATCTAAAGCTCCCACTCGAAATTGTGCGAGCTCCGAGACTCGTTTGTAGATCTGCGTATTTGTCGGAGATGCAGACATTGGGTAGCGGCAAGCAGATCTTCCCGACCAACAACTGGTCCATGCGGAGCGATAGCCATGACCGGGAAAGTAGGCGAGATGAGGCCATGCCCTTGCATCCAGCACTACTGAAATCGTAGACAAACAACAGTGCAAGAGCTTGACGGAGAGCAAGCAGGAGAAAATCCACCGCAGCCAATGCGACCATCGCCAGGCTATGGTGAAAGACCAGTGATGAATGCAGCCTAGGGCACGCGCTGTCTCGTAGCTGGATATACATATACTCAAGGCTCTACATATACACGCACCTAATCATTGGATCGAAGCAAGCAGACTGTCGCGATGTCAAGCTACTGAGCTCGAGGGCGTTGGCAATGCAGATCTAGCAACCAAACGTCAGGCGATGTGAAGAGGTGGGTGGTCACGTGGTGATAACTCTGAATCCACACATCTGGCCGATAAAGGCAACTGAAGCTGAAGCCCCGCCACGCAAGCTGACCGTCCACGAGGCGACTGGAGACCTAGGCCTGGACCTACGTGAGCGCACTGCTGACTGGAATGCCCAGGCAACCTGCGATTACGACCAACGGCGGCGCCCCCGTTTCTTGTCTATAAGCTCCAGATACCCCGAGTTGACTTGACGCACCTATTTGATAGCGACGACGAACCCATCGTCGAGTATCACTGTTGTTTCCCAGCTTTATCGTCAAGCCTCCCGCCCCATCTGCTCGGTACATCGATACTTCCATCCCATCTTGAATCGTTTGTATCTACACCCATCAAAGACGCGACGGCTGTTCCCGCCCGCCCTGTCAAACCGGTACTTCGCGAGCCGCTGCCGAGCCCTTCCGGCAGGCCGGCCTGTTCACAATGTCCACGGAAGAGAAGGAGCTTGAGCTCGTCGATAGGGTCGACTTCAAGATTCTCGCCGTTGCAAACAATGAACAAAAGCTGGAAGCGCTTCTCAAGGTCTACCTGGCACCCCTGCTGCTCAAGGCTGGAAGCGAGCATGCGTCTGTGAGGAAGAAGGTGAGCGTTGTGATAAATAGGGGAAAGCAGAAGCGACGCAATATCTTGTCACTGACACCAAGGCACACTCAGGTCATCGAGATATGCCAGAGATTGAAGGGATATACCCAAGCCCCAGGGTATGTGTAACCGTCCATTTCCTTGAAACAAGTCGAGCTATCGCTAACGCACCTGAGCAGTGTTGTGCTTCCCGTCAAGGCCCTCCTGACCCAGTTCAAGTCAACGGACCATGGAGTCATCCGGCATCTAGACTTGCTGTTTGTTCAGCATAGCATTGGTCGCATCGAGCCTGAGGAGCGCAGTGAGCTCGTCGCCCTACTTCTTGAGGGGATCGGCACAACCTCCCTAAGCAGCCCATCGCTCTTCAACCTTCTACTCCGCATCCTGCCCGACGTCAAGATCCCGCCAAGAGGCACCAAGGAAGATGTCGCTTTCAGGGACGAGATCGGCCTCTCGCACCCTAGGGACGCCACGCACGTCGCAGACTGGCTCGGCAAGTTCCTCCTGCTCAAGCAAACGACCGACGACTCCGCAGGCCTGTCCAAGGAAGACATCGGTTTCCTTACCATGGGCAAACGCGACACATGGACGTCGCCCCATGGCTCCAAGCTCGCCGACACGCGCGTCCGCGCCGTCAACTTCCTGGCCAGTGGCGCCTTCAAGGACGACGAGCGCTTCATCCCGTCTGTCCTCGCCGCGGCCAACTCGGACGGCCGGATCTCCTCGGTAGGCGAGGACCTCCTCAAGAGGTCAACGGTGTCTGTCGAGGATACCAGGCACGTCGAGAGCCTCTTCGAGGCCCATGCCCGCCTCCCGCCGCCATACCGCACGCGGATCCTGACGCTCCTGGCCAAGTCCGCCGCATCCGTGAAGTACGCACCCCAGATCATGGATGTGGTCGAGCTGGACATGCACGGGCCCGCCCAGGAGCCGATGGAGATCGACAGCGGCCCTGCTGCTGTCCGCATGAGGGCGCTGGGCCTGGAGCAGACAAAGCTGCACAAGGCCCTCTTCGAGTACCTCAACTGGGTGGCCCGCGTCGGCCTCGGCAGGCCCAACTTCCATCTCGGCAAGCCGCTGGCCGACCGCCTCAAAGCATTCGTGCTGGAGCAAGGCTGGCCAGTGCCGCACAAGGCGCCGCTGTCGTTGGAACAGTCGGCGCTGCGGGCGCGCGCTTACGAGACCATCGGCGTGCTGGCCAAGACGGCGGTGCTGACCCAGCACGAGCGCGTCGTCCTGCTCGGCTTCCTCTTCCGCTCCCTGTCCGAGGACCCGTCCGACGTGGCACCCAGCGTCGAGGGCGCCCTCCCCAGCATGGCCCACCTCTTCGACGACACCCTCCCGCCCGAGCAGCTGCTCCTAGTCCACTCGATCCTGCTCAGCTACATGACCATGCCCGTGAGCCAGGGCGCAGAGGCCGTGCGCAGCACCCGGCCCGCCGCCGTCCGGTGCGCCAACCGGTACCTCCCGCTGTCCGACATCACGGCCAGGTGGATCGACATCCTGGCGGTCGCCGGCGCGCGGGACGAGCGCAGCGACGTCGTCGAGGAGGGGAACAAGGGCCTGGACCCCTGGACCTACTACGCCAACGACGACGCGTCCCCTGAGCTGCCCGACTGGAAGCAGATGGTGCGGACCTACTTCACCGAGATGATCTCGCATGCCGACAGCGACTATGTCCCTCCCTCGGAGCACCGCGGCTCCACCTTCTTCGGTAACTTCGACGGAGACCGCCTCAACGCCTACCCTGTCACCGTCAAGTACTGCACGCGCATGCTGTTCCTGTCCGCTCTCAAGAAGGACTTCAAGATCGAGCGGGGCTGGGAGAGCCAGCTGGAGACCAAGATCCGTTCCGACCTCAACGCCCGCCAGGTCGTCCGGGAGTACCTGGCCGACGTCACGGGCCAGGCTCTCCTTGAGCTTCTCACGGCCGCCTTTGAAGGCATACTTGAGGAAAAGCCGCAGGTCTCGATCGACTGTGCCCAGGGCTTCGTGGACGTTGCGTCGCTGGCGCCTAAGACCGTGCTCAGGAGCCTTGCCGAACGAGCCCGCGAGCTGCTGCCCCTCGCCATGTCCAACCGAGACGAGCTCCGCGCTCTCGCTGCCAGGGCATATGGCATCCTCGGCGCCCACCCTACCAACCCGGAGAATGCCATCGTCGAGGGGAGGAAATCTCTGGAAGACACGGCGCGCGGGTGGAAGACGGCCGTTGGCAGTGATCTGAACGCCGCCCAAGGAGCCTTTTTGTCCCTCGCACACCTCCTGTCAAGATCAGCGTACTACTCGTCAACATATTTCACTTTGACGTCTGCCGCTGGTGGTTTTAACGACCTGCACACCATTCTGCCAAGCCCAGATGAGTTGTCCACCACCTCTCCGTCCTTCCAGGGCGCCATTTTTGAGACGGTTATCCAGCTTTGGACTGCTGGTTTCCCTGCCCTGCCTGAGGGTGAGGCAAGATCCAAAGCCATATCCTCTTGGTTAGACGTACTCTCTACTCAGGCAAAGAAGGGCAACGAGCGAGCAATCACCGCGTTGGGACGCCTTCCTATCGCCCTGACCAAGCTTGAAGACGAGGAAGCAACTTTGAACTCCATTCTCACCAAGCTCTACGACCTCTACGAGATCAAGCAGGCCGAGGTACACTTTGCCGTGGGCGAGGCCATCACGGCTGCCGTGGCCCGATGGGACGCTGAGGTAGTCCAGCTCACGCTGGATGTAGAGCCCAAGGACACGTCTTACCGCATCCCCAAGCGTAGCGAGAGCGTCTCTGCAGTACTCGACAAGCTGCTCCAGGACTGCAAGTCTACCAAGCCATCACTCCTCAAGGCATCTGGCATCTGGCTCTTCTGTCTCATCCAGCACTGCTCACACCTGCCTGAGATCCACTCAAGACTTCGCGAGGGCCAGGCGGCTTTCATGCGACTGCTCGGTGCGCGTGATGAGCTCGTTCAGGAGACTGCTTCAAGAGGACTGTCGCTGGCATACGAGAGGGGCGATGCAGCGCTTAGGGCAGATCTTGTGCGTGATCTCGTCGCCGCCTTTACAGGATCCGGACCCAAGCTCAAGGTGGACCAAGACACGGAGCTATTCGAGGCCGGCGCGCTGCCCACGGGCGAGGGCAAGTCCATCACATCGTACAAGGACATCGTCAGCCTGGCCAACGAGGTCGGAGACCAGAGCCTCATCTACCGCTTCATGTCGCTCGCCACCAACGCCGCTACCTGGTCGACTAGGTCCGCATTCGGACGCTTCGGTCTTAGCAGTATTCTGTCCGAGTCTGAGGCCGACCCCAAGCTGTACCCCAAGCTCTACCGATATCGCTTCGATCCTAATCCCAACGTGCAAAAGTCGATGAACGACATCTGGAAGGCGCTTGTCAAGGATTCGGGCGTCGTTATAGACACACACTTCGACGCCATCCTGACCGACCTGCTCAAGAGTATTATTGGCAGGGAGTGGAGGGTTCGCGAGGCTAGCTGCGCTGCCATCGGCGATTTGCTATCTGGGCAGAAATTCGGCAAGTACGAGAAGTTCTACAAGCAGATCTGGCAAGCCGCGGCCAAGGTTCTCGACGACGTCAAAGGCACCGTCCGGGAAGCTGCTTTCAGACTTTGCATCAGTCTTTCAAACACGCTCGTCCGGCACCTCGAAGACGGCGGTGGTACAGCATCAAGCTCGTCGGCGACCGCCAAGTCTATGATAAGCGAGGCCATGCCCTTCCTGCTATCCGACAAGGGCATCCAGAGCAACGTCAAGGAGGTTCAAGGGATCACTATCGTTACTCTGGTGGAGATGGCAAAGCATGGGGGCGGCGGACTACGGCCCTACGTCGCTGAGATCGTGCCCGTGTTCCTGAACCTGCTCAGCACAGTCGAGCCCGAGGCCATCAACTACCATTATCAGAGAGTGGGAGAGTCCAAACGCGACAAGATCGATAAGCTCAGGAGCTCACTTGTCTCAGCATCGCCCCTTTTGCAAACTGTCGACGACTGTCTCCGTTGTGTTGACGCCGAGACTATGCCCACCCTCCTCGATAGCGTTGAGCAGACCATCAAAGAAGCTATCGGCATGCCCACCAAGATCGGCTGTAGCAAACTCCTCGAGACGCTCTCCATCCGTCACGGCCTCGTATTCGCCCCTCACGCCCCCCGCTTCCTAAAGCTGTTGCGTCGCCAGATCCTAGATCGCAACGACGAAGTCAGTGTTTCGTACGCTCGCGCCGCCGCCTATGTCATTCGGCTCGCAAACGACAGTGCCAAGCTCGAGTTTGCCGAGTACCTCGAAGGGCTCTACTTCTCCGCCGAGGACGAGACGCGCCGCCAGAGAGTCGCAGACGCAGTACGCGCCGTAGCCGAGGTGTCGCCCGACCACTTCACCACCCTCGAGACCCGCCTGCTGCCGCTCGCTTACGTCGCTAGGCACGACGCCGACCAGTACGCCTCCAAGGCGTTTACAGCAGTCTGGGTCCGCCACGCCGGCGGCCACCTCACCACGGCACGGTACGCGACCGAGATCGCCAAGCTCGCCAACCGCGGCCTCGAGTCTCCCCAGTGGGCGCTCAAGCACGGTGCGGCGCTCGCGGCCGGCGACGCAGTCCGCTCCATCCTGCAGGCCTCGGACCGCGGCGGACAGGTCTTCGTGCCTGGCCTGAAAGCCGTCTGGCCCGCGCTGGACAAGGGCTTGGCCCTCAGGACGTTCGACAAGAAGGAGAAGCTGCTGGACGCGCTGGCCGACCTGGCTGAGAAGGGGGGCGCCTTCTGGAAGGGCGACGCGGCGCTCGAGGAGCGGGTCGCCAAGATAGCGGTGCGCGAGGCCAAGCGCACCAACGACGCCTACCGCATCCCTGCCTTCAAGGTGCTCGGGCGCGTGGCCAAGGCGCACGAGGACATGGACCGGTATATGGACCGGGGCCAGGAGGTGGCCGTCGTCGTCCTGGCCATCGCCAAGCCGCACCTCGACGCCCTCCTGGAGGGCGGCGAGGGCGGCGGCGGCGACAGGATGGACGTCGACGGCGGGAGCGGGGCGGACAAGCGCGCCCGGGAGGAGCTGGTGGCCAAGACGGCCGAGGCGGCGCTGGAGCTGGCGGCGCGGGGCGGGTGCTGGGCGCCTAAGATGCGCCTGAACCCTTCGTCGGCGCTGGCGGGCGTCATGACGGCGCTCACGCCGTACCTGGCCAGCGCCCAGTTCGCCGGAGCCAGGCGCTCGACCTGGTACGGCCTGGCGCGGTCGCTGCTGGCCGACGCAGCCGCCGCCGCCGAGGCCGCGGCCGCGCGCCTGCCGGACGAGGACTTTGCCGACGCGACTAGGAGGCACGGCGGGGTCCTCGCCGGCTGGCTCGCGGGCACGCTGGACCTGGACGGGGCGCCCGCCGAGACGGGTACGGAGGCGCAGCGGACGGCGCGGGCCGAGGCGGCGCGGGAGTGGGCGCGGGCCGTCAAGGCCGGCGTGTTTGGTGTTGTGGCCGGCGACGGCAGCACCGTCGCGCCCGTCGTGACGGAGACGGCGGCGCTGCTGCGGGCTGCGGCCGGCCAGGAGCGCTCGGCTGATGTGAGGAGGGCGCTGGGGGAGGCCATCGCGGGGCTGGAGTAGGGGGTGTGTTTGTACAAGTAGATATCGTTCGGGGCCGCATCGGGGTGGCATGTTGTTGGGAAGGTCTGGGAATTTCGTGATGTTTTTTGATTGGGGTTTGTTTGTTTTTGGGTTTCGTAACGTATATTTTTGTCAGTTTTATTTTTATTTTAAGAATGCCAGTTTTTCTGTCCTTTTATTATTGCTGCCACTTTTGATCGCGTGAAAGTCCTCGCCGTTCACTTGGTTCCAAATCTCGTCGCCTGCTGTGGAAATCGGTAAAGCAAATGCGCACCGAGCTTGCCTGGGACTCCCTGGTGCATTGCCCTTTGCTCCAACTGGCAGTACGCTCCTTCTCTCGCGGCGGCGTCGTCAGGGAACCGGTTACAAAGGAAGTGCTCCCACCCACCGGTTCCCCGAAACGGCCAGCCAGCCGACGGAGTGAGCATCGAGGCTATTTCCCCAAGAACGATTGACTCAAGTCCCGATCGACCGCTGGAAATACAACCAAGATGACCACCGACACCGACACTCGTCACCTCAACAACCTCGACGCCACCGCCGCCAAGCATACGAGGCTATTGTGAAGGAGTTCCGAGGCAAGTGGGCAGCAAATATCATGTTGAGGTCTTTGCGGATCGCGCTGACATGACGGCAAACAAATCTGAGCAGGGGACAAACCGGTGGAGAAGAAAAAGCTGACGCAGTGAGGGACGATAAACTACTGCTCCTAGGCTACCTGACTCCACACGCGGTTTCGGGTCTTTTTTGGCTTTAAGTTCCTCCCATATTGGGGTAGGGAAGAAGATAGGTGGAAGACCGCCGTTGTTCACCTGGACCAAAGTGCAGGGTAGGTGAATTTACTACAAGGTAGCGCTGGCGTTGTATTTGATGGCACAGCGCAGAGCAGCTTTCAACGTCGGTGGCAGGGCTCCGCACACTGGTTGGCTTCATCACGTGGGTCCCTCTGACTTCAATTGATTCGCCCAAAATTGTCCAAGCGGGTTCCAGAGCGGCCAACCAAGGAGCTCACAATTGTGGACGGCAATCGGTTGCGTCACAGGGCGGGCAGCCTGGAGCTCCGAGCACAGGCCTGGGTTTTTGTCGATCACGAAAGGCGGCAGCCCGATGGCGCATCCCCAAATCTCGACTCAAACCAGGAGAGTCTAAGAAGCTTCACGCACGCTCCAAGACACCACCCAAGGCTTCTCGTTGACGAGAAGGCCACGCGCGGCCTTTTTAACCCTCGCCACAGCACTGCAGGAAATACGTTTTCCTCATCCCCCGCCTGGGCGCTCTGCCCCGCCATCTCCCTTCTCACGACTTCCCACCCAGTCCTTGTGCGGCAGCGACACCCCACGACCCTTCGCCATGGCCGACACCGCGGGCGACGCCTCGTCCAACGACGAGAGCATCCAGCTTCTGATGGACCTTACCGCGGTCTCGGCTGACGTCGCCCGGAAGCTGCTCCAGATCACGCACAACGACGTCGAGACGGCGTGCACCCTCTGGTTCGACAACCCAGACATCATAAACTCCCTCTCCGACGCGCCAGCAGCCCGACCGCAGCCTTCCTCCTCCAGCAACCCGCCACGACTCTCGCGCACTAGCGGCCGCGAGGACGCGAGCGGGGTCATCCACATTGACAGCGACTCGGACGACGCCGCGGATGCCGACATGGGCGGCACGGCGGACGCGACGGGCGAGGCTGCCGCCGCTGTGGCCGCGGCCCGGTTCGCCCAGGAAGACGAGGACGCCGCCTACGCCCGGCGGCTCCAGGAGGAGCTGTACGGGGCCGGCGGGGCTGGTGGTGGCGGCGCCAGCGGGGCTGGAGGCGCTGTCGATGACGGTGTGCGCGCCCCGATCGCTCGCACCACAGAGACGCTGGTGGGCGGTGCCGACTACTCGGGCATGTTTCACAGTGGTGCCAGGCTTAATCCGGATGAGGATGATGACGAAGCGGAGCGCTTCTTGGCAGAGATGAGGAGGGAGCGGCAAGCTCGGAATGGTAGGTTCTCAGGCGGTGGCAGTGACTCTACCTTCCCCCAGCGCCGAGATTTGGACACGTTCTGACATTTGGGATTTGCTTCGTTCTACAGAGTACAGAGCCGGCAGAGGCGCAGGCGTATTTTCTCAGTCGGTCTGGGACGATGGTCCTCCAGCGACGGGGAGCTCAAGCCAAGACAGCAACACCCGGCGACTCGCGGAGCTCTTCAGGCCGCCACGGGAAATCCTCACACACCTGGACTGGGACGACACGAGGGAAGAAGGCAAAGACCAGAAGAAGTGGATCCTGGTGAACCTGCAGGACATGTCTGTGTTCCAGTGCCAGCTGCTGAACCGGGATATATGGAAGGACGACCGCGTGCAGCAGCTGGTGCGCGAGCGCTTCCTGTTCTTGCAGTACGACAAGGATCATGTCAACGCGAGGCAATACATCCAGCTGTATCTGCCAAACGAGCAGCACAAGATACCGGAGAACTACCCCCACATCGCCGTGGTGGACCCGCGGACGGGCGAGCAGATGAAGGTCTGGGCTGGCGTCGACTGCCCGACCCAGGCCGCCGACTTTGTCGAGAAGCTCGAGGACTTTCTAGAGCGCTACAAGTTCCAGGGCAAGAACCCGGTGGCCCAGACGCGGCCGCCCAAGAAGAAGGTGGACGTGGATCGCATGACCGAGGAGGAGATGCTGCAGCTCGCCATGCAGAACAGCCTCGAGGGCGCCAACGGCGAGTCGTCCGAGTCGTCGGCCAGGCCTAGCATCCACGACCCGGATGAGCTCACGAGGGTGGACAAGGGCAAGCGCAAGGCTACCGACGATCCCGACACCGCCATGGACGCACCGTCATCTGCTCCGCAGGGGCAGTCGCCCTTCGCGAGGATACCATCGGACAGGCCGCACGAGGAGCCGGCGCCCGGTGGACCCGGCATCACGCGCATACAGTTCATGCACCCGGGCGGCAGGGTGGTGCGGCGGTTTGCGACGTCGGATCCGGTCTCGCGCGTGTACGAGTGGCTGAAGGCGTCGCCGCTGGATGAGTCCAAGGCCGGGGTTGAGTTTGAGCTCAAGCGGATGCCGCAGGGCGTGGACATGATCACGGACCTGGAGAAGACCATTGAGGAAGCGGGCATCAAACAGTCCACGCTGGCCGTCGAGTTCGTGGAGAGCTAGGAGTCGACCTCGCTCCTGACCGATATAACCATGAACGGCATCTGCCACTCGTCTCGGCAGGGTGGCTGCAACTGGTTCCATCTTCACGAAGCCACGACATTCCGACAATGCTTTCTCCGTTATGTTTTGCATGCATTCTTTACCAGCGAAAAACCTGGGGCAGGAGCTCTCACCACGGATTTACTACTCTTCCGTTTGGTCCCCTGGCTTATTGCCACTCTCTGGGCGTTTCCTTTTTTGGGCGCCGTGTTGTCGCGGTCTGTACGGGTTTCATACTCCTCCGGGCTGGCATCCAAGCGGCTTCTTCCTACCTGCATCCTCACACAGCATTCTGGTAGAGAGACGGGAAACCAGAGCGAGGGACGCAAAGCATTTTTTTTTTTTTTCTTTTCTGACTTGATCTCTTCTTTTTCTTTTCTTTTTTTTTTTTTGCTTCCACGAATCACGCTCTCCTGACACCACTCTCTAGTAATTTCTTTCTTTGCCATTCCTAGGTTCTGACCCTCACGCTATAGACAAGGCAGGTAGGTAACCATTGATGAATTCACATTTATCGAAGTCCTGGGCTTCCTGAGCGAGAAGTTGCAGGCTGTGGTGGCATGCATTTTGCTGCTAGCCCGTTTGACAGCTGACCGAAACCGAGCCTTCTGCTGCTGTCTGACGGCCCTGGAATGCCTGGAGTGCGATGACCGCGCTGTGGATCGGGCATGCACGAGTCGTGTCAAGTGAGTCCCGAGTGGCGGTGGCATCGGGAAGGCAAACCCAATCTTTGTGGAGGACACTTTTGGATCTCTGGCATCACTGCGTGTGGGTAGATGCTCCGCGGGACTGCGAGTCGAAGTTCAAACCTCCGAGTTCTGATCGTGGACCAACAGATTAGATGACACCTTTCAACATTGGCGTCTCTCTTGATGGTGCCTCAGCGTTCGAGGAAGGTGTGGAACCTTGGGGTGACCACTTGGATACTGGCAGACTTCAGCCCCAGGAACCAGCCGTTAGCGTCGAGCAAGATCTCGGGCTCCTGCACGCTAAGAAGACACGATGGAATTGGACAGGCGGTGGACGGCACGTGCAACCTGGACCCTCACTGGCAACCCCGGCTTTTGATGCTTGATTCGTAGCCTGTCTTTTGGTAGCCTTCCAACCGTTTTGTCTGGCCTTTGTGCAGTACCACAGTACACGGCAGTCAAGCAGAATCCCAATCCCGCTTCCCGCGCAATTTCCATGGACCGTGAGCTCGGGGCAGGCCAGGCCAGGGCGGCCCTGGGTGGCGTGTGTTATGCAGCAGCAGCCGGGCTGACCCTCCACATCCACCCATCCATCCACCCCCACCATGACTGCATGGCCCGACCCATGGCCTCCAGTGCCTGTCGTTGATTTTTGCGGGTTGACGAATGAGGGGCCGCGGGAAACGGCCGTCAACGGCGGCCGTGGTGCTTTCCTGATCTGGGCGCCCAGTCGGAAGGCGAGGAGAGAGTGTTGTTTCTCGACTCTCGAAGGGGAAGTAAACAAAAACTCAAAACTTCCCAATTCAATATTTGTTTCCGCAGGCTGGCGTCTGCAACTTCCCACCGTCGCCTTGCCTTGCCCGCCCTTCCACCTCTAGCGCCTCTTCCCCCAGTGGATCACGCGTCGGGCACCTCTTCGACTCCCTAGACAGGGCTAGCTCTGCGCCTCGTCTGGCTGTCGGTGGCCATATAAAAAGGCGCGGTGCATGAACAACAGTTTGAAGTCCGTGCTTCGCTGCAAAAAGGGTCACGGACCTGTGTGGAGAGAAAGAAGAAAAACAATTGGGTGGTGCACACCCACGACTTTCTTCGCACCGCAATCGGTCAAACATCCAAGTTTGGCTGGCAACCCTTGTCGTCGAGTCTGTCGAGAGTGGCCGGCTCACTGGTTTTCTTTCCTGCTTGTTTTTTTTTTTTCTTTCTTTTATTGTTTTTCTCTCTTTTTACTCTTCTTCGTCTCGGACTGCCTGCCTGCCGCCGTTCCTCGTCTGCACGCTGCTGCAGGCGTCGCGCTTGGGATAGCATTGGCACGCAACAACCATACCCACTCCCCGCGCTCCTTTCTTGCCTGCCTCCAAGGCCCCCCCTCTCGACGCGACCCTAGCCCAGCTGCTGCCTCTTGCCTCGACGGCGACGACGACGACCTTTCCCACCCCCAGCCGTTGAACGTTTCTCGGCCTGCCCCGTCGTCCATCCGTTCGCTCTGCCCGGCCCACGCGTGAACCGGTGCTCTCCCCGCCCGATTCGGTTCGGTCGAATTCTACACCGCACCCCCGGCCAGAGAAGGTCTACCCCGGGGCCGAGACCAAAAGAAATAAAAACCCAATTCGTCCCTGCCGCGCCCCGGCCTGGGACGCACACACGCGCGCAGCCCACCATGGCGGACAGGGAGCGGGATTACGACGAGGGCGAGGGCCCGCTGGACCCGGAGCGGCTCTACACGAAAGAATACTGCATTGGTGCGTGGCTTGTCCCCCGCTACCCAAAGGACATCTTGCCGGGCCAGGCGGCGGCGGCGGCGTGTCCGTCGTGTAAGGCTTGCTAACCTGCTGGCGGGGCCGCATCTTGCAACAGGCGGAGGGAGCTTTGGAAAGGTCTACAAAGGGTATGTGGTCTTGCTCGCTGCTTGCCGTCTGTTCAGCGGTGTGAACCGCCCGGGTTCGGCTGGGAATAGTTCGAGACTGACAGAGGGTCGGACATGTGCAGAGTCGACAAGCGGACAGGCCAGGCGGTCGCAATCAAGATCATCGACATTGAGAGCGCCGAGGATGAGGTTGAGGATATCATACAGGAGATAGCGATCCTGTCAGAGCTCCAGTCGCCATATGTCACAAAGTACTACGGGTCTTACGCCAAGGGGGCCGAGCTGTGGATCGTCATGGAGTTCTGCTCCGGCGGCAGCTGCGCCGACCTCATGAAGCCCGGCCTGATTGGGGAGGAGTACATTGCCATCATTGTGCGGGAGCTGCTGCTGGGCTTGGACTACCTGCATGCGGACAAGAAGCTGCATCGGGACGTCAAAGGTGTGTCACGGTGTCCTGGGCCAGCACATATGACGGACACTTAGCTGACGACGCCCCTCCCGCAGCGGCCAACATCCTCCTGAGTGCTAACGGTCAGGTCAAGCTCGCCGACTTTGGCGTGTCGGGCCAGCTGAGCGCGACCATGACCAAGAAGAACACGTTCGTGGGCACCCCCTTCTGGATGGCGCCGGAAGTGATTAAGCAGTCCGGCTACGACCACAAGGCGGACATCTGGTCCCTGGGCATCACGGCCCTCGAGCTGGCCAATGGCGAGCCGCCCTACGCCGACATCCACCCGATGAAGGTGCTCTTCCTGATCCCCAAGAACCCGCCCCCGCGCCTCGAGGGCAACTTCACAAAGGCCTTCAAGGACTTCATCGAGTCCTGCCTGCAGCGCGACCCGCGCGACCGCCCCGCCGCCCGCGAGCTGCTGCGCCACCCCTTTGTCCGCCACGCAAAGAAGACGAGCTACCTTACGGAGCTGATCGAGCGCCACAGCCGCTGGTGCGCGACCCATAAGAACGGCGGCCGCGACGACGATGATAATGACGACGACGAGTCCCAGCGCCAGCAGAGCGCCCAGCGCCGCGCCGCCGAGCGGCAGGCCGTGGACGAGGACATGTGGGACTTTGGCACCGTGCGCCTCGTCGGCGATAGGGGAAACCTGATCCACCGCCCGGGTATGCTCAACCCCATGGACGACTCCGCCACTAATGCGCGCGCGGCTCCGCCTAGGGGTTACGGCGGCAGCAGCGCCAGCCCGACCAAAGACGGTTTCAACTTTGATGAGTCGAGGGACAGGGACACGGTCAAGGCTGCCGCGTCGACGGGCACCTCGAGGCAGGTCAGCCCGCAGAGGAAGCCGATCCCCCAAGGACCTGCCTCTCCGACGCGGGTCGTCATCAACGCACCACCGTCCAAACCGGCGTCCCGCGAGCCCGAGACGCCCAGGGCGTCGGGCTTCAATGGTGCACTGAACCCCACCCCGCTGCTGCCGAGCGGCGGGCACTCGCCAGATTACGATCGAGAGCTGCAGTTGCAGCTGCAGCGTGATATGGGTGGCATGAACCTTGGAAACGTCATCCAGGCTGGTGAAGGACGGCAGGGAATAGTGTCCAAGGTTGGCATGGGTAGTAGCTCGTACGGCCTCGGCCCGCAGGCGCCGCAGTACCAACAGCAGCGGTCACAACAGCCGTCCAAGCCGGGCCCTATGAAGCTGCCCGAGATACCGCCGTTCCGCGGAGGGCTGCAACAGCACCACGCCCCGCCGGCGCTGCCGCCACACGTGCTGCAGAAGACATCGAGCCAGCAGCAGCTCCCGCCGTCGCCGACGCGGCAGTCGCACCAGCGCTACAGCCAGGTGCCGCCACTATCGCCATCAACACAGCAACCGCTGCCGCTGCCGATGCCGCCGCCGCACAGGTCGTCGGCCACGCCGGAGCCGCCGCCGCACGGCAGCAGCAGCAGCCAGCTCCAGGCGCCGTCATCTTTCCCGTCGCCGGCGCCGTCGCCGCCCAACGGCGACCTAGACGCGCTCAACGACGTCATCTTCCCTGCTCTGGAGGAGGCGCTCAAGAGGCGGCAGATCCGCCTCCAGCAGCAGATTCAGCAGATGCAGTCGTCGTCGCCGTCATCGTCGTCGACCTCGCTGGCGCTAGATAGCTCCTCGCTGCCGCCGGTGCCGACGCCGCGGCAGCAGCGGGCCGAGGCGGCGCACGAGAAGATCCGCAAGCTGGTCTACAAGCTCGCGCACGTGTGCAAGGAGATTGACCACTGGGACAAGGCCGAGCCTGTTGGTATGGGCAAGGAGGTCGGCCCGTTCCTTGAGGGATTGCTCGAGGAGATACTCGTGCGGGTCGAGCCGCTCGACGAGGAGGAGGAGCGGTAGCCGGTCACACCGCCGCCATCCTTGTTCTTCTCCATCGAGACTACCACATCATGCTTATGTTTTATGCGGTGTGAACGCCATCGACTGATCCATTGCACGCGCTTTAGCTGGCTATAAATGCCATTGCGACTTGACGCCCCGAATGAAGCGGCGTTTCGCGATTGTTTGTTGCTTTTCTTATTCTCTACTGTTTTCCACATCCACTACAACATCTTTATGCCTGCCCCGAGAAGCGTCCCGGCTCGTTCTAACACGGCGGTCTACTGTGGCTTCATGAGCATCACGAAAGGAGGGGGAGGAAGCGTTTGATGTCGAGCGCAAACAGCTTTTAGACGGAGACCATGATATTATCTTATGACGACACACACGAGCTGTTTTTACGGGACTGCTTTTTTTCATCTCTCTTATTATCTATTAGACAACGGTCGGAGGTTCAGAGGTATACATGACTGGCTTGTTTTGTTCTTTTCCCCCCACTCTAACAACGACGGCGGACAAGAAGGGGTAACGCTGAGCGAAGAGTACACACTGCACAGCGCACAAATGCCACATTTGAGGCACTCCTCCCCTTCTTTGTTCTCATGCCTTGCCTTTTTCTGTTGTTTGCTTTTTTTTTCGAGGCTTGTTTCTCTGCCCGTTCATTGTCCCGCAGTGTATTATACCCAAGCATTAGCATCGAAATAGAGTATGCTGCCGGCATCCCGCTCAACGACATTTTAAGAAGCCGCTCAAGCATTCTTCTATGAGACCTCGTTCTTCCCATGTCTCTCGCTTCCAGTTGGGATTCGGGTCCCAACGGATCAAGGTCTCGAGAACAGTGCGGGTAGTTCTAAGCTCAAGACAAGAACTCGATTTTTCAGAATACGACGGACAGGGTTAGTCTAGTATAAGGCCTCAGGTTTGATAATACGACTTCCGTGTTGCCCCTGCGGGAATAATTATTCTGTCTTTACCGCGGGGCCGGATACTGGTTGTGCAGTGAGTCTTGACGGGCGTAACACGCATCTATGTCTAGGGCTTGCGAGCTTGGACAAGCTCCGGTGCTCACTCACGCAGAGAGAATTCCTGAGCGGGATTTCGGGCACGAAAAAGGGTCTAGGTATGATTAACTGTCTCTCGCCCAAACTATAATAATCTGATGTTTTCAGGCATGCTGCCTCATGCCTGTAGGTATCCATCGTAGCCTCCCCTATCTCTCTAGGTTGTCCTCCATGCGCGTCCTTGCTTTGAAGCTTTGAACGTTGAGAGACTTGTGCTCCGTGGCCGTGGGTTCTTGGGGGGAAACGAGGGACTTGAGGGTGCGGTAGGCTGTGGGAACCCTATCGTCTGGAGCCATCGCGGTTAGTCAGCTGTCACACTCTCAGGAGGGAATAGGAACTCATCTGGCAGCCGCGTTTGGTTTGGTCATGAGCATCCAGATGAACCGGCATCCTTGCGAGTCTCTACTTTCATCATCGCTGACGTAGTTCTTCGTTTCTGTTATTAATGACTGCCGTGGGAGACTTCGGCAGATATAATCAGGATATTCACTAGTGGCTCTCCACTCTTTGTCAGCAATAGATGTCATCGTGCTGTTCCCCCAAGCTTCTGGCCATACCGGATGCTGTGCCGGATCTCGGTGTCCCCTCTACTCCCTACCTCGTCACTATTGCACCGGTGACGCTTGCTCGCATCCTGTGTATTTGTTGACGCACCTTTGCGGGGTGAGGGTATCCCTAAGTGAGCTTGCTCCGCGCACTTTCCTTGGCGGATGTTTACTTGTCGAGGTGGCTCGAGAGCTTGTGCGATGCTGACGCCGGGCTTTGTGTTTTCCTCGAGCTCTGACCAAGCCAGCATGGGAGAGTGTCACCCCCTGGATGTCGTACAGAACCGTTGGTCTTGTTGCATCTCATCGGGCGGGCGTGGGTGACAGGAACGTCCGTTGGGGGTCTGAGCTCTTGGAAGTTCTCAGAGAACCCGAGACACAATACGCACGCTTGTATCCAGGACTGTGGAGAAGGTTGCGTCAGCGTCAGGTGGTGATATAGAGGAGTAAAGGTGGGAGTAGCTGGAGGAGGCAAGCAGATTATGGGCAAGCGTCTCAGGGTAGCCCTAAGCTTTCTCGCGGCAGTTGCAAGCTGTCGCCAATCTTCTGCCGGTCCTCCCGGGAGCTTGCGGACGGGTGTCGCGTGACGGATCATCCACCCAGGCTGTCGGGATCATGGTCCCGCAAGGACAACGACGCAGTGTACCCATACCCACACTGCCGCCGTATTGTCTCGGTATGACTGGCCAGGGAGGCTGCGCCGTCAGTGCGTCGTGCTCGCTCAACGGTAGAAGCGGGGATGCATGGATCTTGTCCTATCTTGTTCACCGCCACCGGGCTCGAGAGGCCCTTGGTGTCGTCGCTGTGAAGGGGTGTGTGGGAGAGAGCGGGACGCGTCGGCAGAACTGTTGCTTGAGCTGGACGAGAGCGTATCTGCCGGGGCGCCGACGGAAGTAAGTATGTGAGGTCACGCACTCCGGTGTTCCTCTGCGCTGGGGGCAGGATCGTGCATCTCCTATTGGTCTACTGAACAACCAAACGTTAGCACTGCTACAATCTTCAAGGAAGTCTTCCGGGAACAATGTGATCATAGATGTTACTGGATGTTTCCTTCATCTTCGGTCGGTGGCCACGCGACGTAAGAAGCTTCCAGATGGTCGATGGGAGGGGTTTTGCCATGCTGCTGACGGAGAACAAAAGGAACAAAAAGGGGCATATGGTCTTGTCGGCTGCTGCATTGTAGGATGAGCGTAGAAATTCTTTGCGAGGATACAGTGTGGGTACCTGCTGTGCCAGCTCGACCGGTAGTCTATCGAGGGGCTTCTTGAGCTCGGTGCTAGAACGCGTGCCGCCTAGGAAGCACTGAACCTGGATGAGGAAGGTGCAACACGCCTCACTCCGCAAGCCTCCACCAAGCTTGTGTGTCAAAGTCTCTGGACTGGTAAACACACATTCGATCACCCACCACTGCCGTCACACTTTGACTAAAGTCCTACTCCCAGAACTAACTTCACCACCGCCCAGCCCGGGTAAGTCGTCCCCCCCTTGGTCTTCTATAAACATGAGGCTCCCTCCTCATCTAGAACGCAACCCGAGACCTTCTTATTCTGGAACCCAAAGTCGATGCCGGAATCACCAGCCCAAGTGGGTGCTACAAACTACGGAGGGAAAATCACTTCACGCACGCCAACTATTTACATCATCCCTGTGTTGGCAAGTCATTGTAGCCAAGGTATCGACATTGAGTTCTTTCTAGACCTTCATCTCACCCAGAATATCTCCAAAACAGGCCGTCTGGAAACAAGACCGGATAGAGGGTCCGACGAAAATTCCCTCCAAAAGATGCCGGAGACCACGGGAGCCTGCATGCGATGCGCGCCCACACGGCTGCAGAGCCCTGTGCCAGGGCCACCAACGAGGCAAGCCATCGCCATGGCGCTCCCCACCCTCGCCGCTCTCGTCCTCGTCCTCCTCCTCGCCGTGGCAGATTCCGTCCGCCCCCTGCCCGTCCACGCCTCGCCCATCGGCCGCACGAACGACCCCGATGTTGCCGAGCACTCGGCCGCTGCCGGCCGGGCCCGCGAGGCCAAGGACTGCTCGCGGCCGGACGTCACCTGCTCGTGCCAGGACTGGACGTTCTCGCAGCCGACGTGGAACCTGACCGACTTTCGCTACCGGTCGTCGTTCGAGATCAGGAGTCCGGACGGGAGGGACGACCCCGTCTCGCGTGGGAACGTCTCCTTTGTCGTCCGCAACAAGGCGGTGCCGTACAGCACCACCTGCAAGGCTTCCAGCAACGCCACTGACGAGTTCTTCTACGGCGACAAGTGGTACAACTGCGACCAGGGTGGAGATGACCAGCCCGACAGTGGGCCCGGCTTGACCTGGTTCCGCTACGACAAGACCGAGGACTTGATTGAAGTCAAGCAGAGCTGGTTGTGCTCTGACCACGGACGGTACTGTGCCCAAAATGGTCCCTCTTCCCATCTTTTCTCTCTGGTTTCCCCTCCCTGAACACTACTCCACTGACGTCCGGGACTAACGGGACGTGTACAACGACAGAGTCTCGTTCCAGGCTATTGGGGAGTCCAAGGCGGTTGTCGAGTGCAATGTCCAGGTGTGGGAGAACCCAGACTGGGAGGAGGGCGAGACATACCAGGTGGGTACGACAGACTGTCTAAGTGCGAACCAGACGCTTCGGGTGCCATGGTCCGAAATCATTGGCACTTAGGGTATTTGTATTTGCGCTAGTGACGAGTGATCGAGGGTGGCGTTCTGTCTTTTCTATTATGCTCTTTTTCCTTTTCTTTTTATGTCTAGTTTCCCTTTGGCCTGTCCATCAAGCGGCGCAGTTCTGCGGGCGACTGGTCTCCATCTACTTCCATCTTGCTCTTGTTATCTCCAAGCCATTCCTCAAGTGGCAGTCGCCACAGCCGTAGAGTGGCTGCGGCTTCACCATCAGCCACCATCGTATACGAGTGCTCGAAGCGCCACAGAGCAATCACCAAGGCGCGAAGATAATGGAATCTCGTTCTGCTATCCGTCAAGTTCCCCCACAGAAACCGTACCAGCTCCTGAACGCAGGAGAGGATTTTGTCTAGTGAGCGTGGATGCTGGATCAGGTGGGCATACAACGGTTCTAAGTGCATGTCAATAGGGCCCTTGTGAGCTATGAAGACTAGAAGCTTGAGGAGAGAATCGAAAGGGGGATTTTGTTTGGCGGCTATGCCTTGGTGGAGCTCGGCCAGTCTGCGTTCCAGCGAGCGAACAGCATCCGAAGGGTCGCTGTTTTTCCCCGCTAGCAAATCTGCGACGCGGTCAAAATACGCGCGGAGAGCGAAGAAAGTCCATTCCCATCTCCGCACCTGGCTCATGGCCACTGGCTTGCTCCCGGCACCGTTCTCGGCGCTGGCGGCGGCGGTCGGTCTGTCCTTGCCGCTCGAGTCGTAAATGTCGTCCAGGAACAGAATCACGGCGGGGTCGTACACGACCGAGGAGGCGTGATGCCTCGTGGCGAAGTAGAGGATGTCGACGATGCGCACCAGCGGGTGGTCGGGCCATTGGACGCCGAGCCGGCGCCGCAGGACCTTGCGGATGTAGTTGAAGACGACTGCCTGGGCGCGGTGTAAAGACGCGTGCTTTTTGTGGATCGACAGGAAGGTCGCGAGGAACCTCGCCTGGTACGGGCAGTGGCAGATGCACTCGTCGAACTGGGCAAGGGCGGTCTGGAGAAGCCGCCGCCCCTCTGCGTAGCGGGCCGCCTCCATCAGCGCGAAGCCGTCGGCGAGGTTGGTGGAGAAGGCCCTCCCGGCCTGGGGGTTGGCCTCGGCCAGCCAGCAGTGGCGGGGGTGGATGGCGCCGGCCCCGGTTGTTGGCATGATGGAGTTTCCCTCGGCGTTCTCGTCACACGAGCAGAGGGTAGCAGTTCTGAGCCCGTGTATGTACTGTCGGATGTTGCGCAGGATGTCCTCGGCGTACCGCAACATATCAGGCATGGCGACAGACGGGTGGGGGGCAAAACCCTGGCGCATGAATTGTCGGGCGAGTCTGGTGGTCGGCGGGCCGGGCGAAGCCGGACTCCTTGAGGGGATGAGCCCAACCGACCAGGGACCGTCGATGAATGAGGCATAACGGTGTGCACTTGTGACAAGTGGACTTGACAAAAAGGGGCCAGAGAGGTCTTGGACAACCGCAGGAGCCCATTGGTCGCTCTTCCCTAGAGTGGTGTACTCAATGCCAAGGGTAAGTTGGTCGAAGTCGTGAATGGCGGCCTTTGGAGTCAGTGGGCGGCTCGCGGGTTTGGCCGATCCTGGGGGGAGATGTTCGCATTCTTGGTTGACGGATGCCGCAGGCGATGAGGGGCTTGCTGCAGGCGTGCTGTACTCCACGTAGGGAGGCGTGGGAGCTAGGCGTAATTAGCATTGCTCAGCGACAGTCCCCGTCCATACGAATAGAAGACGGCCTGCTGGAGCTTAGATGATGCCCTACCGTTGATCGGGGACTTGGGTGACCCGTCTTTCTTGTACCTCCGGAGATATCGAGATATGTTGGCCTGGGAAACCGGACGCTTCCGGACCCTGAACGACGTCTGCTTGCCCTCGGCCTCGCGCCGGGACTGGATCCGGACGATGGCTGCGTACTCGTCCGCCTTGACGTTTTTGTGTATCCCCCACTGCTTCAGCTTTTTCATATACTCCCTCCGACTGGCGAGGTTGTCAGCGACATGCGACGACGCAGTTTTGGATCGGGTTGGGTAGGTCTGGTGACGCCCTAGGGGGCTAAAAGGGGTGGCGGAGAATTAACGCATACGTCGCAGAGAAGCCATTGCTCTTCATTGTCTCGACGAGGGTTTTGAAGTCGCAATCCTCTGCCTGGTAGAGCTGGACGATTGCTTCGCGTCGTTCCTCCCAGGCCCGCCTCGAGAATGCGGGACCCTTGGGCTCCATTATTTGTTGCGGTTCGAGATGGAAGCAAAAGTCTTGGGAGGGGAGAGGCAGGCAAGCCTGGAGTGGTGTGTCGCTTGCAGGCCTAACGCATCTGGAAGCATGTCGATTGATGGATGGAATGGCAGATGACAGATGGCAGAATTGGATGATGGAAGGCCAACACCGGTATCGTTTGGAGGGAGCTGGCTGGCTGGCTTATAAAGATGCTGTCAGATTGGCTGGCTGGATTATTTTCTGTCCACGCAGACCCTTGGCAGGCTTGGATATGCATTCTGTAAGATATCATGAGAGCAGCTGAGCGATTGCCGACCCCTTGGATCAGGACGCCGCACCCATGCGTTAGTGGCATGGTTTCGCCCCCAAGTCGCATCAGCCCAGCTTACCTCGCGCACACACCCGAAGCTTTCCGGGAGCACCCACCTCGCTTCTAGCCTTATCCTTTCACGAGCTGCCGGGAAATTTTTCCTATATCGATTTGCTGTCCGCGATGATAATACCGGTTGGACCATTGTGAGCAAAGAGGCGAGTGGGGGAAACGAGAAGCGCATCCACCAGTAGGGTTAGTACAGCCAGGGGCTATAGGGGCCACAGCGAGACATCATTGCATCAATGGCCTAGTGGCGCAACGGTAGCGCGTTTGACTCCAGATCAAAAGGTTATCCGTTCAAATCGGGTCTGGGTCAATTGATTTCCCTTTTTGCTGGGCAGCAGTGTCCAATGTCCTCCTCATTCGCGTTCCTGCTGCTTCTTGCTCGATCATCTGCTATTTTGATCGTCTACTATTTTTTTTTACAAATTTGGGTTGCAATGCTTTATGGTTTTGCTTTTTTCTGAAAAGTAAAATGTGGAAAAGAAAACGCTGCGACGTGCTGTTTAGCATAAGAAGCAAAAACAAAAACAAGAGCCGGAAGAACGACATGGTCAAAACATCTTCGCAGCAAAACAATAAACCACGACCCAGACGGGACTCGAACCCGCAATCTTCAGAGGTATTGATTCCGTTACCGAAATCTGACGCGATACCATTTCGCCACCAGGCCGTTGTCAAATGGTGAATGAAGGAAAACTAGCACATCCACTGTCTAAGGGGCTTCTGTCGTGTCCATTGGGCTGCCTTTCGGGCCTGACTCGATTCTAGCGGTGAACCCCGCCGCTGCTGGAAGTTAGGCGTCTCCAATCCATCAAAATGCGCGGCGCGCTATTGTCACGAGAGTTTCCAGCAAAAGGACTGGAATATTCTGGGCCCGCATCTCTTCCACCTGCTTCTCTGTTTCTAATTGTTATCCGCGGAAAGGATCTCTTGTTCAACCAAGGTTAAATGGTCTTGTACCCGTTAGGCAGCTCGTTTGTCGGCCTGCTATTGTCCCACCTATATCTCTCTATGCCGGAAGCAGCAGGTGACATCGGAGCGGCGACGGTGCCGGGAAGCACTCTCCGGCTGGCCTTGGCGCGCTGACAGACTCGCGGCCTCGAGCGGGGAAGCCCCTGTGCCGGAAATGCTGTGTCTCGCGCGCGCGCCCGAGAACTTGCCCACCTGCCCCACGAGATAGCGACAGCGGCAGGTCGGCTGATGATGACCGCCCTGCCCGCAGATAGGATGTAACCCCTTCTGCAAGGCCCCGACGGCCGAGATGAGCAACCACACCAACCAGCCCGGTATTTAAGCCGGCCACCGCCTCCCCCCGCAGATGCCGTCGCGTGAAAGGTGCGTTCCCCTTTGCGGTGCCTCGTCCCCGATTCTCCCGATTTCCCCTGGGACGCCGATCTGCCCGTGCCTCGTACGGCTCACAGAGCTTTTCTAACGGGGAACACACAATATGCAGAGTCCCAGTGCCAGGGCCCGCGTCCCAAAGCGCGGTCGGCGGTCAGGTATGGCCGCCGCCGTCGTGGCCGGCGCGTCGCTGCTGCTGAGCGGCGCCCAGGCGGTCCCGCGCGCGCCGCGCGACCCCTTCGCTGTCGTCGACCCGCAGAACTGGGTGAATCCGGACAACATGACGTGGGCCGACTACAAGCGCCCGCCGGGGACCAACTGGTCGGACCCAACGCGCCGGGGGTCGAGCCGCAACTTCAACATCGCCCTCGTCACGCTCGACTACACCGACAGGCCCTTCATCATCACGCAGCCGGCCCTGTCGACCATCTTCGGCAACCCGCAGCCCGCCAAGGCCGACGTGCTCAGGGCCGACGTCCCGGCCTTTTACCGGGACCTGCTCAACACGCCCACGGAGCTCAACAAGGGCCACACGCTGCACGAGTACTGGATGGAGGACTCGGCGGGCAAGTTTGGCGTCGACCTGACGGCTTTTGGCCCTTACAAGATGCCGCTGCGGAGTTTCCAGTATGGCATCGATAACGGCTTTAACGGAGGAGGCTGCCCCGCTGGCTTCACTTGCAACTACGACATCCGCGGGGACGGCCTGGCTGCGTGGCGGCGCGAGGTAGGCGAGGCAGTCGCAAACTCGTTCGAGCTCGTCTTCATCCTCTCGGCGGGGCAAGACGAGTCTGCAACCTGGCAAGAGTTCGGCGAGATGAAGTTCGCGACGCCCGACGACGTGCCCGCCGGGTTCGGCCCGCCGGCGGGGAGCAACCTGACCAACTACGCGCGCACGCGCTACGTCGAGTGGACCAGCTGGGCGTCGGCGGCGACGCTGTGGCCCAACGCGGGCGGCGGCTCGTCGACGCAGGGCGAGAGCAGCGGCCTGGCCGTGTACGCGCACGAGCTCAGCCACCTGCTCGACATCGGCGACAACTACAACAACCCCTACGCCGTGCCCGCCCGCCGCTCCTACACGGGCCCCTGGTCCATGATGTCCCGCGGCTCCTTCAACGGGCCCGGCGGCCCGCACACGCGCTGGCAGGTGCCCGCCCTGCACGGCAGCAGCATGGGGTCGCTGCACACGGTGCGCGACAAGCTCTTCCTCGGCCTGGCGTCCAACACCAGCGTCGTCCAGCTGTCGCGCGACGCCCTGGCCAGCTCTGGCCTGGCGCTGGCCTCCATCACGGCGCGCGCCGTCGACCCGGGCCCGGACAGGCTGATGGGCATCAACGTCGCGCTCGGCAGCCGCGGCGACCTTTCACCACGCTGCGACATCAACACTAATCCCCTCTGCGACGGCGGCGGCTACCACAGCTACTACGTCGAGGTCGTCGACCGCGTCGGCTCCGACTCGTTCCAGGCAGACGCGGGCGTCATGGTTAGCAAATCCAAGGACGGCTCGCGCCGCCCCCCGCAGCCGTTCCAGTGGACCATCGACGCGAACCCGCAGGACATACAAATGGTCGACTTTATCCGCCCGAACGGCTCCGTCGCCATGATCACCATCGGCGACTACCGCCAGCTGGCCGACGCGCTCTTCCACGCGGGGACCCGATCGGGCAGCCAGTTCGAGCACGTCGACGAGGCCAACCGCCTGCACTTTTACATCCTGGACCGCCACCGCGACGAAGCCGGCGTCCTGTCGTACACGGCCGCGGTCCGCTCGCTCGACGGAACCGGCGGGCCCAGCACGCACGCCGTCCGCCTGGCCGACGGCGTCGTCGCGGGCACTGCGGCTACCGGCGCGGGCGTGACGTGCTTCTTCGAGCTGACCAACACGGGCACCTACGTCGCGGGCGGCGGCGCGCTGCACCCGCGCGACGCGAGCGCGTTCCTGCAGTCGGACGTCTACCGCCTCAACGCCACGGTGTCGGGCGCGGGATGGAGGGTTGCGCTGCCTAACGCTCTGGCGCACGCGCGCTTTGGGGCGGCGGCGTGGGCGCGCGTGGCGGTGGCCGCGACGGCGGATGCGGACGAGGAGGCGGTGGTCACGCTGACGGCTGTGTCCGAGTCGGATAAGGCGGCGGCGGCGGCGGCGGTTTGCAGGGTCGCGAAGACGGGAGGGATCTAATGATTATGTGGGTGTGACCGTTCGGAATGTGTGTGCCGCCTGTGCCGCCTCGTGGAGAAACAAGGCAAGGCCGGTAACCATGGTTGTAATAGAGGGCTGATATGCCTCCCCCGCGATCTTGGAAGAAAGCTGGGGATTTTGGAACTAAAGAAAAAACCGAGCTTGGATAACCAAAATAATGTCCATAATACATACCCTTTGCCAAGTTGAGGACGTGGCTGTGTTTTCTCCCCAGCCCTTATCCTAGTGAACCGCCAGCGGTGCAACAGCCATGTTGTGATAGCGCAGCATGCCGGCAACCCGAGGACGGCACTTAGCGCCTACCCTTACCCATCTATCAGCCTACTGAAGTCGGGCTTGGTTCAGCGCGCGAAGGCGGAGGGTCCGGATAGCTGGGAAACCTGACAGGGGCATTCAAGTTTAAGTTGGATAAGCAGGGGCGCAGGCCATCTTTCTCGCCACCTGCGGTTCTCTTGGGCTGAGGGAGGATATTAGGTGGCAAATTGGATATTTGAGCGTGGCTAGGGGGCATCTAACATGTGTTGGTCTTGGTACCCTGTCCGTGGGTGGTGCAAAACAATTATTTTCGACTCGTTGCTGATGGTAAAATACAATTTTTAAACCTTGCCTCAAACTAAATTAGCCACATCTCACGCTCCGGGTTCTCCCTTCCTTCTCAAATGTTTTCTCCGGTAAATACCTACATTCCCTCCCGTTCTCAGATATTCGTACTCCCTCAATCTAGCATGTCTTGCGATGTAGAAAACGATGCTATCGCCAGACTGTCCTTGGTCCGGAGGCCGGCGGCCAGCCCTGCGGTTGGCTGCGTGGCCCTACAGCGCAATCGACGGGGCAGCAGCGGGGGCTCCCTGGCCCTGCACGCGCCTGACGTCGGCCTGTGGATCTCTGAACACAGGGGCCAGGCAGTGCAAGCGGGGCGCATGAACATCGAGGCACAGACGGCAAGCTGAGCTGCCAGGGGTTCTGGGTGAGTGGAGGTCTCGATGGTTGCTACTGGAACCCAAGATTCTTGGAGGGAGACGGCTTGCAACTGTCTTGGCCTCCAGAGTTCTATCATACTACATGCAATCACGAAAGAAAGGGAACAAGGTTCAATAAACCCAAAGACTGTCGGATGGGATGGGCGACGCTCTTGCTCTCTCCCTCACGGGATTGTGAAGCGCCAGAGTGCCCGTCACGGTCGAGCGACAGCGATCTGCGCAAGGACTTCATGCAAAAACATGAACATCGCGGGCATTCCCTGAAAAAGAAAGAAAACCGCCAGAAACCAAAAGAGCGGAGAGTATTTTTAGCCGCACCAGCACGTGTCGTCCTGGGAGTTCCCTGTCTTGGCGCGTGCTAGTCATGGACACCGAGGACCCATGACCTTGACGTTTCAAGGGACCGCTGCCAAACCTCACCCGCTGCCACCGTCGGTGAGCCTCACGCTCGCCTTGCGCGATGTGCGTCACCGAAACAAAAGCTTTGTCGATGGTCGGTCGATGGACGGATAGGGCTTGCATACCCGACGCGATGTCACGTCGGGTCTTTTTTGATCAGTGTTGTTTTTTTGAGATTTCCGGCTGCTACCGTGGTGTTGACTTCCTCAATCGGCGTCTCGACCGCGCGCACTAGCCAGCAGTTTGTTGATGCTTCCTGGCGATTCCTTCTCGGTCTACATTGTGTCCTCGGCGCCTCCAGGATATTCGACATCACGGCTACGTCGGGAAAATCTTTTCACCTCTTGAATCAGCCTCGCGCACGCACCACGCGAAAAACCTGCTGGAAAAACATGCAAACTCAGCGAAGAAGCTGCTGCGCATGGCGCAAGACCCCTGGCAGAGAACGGAGCGGAGGCCCTAAAAATGGAACTGCAGTCCCTCTCCCCGGCGCCTGCCCTCCCCACCCTCAGGAGTTCGGTCCACACCAGATCCGGCGTCGACCGACGACCGTCTCCTTGGGCCCTCTCCTGTCCGTGTCCGCGAATAGAGGCCCAGCCCTGCCACCCGCTCTGTCCCGCGGACAAGCGGCCAGGATGACGACGATCATAAGGGGGTCCCTTATGCCCTGCCAGGCTCGAGACTCCACTGGACCACCCCCACGATGGGTGCCCTCACTCGCTGGCATGGACTTATATCTCTATTAAGCTCGCCCGCCCGCTCTTTTAGCTTCCTGTTATGACCTTGGCCTGCCAGACTTCTCAACAGGTCTCGATAGTATCTAATCGACAACAAAAGAAAGCGAACATCCCACAATGTTCATCCCGGTGTCCGCCAGGTCCGCCATCGGCACCACCGAGGGCGTCACGCCGTCGCCCTGGTCCGGAGCCGCCATGACCGCCAGCATCCTGCGGCGCGCAGCATCCGTCGTTGCGAAGAAGGCCGCGGCCGCGAACCCGAACCCGCCGTCGATGGGCGCCGCCATGAGCGCCGTCGTCTGGTTCCTCACGGCGCTCGCGCTCGTCTTCCTCATCCTCCGCCTGTACGGCAAGTACCTGAGGGGCAAGGGCTTCTGGTGGGACGACTACGTCTTGGGCGCAGCATGGGTACGTCTTCTTGGGATGGACGTGGTGAACCCTCAAAGCACAAGCTAACACGTCCCCGTCTCCACAGCACATGCTCCTCCTCAGCAGCGTCTGCATGTCGCTCATGGTCCGCTTCGACTACGGCCGGCACTCGACCGACATCCCCTTTGAGCACCTGAGCCCCATCCTCTTCCTCATGGTGCTGCAGGGCTTCTTATCCATCCTGGCCGCCGCGTGGTCCAAGACGTCCTTCGCCGTCACGCTGCTCCGCCTCGCCGGCTCGTCCCCGGGTCGTTGGAACACGGCCTGCCTGTGGTTCATCATCGTCTCCGTCAACGTCGTCCTGGGCGCCGCCGCCGTCGTCACCTGGGCCCAGTGCAAGCCGGTAGAGCTCAACTGGGCCCCCTGGGCGGTCAAGAAGGGCAACTGCTGGGACGGGAGGCTGGTCGTTGGTCTTATGCAGGCCTCGGCTGTGTACAGCGGTTTGGCCGACCTGGCCCTGGCCTTCATGCCCTGGGCTATGCTGTGGAAGGCCAACATGAGCGCCAGGAACAAGTATAGCGTTCTGTGCGCCATGAGCATGAGCGTCTTGTGAGTCTTCCCGCCCTTTTCCCCTTCTCGTCCCTACGACCATTTGCTGACCGTTTTCTGTTCAGTGCTGGCGCTGCCTCCTTCGTCAAGGCCTCTGCCTTTCCCTCCATCACCACTGGTGATCTGAGTACGTTTGGCTTGACTCTCCCACCTACTGTCTGCTCATTGACAACACGCTAACATTGCTTGCGATAACCAGTGGACGGCACCCAACTCGTCATTCTTACCGCGGCCGAGATCGCCGTGACCATCATGGCCGCGTCCATCCCCGTCATGCGGACGCTGTGGACCAAGATGGGCGAGACGACGCAGGGCAGCAGCCGCTACTCGAACCCGCGCCCTGCGCCTCCCCCTGCTCCCAGCGTGGCCGAAGTTGCCCCTTCACCCTCTATGTATCCGCGTATTTCGCGCGACATGGACAGCGTGGTTGGAAAGCTGGAATCGTTTTCCTCCTCCACCTCAACTCTGAGTATACCACCAGAGCAGAAAGTTCCGAACAGGACTTTGTGTTAAGAAAAAAAAAAAAGAAAAAGAAAAAAAAAGTAAATAGGCAGCAAAAAAATTTCAACATTGTTAGGCGTTTTTATTTATTACTTCCCCAGATCCTGAGAATGCCCCGTGTCTGTCTACCTGCATATCGTGGTGGGCCAAGGCACCTGTAGAAGAAACCAGATGACCGAAGCCAAGTCATCAACAAAGCCAAGGCCCATCAGCGCACCCAACCAACTCCGCCCGCCGTCACTAGCGCTCCCAGAACCCAGCAGCATCCTCAAGATCATCCGCATTGAGCAGGTCCACGCCCGCCTCCCACAGCGTGCGCCAGACCTGGTTCCTCGCCGCCACGGGCCACCCGGGCGTGTCCCAGTACCGCACCTTGATGCCCCTCGCGTGCGCCTCGCCGACCTGCGCCCTGAGCAGCGCGACCTGTGTCTCGTTGAGCACGCCCGACCTGCGCGCCACGGACCCCTCGTCGGCCCCAAACACGCCGCCGAACCCGGTGCTGGCAACCGGGCTCACCCCCGCCGTGACGTCCTTGAACTCGTCCTTGGCCAGGTCCGCCGCGGGCGCGTCCCAAAAGTAGTCGCGCGGCGCAGGCGCGCCCTGCACCAGGCCCCGCGGCGTGTTGCCCGTCCCGACGACGGTGACGGGGCCGGGGACCACCGCGCTACCGTTGTACACGGTCAGATACCCCGCGTCGCGCAGCGGCTTCAGCGCCTCCACGACGGCGGGCCAGGTGGCCTGCCCGTCCGTCTTGACGTCGATGAACAGGTACAGCGTCTGCGCCGGGTTGGTGTCGTACACCCCGTAGCGCGTGGGCGTGTCTGCAGGCGGCACGAAGCGGTGCTGCGGGTTCTGGCGGCGCAGGACCGACAGGATGGGCTGGACGTAGAGGGTGTCGAAGGTGCGGTTCTCGGCCAGGGAGGACCGGTCGTGCCCGACAAGCAGGAGGTCGCTGCCGTAGAGCCACACGTCGGCCTCGACGGAGATGCAGCCCTGGGACAGGGCCGTGTAGAAGGGCACGGCGCGCCAGTAGTCGTTGTGGCTGTGGATGGGCTTGGGGATGATGTCGCGGGTCAGGGAGGTCGGGTAGCTGTACAGTGGGTCGTCGCGCGCGCTGTCGAGGATCTTTTGCAGCTGCCCGGGGACGGTGGGAGCGACGGCGGCGTGGGCGGGAAAGGCCAGGGATGCCGCCGCGAGGGCTGCTGTGGCTAGGAGGCCGAGCATCTTGAGCGAGGGGATTGTATCTTGGGGTGTAAAGACACGAGAGGAGCGAGAGCATGCAGAAGAAGGCGTCAGTTAAGCTTCGTCCTCGGCCGATCTAAATACTCCGCCCGTTATCCCATTTTTCTTCGATGCGTTCTTTTGCCCCGCGCGCCGTGCGTTTGACGGCTGGTGCGTGTGCCCGGACTCTCGGACGCGTGGGGGGAGGTGGTTGGGGATTTTTGGAGAACGCGCCGCTGCTGCATGGCAAGGTTGGCGCGATGCGACGGGATAGGAGGATTTCGGCCAATGGTAGCCACCACGTGCGTGGCAGCCTCTCACTCGCGCGCCGCTGTCGGTCAGCCCTGGTCCTGCTTCATTATCCACCGCCGAGAAAGCGATTGCATCCACGTGGTCTTGAGTCGGGGCAGGCATGGCGTTGCGCCTTTTCCGAGCGGAACTGTTCGTCCCAAAAAACAGAAGTATTGTCAGTCATCTCGTGCCTGCAATTTGCCGGCGCCGCAAATCTTTATTTCAACGACAGCTGCTCAGTCTCACCTCGCAACACACACTCACAGGCTGGCTACGACATGTCCCGGGACATCCCCTTCTCCCCCAGTAACTGATATCTCGGCGAGTGCTGCAGGTCGGCCTGGTCTAGAGCAAACGGGTCATTGAGGACACTGGTTCGTATTAAAATAACAGAATAAAGACTCACGAGATGTACCCTACGTGCCTACCATCGTCATACCTTTAGCTATCTGCTGACAGTTCATCTATTGAGTAGTACATTGATTTGTGCATCCGCCTAATTGCCGAAAGTTGCTGTTCAGTATCCGTCAATCTACTCCTCCCTAGCGTAGCGTCCTCATCGATCAAGGAGGGTGCTGTCGTGGTTTAAAGACACCGCCCACAATGAGAGCCGGGATTATCTATAGCAGGAACATCTAACGACTGCACAACAGCAACCCTATTTCGTTTATTGGTTTGCTCAAAAGTGTACGGGACCGAATGGATGTTAGGTTTACAACAAGGAGAATGAAAGGGTGAATACACACCATGACCCGCTAATCAACTAGCCAGCCAGCCAGCTCATTTCCTCGTTGAGGCCGACAAAGAAATGGTTAGTCTCCCGGCGTTGGGAGCCGAGGATATTGCTAGGTTGGTATCGAAGGATGAGGTGGGCTGGGTAGATAGGTAAGAGACCACCATGCCGACAAACCCGGCGAACGAGCCGAAGAACTGCTGGCCGGCCAAGCGCAATATGACCACGCATCGGCCATGATGGTAGCGTAGTAAATAATAAACAATAGAAACAGAAGAAAAGAACGTTCCAGGAACATTTCCTAAATTCCATATTTTGTCCCACCTATTCTGGCGGAACCAAGTACCACTGACAGTTTCGTTTGTCTAGGCGTCCGAGACTTTGGCCGCCGCCATAAAATAATGTAGTCGATTTGACAATCGAGTTGTCGATGCCTCGGAAAAGAACCAGATCTCCTGCTGGAATTCCGTCGGTGGGAATGTTGTACTTGGTTTCACTGATCCAGACGCCCGAGATCTTGACAGCTGCCACATAATAATGTAGCCGATTTGATGATTGAGTTGTCGGTGCTACCGAGGAGAACCTAGTTTCCTGCCGGAACCCCGTCGGTGGGGCATTGTGCTTCGTTTCGCCTATCCAGGCGTCCGAAATCTTGGCTGCCGCCATGTCGTCCTCGTCGACAGAACAGCCCTCCCCAGGAACTCGCACATCGGCGCCAGGGCGGGCAGTGCCGCTCATGACACGCCCGAAGGAGTGGAAGGTCTCGGCATCTGGCGAACTGAAAAGCTTGGTGACGTGGATCACCAGTGGGCCATCGACTTGGGCACGGCGGAATCAAGTGGTCCCGTGTAGAAGCGCCGCAACCGTCGCCGGCAGCCTCAACCAGAGATGGGATGTGCGCCACCACGATGTCGAGGGAACCGGCGGCCAGTCGAAGAACTGCCATGATGGTAGCGTAGTAAATAATAAATAACGAAAACAGAATAACTAGTTAACGGGGCGTTTAAAAGAGCGTTTCCCAAACTCCACACTTTGTTCCAGACGATCCTGGCGGTATCTGGCGGGATGTTCCTTGAGGCCACTCTCAGATCCGAATCGCCACCAGCCGAGCCCTACCGGACTCGAAGCGCCATGGACCGGGCAGCATCTCGCTCACGCCTCACCCTCCATCACCCACTCCATGGCTAAACGCCATGGAACAGGCAGTGGAGAGCTCATCCCTCGTTCTCTCCGGGAGGCTCCGACTCAGGCTCAGAGTCAATCTCGGGCTCGACACCCGGCTCGGCCTCGGTCTCGCTGCCGTGAGCAAGCGATTCTTCGGCGTCCGAATCGTCGCTGGAGGGAGCTTCCTCGTCATCCTCCTCATCGCTTGCCTCCTCGCCGGCCGCCGGTGGGACCGGGGCGGCGAGGAGGATGTCCGACATCATGTCGAGGAAGGCGTCTGCCTCGGCCAGCGCGACCTGCCACTGGGCCTCGTGGTCCGTTGGCGGCGGCGACGGCGCTGGCTCACGGGCGTCCGTCTCGTCTTCGTCGGACTCGTAGTCCGGCAGCTCCTCTGCATCGGACTGGCGGTCTGCTGGAAGGACTTGGTTTGCTTCAGAGTTCTGAGCAGGCTCTGCCTCTGAATCGTCTTGGGCTTCTTCTTGTGCAGCTCGCTGAGAACGTGGGTCTCGAGGAGCTTTTGGTACGGCACGCGAATCTTGGGCCGGCGGTTCCTTGGCTTTCTCTTCCTCTGAAGACTGCCCGGTAGGAGTGAGCACCTCGGATGGGGGAGGCGAGGTCTCGCGGCTGAAGACGGATGCAGAAGGCGTCGTCAATGAGCTGAACCAAAAGGTCACATCAAACTGGATCAAGCTAGTGTGACAAAGACAAGACATGTCTTACCTGGCTTCGTCGTCGTTGCGCGTCATCTTGTTTGATTTGGGGCCCTTGATTTGTCTTGATGTGCAGCGTGGTTTCTTTTTTTTTTTTTTTGGAAGAGTTTGCCGAGAAGTAGGTCAATAGGACGTCTAGCTTTGTCAACAACTGCTCTGGGCTCTCAATTGCAGTTTTCTCATTGGCTGATGGCCTGTATCAGCCAGGGCCCGGAGCCCTCACCCCTCATCTAGCTTTGTCTATGTCCAATGTCAGACTCTCATGGCAGCTCCTACGCTTGTCCCGCCCCTGTTCCACCGTGCGTCCCTGTCTCTGAGTCACTAGGGAGTGCTATCAGGGCTTCTCTTGTCTTGCTATCTATCTCGTTCCTGCCTTCTTGAGTCCTTGGGCACCTGGGCCGTGCAATTGAGGTTCTTATTCTCTGCCCCGCGTCCAGTATCGGATCACTTCGACAAGGATGTCAAGAGATCTCCCATCCTGCCTTGGCTGTTCTGCCCCTCAGGCCGGGCCGAGTCACCCTTGCTCTCCTCGCCGTGCCTTCCTTGTCGAAAAGGAGCTCAAAGACAGAGGACTCTGCTGATTCGTCTGACCCTCCTGGTTCCGAAAAATGTTTTGTGTTTGGCCATCAGGGTTCCGTCATTCTACGCGTTTCCCTGGCTGCCTCTGACTGATTGCACTTGGTCAAAGCTCCTGACCTCCTCTATAAAGAGCCATCTCCCTCTCCCCAGCTAGCAAAAATTTCTCTCCCTCCTTCTCTTCATCAAACCCGCCGGAGTTGCGGATGTTAATATTTATTTGCTCTTTTAAATACCGCCGTTCGCGGCTGGGATAATTATTCTTTTTGTTAATTATTCTTTCTGTTAATTATTGTTCTTTTAATTAACTCTCGGGGAACCGCAAGTCGTTGTCGGTGGCATCCCCGGCCGTCAATACCCTCCCCGTAATTGGGGAGGAGAAGGGCGGCCGGGATGCCTCCTAAGAAGTCAGAAGACTTCTTGGGCGCGTCCAAGCGCGCGACCGACAATGACTTGCGGTTCTTTGAGAGTTACGAGGTCGCCGCCGACATGGGCCTCGCCCACGGTGGCAGCGTTTCCGCCAGATCAAACAGAAGCTCGGCTGGGCCGGCCCTTCGGCCACTCCGCGGGGAAACAAGCGCAAGAGCGCTGCGGCTGACCGTTGCCGCTAAGGACGGGGAGGGTGGCGACCCTCTGGAGCCCGAGACTCCTTCCAAGAAGCCCAAGACCAACGCTGCTACCGGGGCAGGCCGCAAGAAGAGCCAGGCGCCCGCCAGTGCGAGACTACATCCACCAGCGCGAGACTCCATCCACCAGCGCGAGACTCCATCCACCAGCGCGAGACTCCATCCACCAGCGCGAGACTCCATCCACCAGCTCAAGACTCACTTTGGAAGCACCACCAACCGTGGAGTCGCATGAACAAGAAAGTCTTCAGTACCAAGCCGTCCTGGAGTTGGACCGGCGCCGAGCTGACTGATAAGCGGGTAAGTCTTCCATCCACCTTTGCCTCAGATCAGCTCTTCCCCCGCTTGCCCAAAAACCCCAGCTAACGAGTCACAGTCGACATCCACATCCAGAGCTTGCCGACTACGAAAAAAAAGAACAACCACTGTTTGAGATACTTCACAGTGTGGCCCTCCGCGGGGCCTGGCCGATACTACCATCACATGGTGCTGCGGGGTGCTTGTTGGAGTGGGGTGTTTGTGGGAGTAGGGTGCTTGTGGGAGTAGAGTGTTTGTGGGAGTGCGGTGTTGTGGGGGTATTGTGTTGTGCGAGTATGGTTGTGGGAGTGTTCTGTGTTTGTGGGTGTGGTGTGTGGAGTCTGTAGTCTTGACTGTGGTCGTGCTCGCTGGGCAGACTGGGAGCGCGGGATTTCTGCGGAGAATACACATCACACTGTCGGCGCTTTTGGTCACTGCATCCTCTTGTCACTCTAAGTACAAAAGCCCACAAGGCGTTCGTGAGGTCACATGTCTTGTTGATGTCAGGCCACTGCTGCCGCTTCTAATCGGCCAAAAGGCTTGGAATCATCTATGGCGCCTAGTCTTGAAGCTCGAAATGGATTGGTAGCATCGTCAAACTAATTCCATCATCGCCCCGGAGGCTTGGACCTTGCTACTGGGCTCAGAAGGGCCCTGGGTGTCATCAGCGCCGCTGCTGGATGACGCAAATTCCATGCTATCATCAAAGGCCTGGTTTTGGAAGTGCATATTAATCAGTGACCGTTCGCCGGTATCCAGGGAGGCGTGGAACTAGGTACTTGGCCGATAGCAGCCATGGCGGCGGCGAGAAGGGTAACGGCGACGGTCTTCATAGTTTTTGGAAAAAGCACGTCGGTATGCTGAACTGAGGCATGTATTGTTTGTGATGTTGGTAGTTGTCTTGGAGGCTGAGGAGCCGAGGAGGAAGGAGCATCTATCTATCCATACAACAGGGAGGTCCCACTCCATGTCCCGTCAGCTTTCAACGGCCTCAATAGCTCTAACTAAGGTACCTCACAAGCTTCGGCCAGCCTCCCTGCACGTTGTGGCACAACACCCTTTGGGGCCGCCCGCTCGATCGACTAGAGCCGTCGGGCCAGTCGTTCACTGTCTCCAAGTAGCCCCCCTGACGCGATCAGAGCCAGTAGTCAAACCACCGGACGGCCTGGCCAAAGGCAGCCTGCTTGGCGAACTTGGACTCGGGGTCCGACATGTTCACCCGGACGCCGAAGCCGTGGGCGACGCCCGAGTACAGCACAAGGGAGGAGGCGGCGTCCGTCGACAGCAGCGCCGTCTCGATCTCCCACCTCCGCTGCGGGGGCATCAGGAACGGGTCGTGCTCTTCGCCAGACCGTAAACGTCAGCCCCTTAGTCCGGGAATCACGCTTGGGGCAGGAGAGGGGCCGGGGAAACCACTCACGAGCAGCAGCAACAGCCGCCGGCCCGACACGCCCAACGATCTCGTCGTCGGTAACGCGCGTCGGGTGCGCCGTGGCCACGACGTCGACGCCTAGGCCCGCGGCGTGCTTGGCGGCCGACGCGTGCCGGAACGAGTAGCGCCCGCCGAAGCAGTAACCCGCGGACCCGAGCCGGCGGATGCCGAGCACGCCCCGGAGGTGGCGCACCGCGGCGTCGACGGCGGGCTCTGTGACGTTGGGCGGGCGCGCGTCCAGGAACTTGACGGCGCTGAAGCCCAGGTCCGGCCGGTCCTTGTCGTCGGGCGCCGGCTTGCCGGTGAACAGGTCGGGAGTCACGACGACGTACCCTGCGCGGGCGAAGCTGTCTGCCAGCCTGCGGTGGTTTTGCAGCGGTCAGTTTGGTAGCCCTTCTGTGTGGAGGGCTGCAGCTTACAGGGGATTCTCAGCAAGAGGGAGCCCTAGCACGTCTGTCAGGTGCAGGATGCCGGCCTTGGGCTTCTGGCCCTGTGTATGGTAGCCGGGCGGGTACGTGATGTACATATCGACTGCAAGGCGGACTTTATCAGCTTGACGTTCAGCAGGGTAGCGAAACGAGTCTCCGAACCGTCAAAAAAGGGGTTGAGCACACATCCATCAATCTTCTTAATAACACCATTCGGACGTCCCTCGTGTATCAAGACCGGGCCACCACTGGCCTGGAATGCGTCACGCGACAGGCTCGCGCCCGCGGCGAAGGTGGCCAGGGGGAAGTTGATCAGGGGTGCAAAGCTCCATAGCTGGCAGCATACTCGAACTCGGGAGGGTCGATGCGAGGGCTGGCAATCTACATAGTTCCGTTGTGGAGACTGGCGTGACCATTATATGCTCCTCATGGCCAACTTCAGGGCCGACCTCCGCCGGGATTTGGCCCTTCTGGGATTTGCTCGTCTCTGTGCTGGTACGCGCGCAGAAAAGATCTCCCCTTCAAAATGACTGATCCCTCCGTCGCGCCGGGCGGGATGCGGAAATTTGTGGCATATCAATGGTTCGATGTTTCTTTGACCGGCAGAGATTTGTTTCTACGCTGGGTAAGGACAGGTTGCCGAAGGAGGACGCTCGGGGTCTGAAGTCGCATCTCCAATCACCGACTGTTGGTCATTGGCTCCCTGTCCAGCCTCCGGAGGAAGTTCTCAGCCTGCTCGGTCCTCTCGTTGTCTGCTCCCGTAAACATCCTGAGACGCCTCACGGCTGCCTGTGCGAATACCCTTGCCTCAGTCAACTCCCCCGACTCGAGGAACAGCTCCGCCGCTATCGCGTCAACGTCCCCAGCCTGGGCCTCGATGCCCTCCTCCTGCATGATGTCCTCAATCTCAGAGAGGAGCGCTGCAACAACGCAATCGTTGTCGCCCCGTGCTGTATCCGCGCGCGTCTCCGCGTCGTCGAGCTCGTCCAGGATGTCTTGCACGCGCTGGCGGTTGTGGTCTGATGCCTCGACAACGTGGGGGTGGGCAGAACAGAGTGGGCAGGCACAGTCGAAACCCCAGCCGCGGAGGAGCCGGCGGCGCTCTTTGGAGAGAAGATTCAGGGGCGTGTCTGGGGAAACGAAAACGACGAGTGCCCTCGTTAGCAGGACTGCCATGATCTCGCGCAACTAGGCTCATTCCAGCCAGCCGGCGTCGGTCCACTCACAGCTCACGCTAAGCTCTGTGCCCGGCTCGATATCTTTATATGCTACCACCTCCAACTCTAAGGTGCTCCTCCTATACCGGACGAAGGAGCTGTTTGTAGGCGTTAGCACGCTTCGTGCGAGGAGGTAGACGCGCAGTTTTGTCCTACTTTGGCCTACATGCGTGGTTTATCCTCTGTTGAGTACAGCGCAAAACAGTCAGCTCATCGTCATGTTGATTCTACTCGCCTCGAACATCGAGCAGAATGTCTGGCACGTACAGCGATCCGAGGGTACAAGCCCGAGTGCGGCATGCCGTTGAGCGTGATACCGAAGGTGTTGGCGGCCATGATTCCTTCTAGGATGTGCTCCTTGTGGTGATATGACAACCCCTTGGCACTGGCTCTGTCGGCAGGCGACAGGCGCACGAGCGCTCGGTCTAGCATCGCGCGGTGCTGCTGAGCGTTGACGTATGCCGGCCTGGTCATCATGTCGACGAGGACCGGCCTCTCTCGGAAAAGCAGTTCGCCCGCTGGGATGCTGACATTGGCGACCACGCCCTTCCCCTTGCCCGGAATGGGTCGTACCTCGTACGGCGGCGGAAACCGGGGCTCCTGCATGCTTGCTTCCGCAAGCTGTCGCCCTCCTGCAATCCCTGGAACCGCCCCCGAGGACGAAGGAAGCCCCCAGACGGGATCGAGCCCGTCGATCAGCGGCGCCGTGGCTGCCGCGAAGTCTGGGGTTGTCAAGATGGAGATACCGGCACCGGAGCCTGCAAGTGAGGAGTGAGTGTAGATGCAGTAGGGCAGCTGGCCGTGTTGCCTCGGCTTCAAGCATACGGGAGGCCGCGTCCAGGGCTCCCAGCTTCCCTTTTGCGCCGTGGTCGCTTCATCGATTATTGCCGGGCAGCTGCTGAAGATGAAAAGCTCTCTTCCGCTTGGCGCGCTCGGAGACAGCGGCCCGGCAGGGGCCCAGAGGCATTGCCGTGGCGCCGTGTCAGCCGTGACTGTGGCATGATGCCAGACCTGAAGCGCGCAGATGAAGAAGCGCTGCTGTTTGGAAGCTCTGCACATTCTGACAAGCCCCAAGGTGCAGATACGTTACTCCCTATCTCCTGGTCTCGATACCATGGGCACACAAAGAAGATTGGTGTTTCGCTGGTCTCTCGTGTGGTTTTTATGTGGAAGCGACAGCTTTCTGCGAGTGGCCGTAGCCCGCCAATCCATGGTAAAATCTGGTCTTTGGGAAGGATATTACGGCTCCGGGAAATGCTTGGCCGCGCTGATAATAGCCGTACCTGAGCCCGGGCAACACTTTATTAGCCGGATATGCAGCTAGAGAAGAGCAACCCTTAGGGGATGAAGAGTATTAGGTCAAGGGAAAAGATCAAACAGCTTACCGGGTTGGATGAAGACTTGCACAAGATGGTTAAGGGGAAGCCTCAATCGCGACGAGGGCTGGGCGGGCCAGAAGGATTGCGCGGGAAATGGATGACGAGTGGGATGCTGCGCTTCTCAGGCTGCGCAGCTGGCTGGTTTGAACTGGCAGCCTGCGTCAGCTGCCATCCAGGGGGGTTTTGCCGAGCGCTGCTTCCTGCCAAGGTCTTGTCAACCACGGCATCTTCCGCGCAGACGGCAACGGCAAGGGCAGCTCCAAGTAGCAAGAAGGCAGAGGAGAATGCCGCGTACGTAAACCGGGGCGCTTTCTCAACCGAGACAAGGGACAATGGAGCTGCCTTGATACATACAGCAATAAACCTGGGCGAGACCGGCAGATACTGAACCTATGCCTCCAACAAGAGAAGGGTCAGATATACCCTTCTCTATTCCTCTCCACCCCTCTCTTTGATTAAGCCTGGACGCTTCTTTCGACTTCCGCTGATGATATTGGCAAGCAGCGCGCGGCCTTAGCATGATAGCATGATCTCTGGATACCTAGGCTCCTCCTCATGTGATGGCAAGATTGAGTTTCTCCGTCTGTCGAGCTACTGGCGGCTGCAGATATTCCGCCAACCAAACCATCGGCCCAGACGATGGAACCCCACAACCCCAAGTACAGAGCAAGGGGACGCAAACAGACAACTTCCTTTCCAGCCCATTATTTCACCTTGTTCTTAGACGGCAAATTCGTCCCTTGCGTCACCGGCCGGCTAGCTTGCCGAGACAGACCAGGCGGCGACGTGCGGGGGAACCTCAGGTGCTCGCCCCGCTTCCCCAATCCTGGATGCGAGGGGCTCGCTACGCCAAGGGTAAAATGGCTAAGCTTACCCCAGCTCATCCGGTTGTTGACAGTCCTTGATACCCTTGGCTGCGAAATTTCTCCACCATCCTGCGTCCCTCCCACCGCCTCTCGAGATGCCGCAAGCGCCGGCTGGGTGGAGGGGGGGATTTCCAGAACATGCATAAGAGAGCCGCGACGCCAACGACGCCTGCACTCGTGCGGCAGCGGTCAAGGGCCACGCACCGCTGCCACCAACGCCGAAAATGAAGCTGTCCGCCCTCGCAACCCTCGCCGGCACGCTCGCCGCCGCCGCCGCCTTCGCGGTGGAGCTGCCTCCCGGCGTGCCGCGCAACGCCCTGGAGTTCCGCGAGAAGCACCCAGTCGCGAAGCGGTCCGCGGGCTGCCGCAAGACCATCACCCCGCGCGCGTCGGCCCACGAGCTGGACGATGTGTCTGCCGAGTTCGAGCAGGCGGTGCGCCAGGCCAATAACGGCGGTACCGTGTACCTGCCCAAGGACCAAACGTTCGTCATCGGCAGGCCTCTGGACCTGACGTTCCTCGACGACTTCCACCTGCATCTCGAGGGCACGCTCAAGTTCACCAACGATACGCCGTACTGGCAGGCCAACGCCTTTTATCATCCCTTCCAGCGCTCGCTGATGTTCTGGAAGTGGGGAGGTGAGTTCGCGAACGACCTAGCTCCCGGCCATCATAAGGAATTATGGAAACTGACACGTTAGTTATGTAAAACTCTATCTAGGCAAAGACATCAAGATCTATGGTGAGGGTACTATGGACGGGAACGGTCAGAGGTGGTGGAACGAGTTCTCCGGTCTCGAGTATGCCCAGTCCCCTTTCCTCGTTTTCCAAGAAAGGCTACAATGGAATAGCTAATAGAGAACAGGATCCTGGACCCGGACAACCCGTATCTCCGCCCCATTCTTTTCTACGCCGAGAACACCACGAACCTGGAGATTACGGGCATCCAGATGAAGAACAGCCCTGTGTGGCACAACTTTGTCGTTACCTGTAAGCGGAGCTCCCCTGATGACCATCCAACACGAGCTGATACTGAGACACCCTCATTCCAGCCAAGAACATCACCTACAAAGATGTCATCATCGAGGCCATCAGCAACAACGCGACGTCACGCCCCAAGAACTCGGATTTCTTCAACTCCCTCAACGTAGAGGAGGTGAATGTCGAGCGTGTCTGGGTCAACATCGGCGACGACTGCTTCTCGCCGAAGTCCAACACGAGCGTAAGACATTTCCCTACCCCTAGGTTCAAGAGGTTATCCCTTCCCCGGCTGCTTGAACCAGACACTGACACAGCTTCTCGACGCGTCAGAAAATCCACGTCGATACCATGTACTGCAACGGCACCCACGGCCAGTCCCTCGGATCTCTAGGCCAGTACGCCAGCGAGACCGTCTACGTAGAGGACGCCCTGATTGAGAACGTCTGGATGCTCAACGGCGACTACGGCGGCCGCATCAAGGTGTGGGCTGGCGAGAACGTCGGCCAGGGATGGGTCCGCAACATCACCTACCGCAACTTCTGGAGCGGCAGGATCGACTACGTGGGTGCCCTCCGACAACAGCACTCTTCTCACTTCCCAGACAGACCGCTAACAACATATCATAACCACGCAACAGGCTGCCTTCCTCGACTCGTGCTACTTCAACATCCCCGCTGATAAGTGCAACCAGTTCCCGTCCAAGATGAACGTGACCGACGTCGCCTTCGAGAACTTCTCGGGCTACTCGAGCGGCCGCTACGGCAATGTCGTGGCCCGCCTGACGTGCTCGACAAGCGAGTCGGCCGTGTGCAGGAACATCACCTTCAAGAACTTCAACGTCGCCACGCCGTGCGGCGGCAAGCCCGTCGTCATCTGCGACGGCGTCCGGGGGCTTGGGCAGGACTGCGTCCCCTTTGACAGCGACGAGGCCCGCGCCGCTCTGGCTGCTAGGTGCAGCATCCCGTCCGTCACCATAGCTCCGCCTTGGCCTGTTCGGGAGTGGGAGTAGGGGGGATGTGTATATAGGACCGGTGCTCTGTCATCAGGCAATTGCGGGCACGTGTTTGCTCGTACCATAGACACAACCGGGCCCATCTATCGATGGTACAGCTGTACATATCTACAATATCCAGTGACATTTCGTCTCGTTTGCCATTATCTCACCCACCTACCCCCGCGTTTCCATCTGCCAGCCCTGTGTACCTACCCTTGCCAGCCAGACGTCCCCGTATGCCTCCTGAGGTTGGCCTATCAGGGCTTGGTCGTGTTGTTATGCCTTTCGTCAGACCACTCTTCATAAACCGCCCGCCAAATGACCTCGTGGGTAGCGCCAGATATAATAGCTGTCTGCTCCGCAGCAGCCACCTCTTTGCTCCCCCACCACCGAGTCCGTCCAAACTTAGAGTATTTGTCGTATCCATGGGCTTTCCAAATCTTACCCACCATAAATGCGGGCCCAGGCAGAGGTAAAGCAGCCAGTGGAATCGAGACGGCGACACGTATCGGGGTCGTGACCTGCTGTGTCCCTCACGGCCAAAGTCTCGAGTGACAGTTTCTGTCGGTGGCAGAGATAGGCGACATAAATGAGTAGGTGATCTTCTTGACACCAGAGGAATGACAGTTTCCGTTGCCGCAAGTCTCCCGAGGCGTTGGGACGGGACTCGTTGATGGTGTTGATGCTGTCTGCCTGGCTGTTTCATGTCTGATCAGCCGGAGTCACATACTACCTGTAGAACTGAAATTAGCATTCGAATCATTGCATCCTCTCTATGTCCTAGCAGCTGTAAACGAGAAGGTCCTGGAAGTTGTTGACGCTAGCTGACACGGACACTATTCCAAACGTGCGCTCGCTTGGTAGCGAGAAAATCAAATTTTGGTGTGCGGGATACATCCTGACTTCCTGATCTTGATATCCAACAGAATTTCGTGAATTAAAGATGGCACCAGATGACAATTTGGCTTCTCTCTGCACAAAATATCTTGGCGGGTGGGCTCGGCAGAAGATTATGAAGTATCTTGTACGTAGCTGCGGAGGAAATGGAAGATGTTGTGGTGAATGGAAGGCAGCTGGAAAGCTTCGTTTTCTTCTAGAGGGAAGGGAGCAGCCTGTGTATCGTCCCGGGCTTCAGAATAGCTGCGTTGGCTGGAGCTTGCGCTGGTCAGAGCTCTGTGTGGGAAGGGCAGAGCCTCAAGGAAGGAGGGCGGCTGGTGAGTGTGGAATGGGCCTCCCCCCTGCAGGCTGGCGCGGAGCTGGCGGAAGAGGAAACATGAAGGCAGCTAGGAATTTGATATCTCTCGCCCACAGAGACAGCTCTGCCCCGAGAGGGAGGGTTATAGACCGAGGAGGAAGCCCTGGTCCTCAACAAAAACAAGCCCGCGTGGTCTAGTGGTTAAGGACGTCGCTCTGCAACTGGGGTGCTAGTGTCTGGCCGCCGTTTGATACGGCGCAGGCACACTAGCCTCCAGCCGGCAAGCGGAGGCAACGGTTCGAATCCGGGAGCGGGCATTTCTTTTTTCTCTTTTCCTGGCCCCCCGTGGGGGCATGAACAACCCCCCTGCCTCCTTTTTGTCGCTGCAGGCCTACATTGTCTGGAAAGGGCAGAACCTCACTTACTGGCCCTCTCTTCACGTCTCTGTCGTTTCCTATAAACGTGGGTGGCTGAACAGACGGCATGGAGACAGTTTTGGCAGCAAGCTGCAAGGCGGGTGGTCCAGTTTTGGCATCCACCAACTGGTCGGGCGATGCCCGGAGCCAGAAGTGCACATAACCTCCAGCCCCACCAAGCACCAGCCATCCTCGAAAGTGAGACAACGATAAGCATCGCTTTACGCGTGAGCGTCAGTTTTGGTGTCCCATAACGTATCAAAAGCTTCCTTCTAATCGTCCGTAGTTACAAATGAGATCATCTGAAGCCCGTTGGCACCCAATAGACGCCGATCGGGACGCTTCGGAGTGAGGTGAAGGACTCGACAACAAGGTAGGCCCTAGAAGTAAACAGTAGTAGAAAACATCCACCCACAAAAATGAAGTTATCAATACTATACCCGAAAGCCACAGGAACCCAAGTCCCAGTCAAAGCCCGCGCCAGTTTACCCAAAAGCTGACGAGGCGAATTATAGGACAAAGCGATAAGGTAAAAACCCAAGTCCATCGGCGCAAAACATGAGACCCTCCAGAGGATACTTTCAGTTCCAGACGGGAATGGGAACGACCAGGCCGCCAGGTGGGCCCCTTCGTATAAAAACGGTAAGGGGTGTACAAGCGAACCGTGAACTCCATATCCCCCTCAAACCCAGGCCCACTAATCAGTTGGGAATTGGGCTTTTGTTGTTGAAAGTATCGTAGAAGGTGGTGTCGTCGTAGAAGTGCGACATTGGGTGTCCACATTCTCAAGCGTTTGGAAACCGCTCTGGATGAAGCTTGCGGATCGCTTTCATGACCCTTTCATACCTCACACGTCCTCGTGGGTAACTTGAATACTGCCGTTCAGTTGGCTCTACTGCTAGGCCAACGCCACAGTCGAGCACCTGCCCTGGGGATAGCCATGAAGTTGCTGGGTCGAAGGCGACGGCGATCATATTGCCTGGTCGGCCGCCCGATTCGACCCATGGGCCATCGTTGATTTTGGAGTAGACGACGTCCCAGCCCTTTGCCAACCGATCTATGGCTTTTTGGACCATAAAGGCGAGAAAGTCCTCAAACGGCCGCTCGTCAATCCGCTCTGGGACAGCTACGTCGTGCGGTTTCTGTTACGATTGTATTAGCATACAGATGCCGGTGCAAGATCCCCGATCCGGGTGTGACAAAGCCCTGAGAAATCTACTTACATGCCACCACATAATGCACATAACCAGAGCGCAAGCGACATGGACAAGAGTGTGGGGCTCGAGTAGTGTTAGAGGAAGGCCATAGATCTTTCTCACCACACACTGAACCAGCATCTACATGACTTGGCCGATAACGAGGGTCTTTTTGTATCAAGTTGGCTTTGCTTTTATCCTTGATCCTTTCGCCGGGAATGTATATAAAAATGTCTCTTTCGGCGAGTGCAAGCAGGGCATTTGCCGTTAACCCCCACAAGCCTGTGCTCCCGTCCTCAAGGTTCGGCTCTTGCAGTTCCGATGGTTCGGTATTTTGGCGTGCTCCCTCCCTTCTCGCCTGTGCCGTTGGTACAATGTCCTTTACGGATACAGCGACACCCCCTGGCAGGACGAAGAATCCATAAGTAAGATCGAAGCAGAACCGTTGTCGCTGGTTAGCAAGCTCAATCTTTGTATATTGTGAGGGTAGCTGGGTGGAGCTATTAGTGAGTGTTCTCATACTTCCGGTCGGCGGACGTAGACGACTTTTGCAAGCTCCTAAGCTGCGAAACGAATTTTCGAGCCGCTCTACGCTGGTCGACTGAGGGGGGGAAAAAAAAAGGGGGATAAGGAGAAAAAGAAGGAGTAAAGGTCAAGAATAATGAGAAAAAGAAGAAAACGAAGCAGGATTGGCGACATAAAGTGAGGCTTGACTGGAAGCGCCAGGCACTGAGCGACACGTGGTTTACTAGATGCGTGCCGTAAAGGGCTGAGACACAGCAGTCTCGAAGTGGTGTGCTCTGGACTACTCTAGACGTCTGAATCTGCATCTCCGGTGGAGGGCTAAATGGGTCCGCCAGGGCCCGTGCACAGGGCACGGGCCAACATCTCACACTAGGAGTTGTTCAACCACGCCGTAATTGGGAGCAGTAAGGCCCAAACGCGACCCAACCAGGTGCTCGAAAATATCTACGAATCTTGACTGGTCCCGGACTCCGTGAACATTGGAAGCCCAATACCTCGCCATGGGTGGTCCTATGCCTGGTGACCTGCCTTATGGCATGTATGTGTAAGCATGCGCGAAGAATCTCACCGCGCAGGCCGCGCTGAATGGCGATAACCTCTGTTATCGTGGAATTTACCACTATTAGGCGTCTAAAAAACCACTAGTGTGGCGCTGGGATCGAGAACAAAAGAATGCGCCGAGATGTTCTCCTCTCCCTCGCCTAGGCAGTGCCTTCAACCTTCAACCATCTGGTTTCATCTTGCCCGGGCATTACAGAAGCAAGAAAAGACGGCTGTGACGTAATTGTTGCACAGTCCCCTTTTTGGATCGCGATCAAACCATCTTTGGTGCTTTCTTCACATGCTTCTTTCCACCACCCCGAGAAGTCGCGAAATGCCCCACTGTCTGATGTCTCGATGACGCACCTCCATCAGGAAATTAGTATCACAGAAAGACGACACATGCACCTAGAGCGAGCATCCTCGGCACTTGAATCCATAGTGGACGACGGCAAACAAAACCCAGCCTCGTGCTCGCCCGACATGTAGAGCAGACGACGCCTCCTCGGCTTGACAGCCAAGCACCCCACATAGCCATTGCAGAAACAGCCGACCCAGCAAACCTCCCGACAATGTGGCATCCGGAAGACGTTGTGACCGCCCCCTTCGAAGCCGGCCTGGGCGTCTACCAATGGCTCGCCAACAAGGTCCTGGCGCCCCGCCCGCCGCCGCAGGACTCCCACCCGCGACCGGACCGCCCGACCATCGCCGTCGTCGGCGCGGGTATCACGGGCGTGACGGCGGCGGCGCACTGCGTCGGGCACGGCTTCGACGTGGTCATCTTCGAAGCCGGGCCGCGCAGCCAGCTGGGCGGCATCTGGACGGGCGTCAACGACTCGTCCAAGCTGCAGATCCACTCGGCCATGTACCGCTTCCACCCGTCGGTGCGGTGGTCGCGCGGGTACCCCAACAAGGACGAGATCCTGACGCAGGTCGAAGAGCTCTGGAGCCGGTATGGGCTCGAGGGCAAGACCGCGTTTGATACCAAGGTGCACACGACCTCGCAAGACGCCAAGGGCCGCTGGGTCATCAACGACGACCCGAGCCTCGGCCGCTTCGAGGGCCTGATTGCCGCCGTGGGGACCTGCGGCGAGCCAAAGATGCCGCACATCGAGGGCATGGACAAGTTTGAGGGGGAGACCTACCACTCGAGCCAGCTAACGGAGTAAGTTGTGGGAGACCTTTCTACTGTCAGTCAGCGTAGGCACTGACGATAATGGAAACACAACAGCAAATCGCCCAAGGGCAAAAACATCGCCATCATCGGCGGCGGCGCCAGCGCGGTCGAGGCGCTCGAGTGGGCGTTCGACAAGGGCGCGGCGCACGCGACCATCGTGTCGCGCAGCGACAAGTGGATCATCCCGCGTAACCTGCTCGTCGACATTTTACTATCATGGAACGTGCTCGGCCAGGAGACCATCTTCTCGTGGATCCCCGAGCTGCTCCTGCGTAAGCTCTTCTACCGCGACCTGGAGGAGCTCTCGCCGCCCGCCGACAAGGGCATCTTCACCGACACCCCCATGGTCAACTCCGAGGTCATGCGCCACCTGCGCTCCGGCCGGGCCGAGTGGGTGCGCTGCGACGTCGAGGGCTTCGTCCGGGATGGGGTAGCCGTCAAGCAGCGGGCTAGAGGTGTGCCGCCCGGCGGGCCGGGGAGGGAGAGGCGCATTGATGCGGACATAGTGGTGATGGCGACGGGGTTCAAGAGGCCATCGCTGGCTTTCCTACCTGATGACTGCTTCGAGGAGCCGTACGGCCCGCCGAACTGGTACCTCCAGACGTTCCCGCCCGTGCACCCGTCTATATCCGCCATCAACTGGTAAGCAATGCTTTCTGTTAATGTTCATCCATCGTCCATCCCTATATCTTCTCCACTCACTAGCGTCGGACGAACTCCCACAGCACATACGTATCGGCCATCGGCACCGTCGGCAACTGGCACATCGGCATCTACACGCGCATCCTGCTCATGTTCCTCGTGGACCCGTTTACGCGCCCAGCGCCATGGTGGATGCGGCGCTGGATCGACATGACAAAGGTCCTCAAGGCGGCCGGCCCCACGTCGGCCTTTGACTTCTTCACCTACATCGAGCTGCTCTGGTGGTTCGTCTTCTGCATCTCCTTCAACCCCTTCCGCTGGAAGTGGGCACTCTTCGTCTTCCTGGGCGTCGGCCTTGCCATCCCGGACAAGGTCGCCGACCTCGAGACCCGGCTCATGCTGCGCGCCGGCTGGGACAGGCGTGAGGAGGGAAGGGATGAGGGGAAGAGCTTTTAGTGGCAGTTTCTTTCCTTGGCGAATCGCGGCGGAAAGTTGGGCAGACAGTCCGCGGCACGCGAAGGTCAAGACGGGGCAGATATCACCATCAGACCAGGGTCAGGAGGGGGGCAATGGCCGACGCGCTTTGCAAAGGGGAATTGGTACACTCAGTAGAAGCCGGATAAGGGACGTGGCCTACATAGACTGCCATTTCTTCCGAGTCTTGAACCTTGTGCTTGTGCATTCTTGTCCTGATTGAGAACCATAGAGATGGGATGACTTTCGGCACAAAGCCCGCTCCTCGGGAGTCCTTGGATCGTGGCCAGCAACGGACCATCGACCGCAGATGAACATTCTTTGCCCAACGTACTGACACTAAATTGCGATAGGTGGGATCCATGCATCGTCATGGTCCTCCGTGAAGTATAAATAATTGATCCAAGGCATCTTTCGGCTACAAACTTTTGAATTTTGGCCAGCTGCTTCGTCTGATTTCGCGTTTGGCCGCCTTCTCGGTCGCCATTAGCCCGGTCAGACCCTGGAAAGTCGAGCGTCAGCATGTCATCACCCGACCCCTGAGCACAGGCCTGGCAGCACAAGGCGCAGCACCACGCTAGCACTGGGAAGCCCACCACGCCACCAGACGGGTGTAGTTCTCGCTGTTCGCCTGCGCACATGTTTCTCCATCCCCCTCCCTTATCGGAACCCACCTCACCACCAGCAACTTTCACAAGCGCCAAGACGTCGAGATATCTACCTACTACGATGGAGAACCCGGGTAAGCCTGCCGCTTGGGCCACACTTTTCTTACCAACCTACCTCTTTGCTAACCAAACCAACCTACAAAAACCCTCCATATCCTCAGAGGAGGACATCGACGCCGTCCTCAAGACGCTCTGCCAGGGCGCGCCCGACGAGCAGCAGGCCGCGATCGAGGCCTACTTCCTGCCCGACGCCGCCTTCGCGCACCCCTTCTGCCGCGTGCCGCGCTTCAAGCCGACGCGCGTGCCGCACCTCGTCCCCGGCCACGAGCACGTCGTCTGCTCGCGCGACGCCGTCAGGGCCATCTACCGCTGGTACCGCTTCCTGAGCCCGCGCATCGACTTCCAGATCGACTCTAGGGGTGTGTACTATATGCCCGCCCATCCACTGCCGGTTACTCGCCGAGCACACCGCGGGGAGAGTGTGTGTGATAGTCCCTGTTGTAAGCTAACGGTTTTTGACTGTGCTGTCCACGGCACGAAAAGCCTACGACAAGCGCAACCACATCCTCTACCTCACCATCCACCAACGGTTCGCCATCTGGTTCTTCCCCTTCTACAACGCAAACGTGCGCCTCGTGACCGAGGTCCACCTGTCGCAGCGGCTTCCCTCAGGTGCGGCAGAGGCATCGGGGCCACCACAAGAACAAGCACCACAGGAGCAGCAGAAAAAGGACGAGGCAGGGGGTGCGGCCGCTGTCAGGCCACGGTATTACATCGCGAAGCAAGAGGACCACTACCAGGTGAACGAGTATCTCCGCTTCGTGCTTCCCGTCGTGGGGCCCTTGGCCTGGACTGCCTGGCAGTTGATCAGCTCTTTGATATGCATACTGTTGACACTACCGCTCTTCGTCCTTGACCGCACATCCAAGGGGAAACATGCGTTACCTGGTGCATAGCGATGGAAGAATGCTTGTGTTCAGGATGGGCCTGGGTAGATATTGTAACAATTCATTATTGCATTGTCACAAAAAGTCCCCGTGTCCGATAGTGTAGGGGCCTGACTAGCATATTCCTGTAGATCGAAGCGAAGTGATCTCAAGTTCTAGGTACAAGCAAGGCATGGCCTGGTACCTGTGAAACATAGTAGCCAAATGAAGCAAGGAACCCCCACATTTTCCACAACCATTGAACCATTAGATATTCGGGAGAAAAGCACCAGCCGTTCCAGAAATTGGAGACATCACGACTGCAATCGAAATGATCGAAACGAAAAAAAAAAGGCTATCAGTCCTGAATAGCTCCTCAAACAGGGCAAAGTTTACACCTGCATACGGCCCAGGATCCACAACACTGGGAAACGGTTAAGGTCTCCGGACCGGGCACTTAATGACAGTAACCGAGCTTGCTGAGAATGCGCTTTGTCTCCTTGCTGCGACTCCGAGCCTCCGCCATGATGGAGTGGAAGTCAAACAAATCAGGACCCGGTAGGGATTTCTCAATTCCCTCGTGGGCACTCTCGAAATTTCGGGCGACATGGTCGCATTGCCGCCGGTAGTGGAGGCTGAGGTCGCTTTGCTCTTGCTGGTGCACACTACTTAGTTTGTCGATCGTTTGTGTCAATCGCTCGAGGTCGCTTGTGACCATGTTGAGAGAAGCCTCCTTTTGGTTGAGGTCGTCCACGGTAGACTGCAAAGTCGATGTTAGCTAGTCTCGGCGAGCAGTGTTGGCGCATGGATTTTGTCTTACATCAATGATCCTTGAGATGGTCTGCAGCACTTCCCGCTGATATTGCGATGGGCCACCAATGCCATCCGATTCGGAAGCCATCGGGCTTCCCCCCAAAACATCGTCTTGCGGTGTTGGCGATGCCTCAGTTTGTCTAGGTGAGCTTATCGAGTAGAGACTATGTCTTGCAGGCCTTCTAGAGTCCTCAGTCTGTCGGGGTGGATCCCGTGCGTGAACGCGAGGGCTTGGAAGCTTTGCCTTGCGTTCTGCACACCTGTGGGTGGGATATTCCGATGATTCTGTCCGTGTTTTGCGCTGAGGGGGCTCTGGTGATGAGGGAGACGAAGATGACAGCACAATTATGGAAGGTCGAGGTGCTTGTGCCGAGACGGGTGATCGCTGTGTAACTGGCTCGACTGGTAGACCGGGAGCAGACGTGACATTGGGTGCAGCGTGGCTGTGTTTGCGCGAGGTATCAGGAGGCGACGTGACGGCGAAGACTACGCGAGGCTTCTTGGGGCTGGGCCTTCGCTGTGGTGATGACCAATCATAGTCTGTTGCTGACACCATACGAGGCAAGGCAGAGTAGCCATCGTTCTCAGAAGCCAGGGCGCAAGAAGCTACCCTACCGTCATCGCCTTGTGATATGGCAGTCATGGATGGGAGTTTGATGTCCTCAGAAGGGGGACCCGAGTTGCTTCCAGTCTTGCCCGCGACTGATGTGTCGGTCTTGCTGTGGTGACCGACTGGGCTTGTAGGGGCCGTGTCGCTCGTATCATCTGGACGCCCAGAGAATTGGACGATCTCGAAGATGTCTTGGGAGTTACCGGCTTGTGTGAGGTTGGGGAGCGAGCCACTGTCTGACGGCGGCGACGAGAGGGGGTCGGATTTAAGGACGTTCAGGACGTCCCGAACGACTCTGGCTCTGGGAGCAGGCTCCGGCGGAGAGCTTAACTGATCAGCAGAGCTCAACTGCTTTTGGGGTCTCGGAGCCACGACCCTCTTGAACAGGGTCGAGGCGAGGTCGGAGTTTCCTCCGCGCTTGCGTCCCCGAGGCTCTTCCAGGGCCGGAGATCTTGGCACAGCCTTTTGAGGGTCCGTTTTAGGAGTCAAGGGTGAGGAAGGCAAAGAAAAGGTGCGTGGCGTGCGCGACTGGGGCTTCTCCGGCGACTGAAGCTTCTCGGTTTCTTGTCCTGGGGCGTCTTCGTGGGCAATCGACTGCTTGGGCTTTCCTCGTTTGCGCGCCTGAGGTCGAGGGGCTGGGGGCACGGGGCCTGTCGCCTCGGACGTAGGAAGGTATTCCGAGTACTGCCCTGATGACGACTCATCGTGGGGGCCATCGGCGCTGTCTCTCCCGCCAGCTATCAAGAGGTCGGAGCCTTGGAGCCTCCCGCAGATTGGCGTCGGCGATCGGGGCGGCATTCTGGTGGCTACATGTACGTTATGCCGGCAGGCCCAAGTAGCGCCAGAGGCGACACAGGCAGTCTCTATGGGAACCCTAGTACTGCAGTTCGACGGTATTGTTGGCCCGGGGTCTGCATGGGGAAATGAGGGGTTTCCTAATGGGAGGGCATGAGAGGCCGGGCGATTCTTCGGGCATCCAGGTTCAATCTGGTCAAGAATGTGGATTCCTAGAAGGCTCGATGGACTGAGGAAGGCGCGTTTGCGCTGGTAGATGGGAATCTAGATTCATTTGTGGGCGGCAGGAGCTGTGCCAGACGGAAGGCACGAGACAGCGCCGAACGCCGACGAAGCATGTGTGCACCATACAGGCTTGCAGCACGGACAAGTTACCAAATCTAGGGATTGTGTTCCTCTGTTGTGATCATATCACGGGGCGTATCATTAGAGCTAGCTACCTAAATTAGTCAAAAGGGGGAGGAGAAGGACTTGGAACAAAGCGAGAGAATGGCAGTGATTCCCTCGCGACGAGAGTTGGGCAGAAGAAACAGCCAGCATCTCGGTGGTCAGAACAGTCGGACATACATGACACGCCTCTACTGTATGGTAATCACCTTCCCTGCCCCAGCGAAAATATCGGAAGAAGAAGGTTGACCAGGGCGAATACCAGCAGGGAGCATGTTGAGATAGGTATCCGTGAAGGTACCACTGTAATAGCGCTCAGCTGTCGCACCAATAAAGACATGCCCACGGCGCGAAAAGACACCCGTCGCCTCGTCCCCATGACGTTCCAACAAGAGCCCTCTGACCTGCAACGGCGGGTACTGTCTCAGTTCATGCTCGGGCGAGTCGCCACAGCCAAAAATGGGGGCGAAGAATAGGGGCCCGCTAGTATTGGCGGCGTCGGCCGTGTCAAGGTGCACAGTTGCATGCTTCTCTATGTCGGCACCGATTAGGGTGAGCGGAGGCTGCGTCTCAAGCCGCACCGCGTGAAGCAGGCAGCGAAGGTGGATGCGGCCGTGATGATAAGTACCCCGCGGATCAGGCTCGTCCATTTCGACGCTGACGACTTTCGCGAGCAACTGGACATGGTACCCATCGTAGTGTTGCCGCTGAGACATGCGGATGCCTCCGTTTATGCTCATCCAGGACCATGATGGCGCGAAATCGTTTCTAGTCGCCAAGGTGACGTCGCTCCGTTTCTTGGTTTCCCAGCACATCTGTATCTCCATTTCCAACCTCCACAGCCCTACGCAGTAACAGTCGCCGCCATCGCGGTCGACGTCGCCCAGCACGCCCCGCAGCGAGCCCACCATCCCTGAAATGGCGATAAGCTTGTCCGTCGCGTGCGAAAGGTGGCTTTCCGAGTACGTATCGACGATATTGGTCCACTGACTGGGCGCCTGGTCTCTCTCGGTAGCTACCGCCAGCATGCTCGAGCTGCGCTTAGGACCGATGCCGGAAGAGACCTTGCCCGGCCAGATCTGGGTGCCCGAAGGGACGCTCTCCGGCGCGGTGAATTCGGCGCAGTCCCATATGGCCTGCTCCTCGGTGAAGTGCGCAATCCGGGGTGAGAGGAACCGCTCTTGCACTACCCAGCCGCGCGAGTTGAGCGGCGCCTGGTCGACCACCACCTCCCAGTAGGAACGAATGTCCGCGGCAGCCTCCACAACGACGAAAAGGCCGTTTAGAGCGCCGTTGGAGACACGGAACGGCCCTGCCGACATGTTCTCCGGCGTGCGCTGGGCAAACATACCGGCGTGGCTGTCGACGGCGCGCGTGGCGGCAAGAGTCAGTACGCTCTGCCGGTAAACATTGAGCATCGTCTTGATCTCAATGGCCTTGTCGTCATCGGAATCCTGGATGATACACAGAGAGTCGATCCAGATGTAAGCGATGCCGAGGGCCCGAGAGGCATGTATGGCATCTCGGAAATTGGCGGGCAGTGAGGACAGCTCGATGCTGTTCTTGAGCTGCTCCAGAGCGCCGGTTGTGCACCGTGTAATATCATGACGGCCGCCCCAGCAGTGACTTAGGGTCGCATATGGACCCTTGGGCGGTGTGTCGCGTGTGGTGATCAACCTCACCTGGGAACCGTCGACTTGAATGAGACGCGTGGGATACCAGGGCGGCTGCGCGGCGGCGCCGCGACATGTCTTGTGGCTAGCTTGACATTTCTTCATACATTCTTTGATGAATGCAAAGCTCTCGGGTGAACTGGTATTTGTGGACGTCACCCTCGCGATGAGTTCGAGTGGCTCTGCGTAGCGGAGGCCTTATTAATCCGTAGCCTGGCTGAGAAAGTTCTATCCATGTTTCCTACCTTGGATTTTTACTTGTTCGAGCAGCAGCATGACCTCCGTCAAGTCCCAATCCGCCCCAATGTAGCGGACGGCAAAAGTGGCAAACGGCACTGGGGTATTGACGCCACGGGGGTTGTACAGGAGCGAGCTGGTAAGTTGGACAACTAGACCTTCCCCATCGTCCCCTTGAACCAGTCCCTCAAGCTGGCGATACATGGCATGGCAGGCGACGCAGGAGAGGCTGCTCCTCCTGATGACAGCCAGGGGCAGGGTCCATTCCGCGCTGGAGGTCCATCCCTCGGTGGAGCTCCATCTGCCGTCCTCGTGGTGGGTGACGGGCTGGTCAAATACTTGTTGGCAGCAGACGCACAGCATCGCTGACGATATGAGGGGGTTTTCAGCTTGCCGGGTGGTCTTCAGAGCGGCTGTTCGATCCTGGTGGAGGTTATTTCCCAAGAGTTGCCTCTAGAGCATTGAAGTTGCCCCGCGACGGCCACAACCCGGACGAGGTGTTTGGAGCTCATCGCCCTATGCCATTGGCCACACCACGAAAGCAGAGACAAAACATCAACGGTTCTGGATATGGTACGAGTGGTGTGACTGCGAGCAATTGCAGCAGCATTGGTGGCTGCCTCCGGCCGACTAAAAGGGGTAAAAAAAAAAAATCCCTGCCTAGTGCAAACCAACAGAGCACCCCGCGCATTTAGCCCACCTTGCTGCCTGTGGAAGCTTGAAATTGAGCTCACGCAAACAAGCCCAAACCGCCCAGAGCTCCCAACGCGCAGAGACAGCAAATGCGACAGCTGCAGACGAGCGTTATTCTCCAAGCAGACACACAAGCGATTTCCTCTTGGCAAAGAAGCGAAGACATGGCGCCCTGCAATACGTTATCGCTCTTTGAGTCGAATGCATGTATGCATTCCATCACAAGACATGTGGCTGCTTGTGGAATTCCGCCCCGTCCTGGCTTGGTGTCCAAAATCGGGGTTGGGTGTCTGCCTGAGCTACCACGCCTGGCTCCCTGCCCGATTCTGCCCAGGCTCACCTCGGTTCGTGGCGGCTCTCCATCCACTGGTCTGGACCCTTGCAAAGCACGGCGCGGCCCAGGACCCCTGCCATTGGGCGCGGCACTCATTGAGTTGGTGACCCCGCATCGCCAGCTCAGGCGGAGTTTTGCTCAGCCGCAGGGAGGGAGCTCTTTCGCTGCGCTGGCCCAGAGCGCCGCCGCTGCCCCTTGCTCGCAGCTTGTCCCGCAGTGTCTTCGTCATCCACGGCCTGACACGGGGCATGTTCTTCTCCCGAAAGAGGGATACCCCTGCCGGGGCGCTCCTCCTCTTTTTTTTTGTCCTTTTTTTTTTTTTATTATTCTTCCTCCGCCCCTCCTGGATTTTACCTTTTTATTTTTCCTGCCCGCGTCCACCCTCCACCTGGCGACACAGACGGCGTCATTGGTAGCATCGCGGTCCTACCCCTTCCGCGATTTCGTGTCCGAAAACTGCGACTACTAGAATCACTATCGCGGTCCGTGTTGATTCACTGCGACAACTCCCTGTGCTGCGCGGAGCAGGGTCCTGCCTGCAAACCCACGAACCTCCTGACGCAGATCGCAGTCAGCGTTGCGCGGCCACCTCGCCCCTCCAAGTACCTCGAGCGTCTCCCCATAACCTGGCAGGTGACTGGTACCTAGGCTGAAGGCCCCCTTGGCCGGTCGACTCTCCTCGTCCTCGCGATTACACCCCCTTCCCTCCATCTCCTCGCCAACTACATCTTCGCCGACCGCAACCTCGCCGACACATCCCCCCTCCCCGGGCGCCCTCCAACCCACCTCGCGACACAATCCGTCACCCGGCCCTTCTCCCCCATCTCCAGACCCCGAGCGACCTCCCTCGTCGACCTTTCCAATCGAAGAATGCCCTCGTTCGGTGGGCGTCTTGGCCGTCACCTTGGTGAAACTGTAAGCAGTTCCATTGCCTCCAGCCACTGGGCCTAAAGAGGAAGATGAGTGGAAGAGAGATCAAGACCTTAGGGAAGGGAGACCTCCTCCCTCCTAGAAAGCCGCCGTCTCGGCCCCCTGCTATTCTCTTTAGAAAAGGAAACCGCGTGGAGAAGAAGCCCGTCAACTCGCCGAAGCTGGTCACGTTAAAGATCAAGATTAGCAAAAAAGACGAGCCTGACAATGATGAGCAGCTAACTCCCTCACACGGGTACCTGAAATGTAAGTACACCACAGGCAGCGCTGACCATCGGCGCTGATGCCGATACCCGCCCCCGACCTGCCAGTCTGCGCTCTGCTGTAGCACAACTGACTCATCGCTACCGTCGCCAGACCACGAAATAACGATCCTGTACTCGGATGTTAGCGCGCTCAAGGAGGACTGGCTGAACGATACCGTAAGTCACTTGCGGGCCGCGAGACCTCTCCGAGAGAATGGACGCCGTAGGTGCCAGACTTTACTGACGCATCGTGTTTGCGCAGAACATCGCATTCTGGGAGGAGTAAGTCCCTAGCCATCTGCCCAGATCCGCAGCGTATGGTCTAGGCATCGTTTGTCCCCGCATCCTAACCCCTCCTCTCCTTCAACAGATACATCGAGCATGAGATCCTCCCAAAGTACCCACAGGCGCGCATCGCGCTGATGCGCCCGACCATAGTCGCTCTGATGGTGCAGTCGGCGCGACTTAAGGACATCGAGTCGGCGCTGCCCGACTTCCGGCACGACACCCACATATTCATCCCAGTCAATGACTCCATTAATGCTGGAAAGAAGGCGGACACGGGTAGTCACTGGTCGTTGCTCCTAGTCTCGAGGTTAGACGGCGTCGCGTTTCACTACGACTCGATGAACGACCACAATGAGCCGGCGGCGCGCGCATGCGTCGACCGTTTGTCCCGCGTGCTGCGCCAGCCCCTGCGGTTCTACCGAATCGTCGATATGCCGCAGCAGACCAACTCGAGCGACTGCGGCGTCATAGTGTGCATCCTCATGCGGCACCTGTTGGTCAAGAAGCTGCTGAATGCGAACGCGAGGGAGAAAGTGGGCATGGGTCTTGCTGGAAAGCAGATCGACACCATCGGCGGACGCAAGGAAATGCTGCGGACTATAGAACAGCTGCGCAAGGAGGGCGAACGCCGGCGGAGCACGGGTGCCCTGCCGCTGACGATCCGGTCCGGCAACGAGCCGCCATACATCGACTAGTAGAGATCGTGCGGCGGCGGCCGCGTCGGGGACGAACCTGCTTGCCGGCTGGAGGCGCATGTATGTGTTTCCCCACTGCCTTGCGAGCCGAGGCTTGCGGCAGTCCGTATCCTGGCCAGGATACCCGGGTCCTCCCTGGCCCCTCTCCCCCTCAGATCTTGTCACGGTCGCACAAGGCAGTATGCCTGCCGGATTTCTACTAGTCGTAGCCGGCATCGGAAGTTTCCTCGTGACAAGCGATTTTCCCTATGTTGGTATAACTAACGGTAATGACGCACTGCTTTGATGTGATGTGTGAGGGATGTCAAACTACATCTAAGCTCTATATATACGTGAGCTACTGATTCTTGTCCGCGTTATTTCCCCTTTTTCCGCTCTTTTTCGTTTTCCTTTCTCACTCCACATCTATCTCTACGGTTTCTAGGTGTCCCAAAAGAAAGAAAGCACGGCGTTCCCGAAGCGTGGATGTTTCCATTTCGGTCCTCATAGACCAAGGGGCGTTAGAAGAGAGTTTGGAAGGCGATGGGGGTTCAACTTGCATTTTGTGCTTCTTTCTTCCTCCCCTTTTTCGTCCGAATCCTTCACCCCATTCTCCTCAAAACTTATTGGTGTAAACAAAGTCCTCGTGGATGGGGACCGCCAAGGAAGACCCGCAAGGGATAACAAAGAGAAGCGAGGACAGTGTGTTTGACAAATCCCAAGCCCGTTTCTCGATCATTGCGATAGACTCCTAAGGCACATGGCTGACTTGACCTCTGTGAAGGCCGAAGCGGCTTGGGCTTGAAGATATTGCCGTTCCACGCAAGCTTAGCTCCCACTGTTGCATCGTTGTTGAGATCTGAGTACAAGGAGTCTAGTTTATGGGTATCATAAAGCTATCCACTACTTCGCTATGGAGATGTAGATGAGCCGGCAGCGGTGGCACGAAATCAGAGTGTCCTAGCATCATTGCTGTTTTGGCAGGAAAGCAGGGTTCTGCTCCATGGTCCCGGATATGTGCGCCCTCAGCGCCGCCCACCGGTTCGACGTCGACGTCGGCGGCGGTGCCGTGCTAGCCGCAGCTCCACCAGTTTCATCTGCGTCCGCACCGGCCCCATCCCCCGCCACCGCGCCTTTGCTACCGCCGTCGCCACTTTTGCTGTTGTTGTTGTTGTTGTCCAGGCCAGACAGGAAGGCCAGGCTGCGCCCGATGTTCTGCGTTTCGGCACGGACCAGCTTCTCCTTGCGCTTCAGGGCGCCGGGCCTGTGCTTGATGCTCTTGATGCGGACCTTGCCGGGCTGCAGTGGTGTGGAGGAGCTGCTGCCGTCCTCGAACCCCGGGAGCGCGGCGGCCAGCGAGTCGAGGTTGGCGACGAGCTTCTTGGAGGGGCGGCGGCGCTTGGTGACGCCGGTAGTGGTGCTCTTGGCCCGGATCTGGCCCAGGAAGGCCGACTTCTTGATCAGGCGGCGGTCGCGCTTGGTGTCGGGGAAGAGGGAGCCGGCGCCCGAGGAGGTGCGGGATGGTGTTGCTAGTGTTCGTGAGGTAGAGGCGGATGCGGAAGAGGAGGATTGGGCCTTTGCGAGCTTGGCGCGCATGGTGGTGCGCTTCTTTGGCGCGGTGGGTGCCTGGATGTCCGGGACGGAGTGGTGTTAGTCTGATGTTGAGGTTGATGTCAGGGGCCAGGGGGTGCGCTACCATTTTGGAATGTAGAGCGGAGCCGGCGGCTTGCCCTGTCCTGGATCGAGAGTATATACAGAATAACCGAGAGCTCCTCTTTACAATTATCGGGTTAAGTACTGGGTGGTTGAGTCCGGATGGATTGATGGACTTGATGGTTCGTCGGGATGTGTTTGCGACGATGGACACGAGAAACAATTTTGGCGGGGAAGACAGATTCTGCCGCCGCGGCGAGATCCCAGGCTGTGACATAATTCCGGGCGGTGTGAGAGCCAAGCTTGCCGGACCTTGATGAACCCTGTTCGCGATTCGGTCACTGGCCAGGCCAATGAGCAGCTCCAAATTTTCCAGCCTGCACGGACCAGATACGAAGCAGGTACCTGATAGGTATCACGTTGATACAATTACAACCCTGCTGGGGTTTACCTAACACCCATGACACACACCACCCCACCACCGTCTTACCTTATCCCCTGGCAAGAGAAGTCGCATCCCTCCGGCGCGCAGCCTTCATAACTGTTGGCACCTGGGCGGCTTGTAGAAAACTCGCAAACATGGATCAAACAGCAGATGCCGTGACGCAACTGCGGGCCCAAATAGCCCAGTCTGAAGCTCAACTTGCGTCTTTGAAAGAGCGGCTTGCCGAGGCCGAGAGGGCCGCCGAGCGGCGGCTCCCAGCCGATCCGGTATGGAAGTGGCCGCTGCGAGAGGCCGAATATGAGCGCTACGGGAGGCAACTGATACTGCCGACAGTTGGGATACAGGGTATTAAAGTATTCCCCTGTTAATGGAATGTTGTATATGTTCCTGAGAATATTTAAACGTCTCTCGGGCTAATAACTGCCAAAACCGCGGCCAGGCCAACTGAGAATAAAGGCTTCTGCGGTTCTCCTCGTCGGGTGCGGCGGGCTCGGCTGCCCAGCCGCCGCATATCTTGCCGGGGCCGGAGTCGGCACCATTGGTCTTGCTGACGGCGACATCGTGGAGGCGTCCAACCTGCACAGGCAGATCGCCCACGGCACCTCTCGCATTGGTATGTACAAGGTCGACAGCGCCATTGCCTATCTAAACGAGTTAAGCCTACCTGTTTTTTTTTTCCCCCTGTATCCTCTCATGTCGTTCCTTCTCGCTCAACCGGCTGAGTCCTACGATGCCCATACTAACGAGCACACCCCAAGACTCAACCCCCTCCCAACGTACAACGCCCACCGCGAACACCTGACACCACAAAACGCCGAGGCCATCGTGTCGCGGTACGACCTCGTCCTCGACTGCACAGACCACCCGGCCTCGCGCTACCTCGTCTCGGACGCCTGCGTGCTGCTGGGCAAGCCGCTGGTCTCCGCCTCGGCACTGCGGACCGACGGCCAGCTGATCGTGCTCAACACCCCCCCAGCACCGCGCGGCGACGACAGCACCGGCGGGCCCTGCTACCGCTGCGTGTTCCCGCGCCCGCCGCCCGCCGACGCCGTGCTCAGCTGTGGCGAGGGCGGCATCCTGGGCCCCGTCGTGGGCGTGATGGGCGTCCTGCAGGCGCTCGAGGCGCTGCGGATCCTCGCTGCGGGCCGGCATCTTGCCCCCGAGCCCCCGGCACCATCGTTACAGCGGCTGCCGACGACAGCCCAGAATCCACCATCACCCACGTTGCTCCTCTTCTCGGCGCCCGCGGACGGTACCTCGCCTGCGGGCTCCCGCAGCGTGCGCATGCGCGGCCGCCGGAAGGACTGCTTCGCGTGCGGGGCGGCATCGACGCTGACGCTCGAGGGTTTGAGGGCTGGCATGCTCGACTACGTGCAGTTCTGCGGCGGGAGGAGGGAGGGCGTGAGGCTACTCGCGCCCGAGGAGCGCGTTTCTGCGAGCGAGTACAACGCTAGGCTTGCGGCTGCAGAGGGACAGGAGACGGGTACAGCGAAGAGGAGTGGTCATCTACTACTCGACGTGCGCGAGCGGGAGCACTTTGAAATAGCGAGCATCGAGGGCGCAGTCAACGTCCCGTTCTCCCGGACGCAGCAGCAGTCGGCGCCGCCGCATGCTGATGCAGAAAGTGGCGGCGGCGGCAAGCCTGGCTGGCTCCCTGAAGATCTGGATAATGACACGCCCATATATGTGGTCTGCCGGGTGGGCAACGACTCGCAGGCCGTGGCGCGTCAGCTCAAGGATATGGGCCTCGGCCGCGGCGGCGAGCGGTTCATCGGCGATATCGAGGGCGGCATGAGGGCTTGGAAGGCTGAGGTGGACAGCACGCTGCCGTTTACCTGAGCGTCGTGCTGGGCTCCTGATAGAAGTTGAGAATACGAAGGAGAGCTATGGACGCCATCATCTAGTAAGGTTGTTCATCAGCCCTCCACTCTCATGCAGTCACGGTAACAGGAGGGAACGGAGATATTCGTGAAGATTTTCCCTTTTTTGATCCCTGAGATTTCCCGCGGTACTGTACAGGCTGGGAGATGGTATGTAGGCTCTTTGCAATGCCTCTGAGCTCAAATGTGAGTCCCTTGTGAAACGATCCGAGTGTCCCATGATGACCAAAAGAAAAAGAAAAAAAAAAAAAAGACCTTGGAACTTGGCCATAAAAAGCCGCCGCCCTTTCGGCGTGCACTGGCTTCCCCCAAGATGCTCAGGGCCTTTGGCCCAAGCTGCCTTCGGGGTGCCTTTACGGCCCTGGCATCCATAGCACTAGATCGTTAAGTGCAGCAACTCCGTTTTTTATCGAGCAAGGTTGACCTCCAAGCCATCGCCGCTGATGGGCTATGGTCCAGTGTTCTCACTGGAGAAGTAGTGGCCCGGGTTGCTTTGGTTAGCAAGCCGACATCACAGCGTCCTGTTGGGAATCGCCAGGAGCTTCTTGGCGTGGCCACCTGCTCACATGGAGGTCGTTGGTTTTTCTTCGAGGAGAAGACGATCCGCGACTTCACTACTAGATGAACGTGGTCCGCTTCTTCCTGAAGGCCCTCTGGTCCTTCAGCCACTGGCGATAGCCGGCGACGCTCTGGATCTTCTCGCCGTAGAAGTCGGGAACTAGAAGAGGGGTTAGTAATGGTGGACTTTGTGCGGGCCAAGGGGAACAAAGTGGATTCTGGAACATACCCGGGTTGCTAGCCGATGCACTAGATGGGTCGACGCGGTTTTTCTTGATACGGGCGAAGAACTGGACCTCCTTCTATAGATGCAGGCAAATCGGGTCCGCTTAGCACTTATACTATCAGGAGAAAGGGGTGGGCAAGGAGCACGCAGGAGTGAGGGGGCAGCCAAGGGGCACATCTCTGCCTCCGCACCCCCCGCTACCACAACGGCCCATCTGCACAGTCCCACCGGCCCGTACCTTGGTCATCTCCTTCTTGATGCTGCGCTTGAACATGTTGAAGACGGTGGTGCCGATGATGGGGCCGAGCAGCCAGCCGAGGGCAGCGAAGCTAAAGGTCATGAGGCCAAGCGTGATGAAGGGGTCCAGCGGCAGCTGCGACACGAGCGAGTCGACCGAGCCCGTGCTCAGGAACATGGCGCCCACGGTGCCGCCGCCTAGGCACGCGACCGTGCTGAAGACGAGCTGGAGGCGGCGGCGCTGCTTGCGCAGCGTGAAGAAGGTGTTCCAGTCCATCGCCTTATCGTCCTCGGCGCTGGGGGTGGCGGTGGAAGTGGTGGAGGTGGTCGTCGAGGCGGCGCGCGCGAGGGCGACGGTCGCCATGATGGGCGAGGAGGGGGAGGGGCCGGCGGCGCGGAGGCCGAGTGTGAATAGCGAGTGGACGGGGCGTGCGCAGGTCTTGGGGCGCGGTGACGGGGAGGCGAGCGACGAGGCCAGCCGGAGGCCGGCGCCGGCGGTGCCCATGCGCGGGGGCACGGCGCGGAGCATGGTCGCCGTCCTGGAAACGAGCATCGTGTGCGGGGAACGGGGACTCGCCAGTCGGGCTGGAGGGGTTTGCGATGTCGGTCGATGGGTAGTTATGGAGGGGCTTGCGATCGATATGCGTCGACGTCGACGGCGTAATTTCGCGATCCTGCTTCCTGCTCGTCGGGCGAGGAGGCCGGCCTGAGGACGATATGGGTTTCGAAGCTTGGCTCTTGCCCCAGATCCCGCTCAGCTTTTCCGGTCGAGCTTCCTGGTGGAGCTTCAAATCTTGGCTGTTGAACTCTTTCAGGGCTGCTGGCGCTTTGGCCACTATGGGCCGACTAGGCTCCTTCAAGCTTAGAAACCATAATCGGCGTAACGTCACCGCATGCCCTGCGGGCGGCCCAACCATCCGTCGGGCTCCGCGCTGGGGCTTGGAGGCTTGCGTGCTCGGGGAAGGACCCCTGCCTGGTCGCACAGTTGAGCTGCAGGAACAGGGCGGGAGGTGCTGGGCAAAGGCACGAGAACAGGAGCGCAGTTGGCGATATTGTTCCTGAATTGGAGCACACTCTTATACAAAGCTGTTGCGCACTCTCTTTTATATACAGTCTATAACGTTGTGCATGACCTGCCTCACTCGTGACCCTGTGGCATTTACAGCTTTGACTTTTTGCGGTAAACATACAGCGCCTCTGCCTTGGCCAGCGCATTCCCATCCCCGTCTTCAATCACGGCCGAGAGAAACACTTTGCGACCGTCAACCTTGTCGACCCGGGATCTGCAAAGCACGACGGCAGAGGTAGGAACTGGCTTGATGAATGTCGTGTCCAGGTACGCCGTCATGGCCGGGATCGTGGGCCAGACGCCCCTGAGCATGTTGAGGACGAGGATGGCACCCGTTGCTTCGTCCAGGAGCGTGGCCACAATGCCGCCGTGGACGGTACCTGGGTAGCCATTGAGGCCGCTGCCGAGACGGAATAGGAGCATAAGTTCCTCCACAGCGTCTTCCGGCTGTGGTGTTTTGTATATGGACAGGTAGCCCGAGATATTGCCGTTGTTGTTGAGCGTGTGCGCGAACAGCTCGTCCTCTCCGCTAGGCTTGCGATAGCGGCTTGGTGGGACCTCAACGGTCAAGCCGGGATCTGTCAGGAGCTTGGCGCACCATGGCTCTGAGATGAATGATGCAATGGCCTCCTCCTTCGTCGGGCCGGTGTTTGTGTGGTATGGCTTTCTTGTCCAACTCATCGTGGCGGTTGGGCGGCGTGCGTACGGGGGAGGCGATGCGCAACAATGGGAGATGTCTCGAGGGATTGCCGCTAACTTCCACAACTGCCTCGGCATGCCATGAATCTGGGGCGGTGGGGCTCGAGACCACGCGATCCGTCGCCCAGCCCAGGAGGAAGCCGAGGGATAAGACAGGATCTGTGGTCTAGCAAGCAGGGTAATAGGATACCTCGGCATCTAAGACGCGTATTTCAAGAGATAGTATGTTTGCAAGTTTGGCGAGCTAAAGGGAAAGGTGTTGAAGGTGGAAAACAATCACAACATAGCTTGACAACGTGGATGGCCAACACTCGCAGCTGAAGCTGTGACCCACCCCTCCTGTGCCCAGCGCTGGCAGGGGTGTTTATGCCGTGCTAAACCGTATCTGCCAGGCGGTCAGGCCCTGGTTTGCGGCCAAGTCCATGCGTGTGTGGCTTTGCGCCTTCCTCCTCGGCGAGCTCACACCACAAGGCCAAGCATCGAGGTGTCCACGCCCGCCTCAGCCTTCCCAACCACGACCTCAAGCTCGCCGTAAGTCTTTTACTCCTTGCGCCCGCCAGTGTCGTTTCTACCTGCTGCCTGGCTGGTGCATTCACTCACGGCGTGACGGCCAGCGATCTCGAAACCGTCGTTCCATACCTTCGTCGAGCAACGGCCGTCTCCTCACAAGTCCACGTCTGTCACTCCCTCAGAAACCGCTCGAATAGAGAGGGAGCGAGGCCATAATGGCGGACGGCCGGCCGGCCAAGCGCGCCAAGCGCGCCGACGCAACCGCCGCGACCGCCGCGCCGCCCAGTGGTTCCAGCATCACGATCCCCATCCCTGTGACGAACCGCCCTCCGCCCTCGCACTACCCGACCTACGTCCGCGGCTCTGGGCCCCCGTCGGGCAAGATCCGGCTCATGCCCGAGACGGACGATAGCACGAGCTATATCGTCGACAAGCTTGTGCTCCCCGCCGGCCCTCTCCTCGATCCCAAGGTCCAGCGCCGGATGTACTATATCGTCGGCTGGACAGATATACCTATCGCGCGCGTGGCCATTGACTGCTCCAAAGCGCTCGAATACCTTACACCCAGGTGCATTGAAGATTGGGAGTACGAGGACTGCCTTAGGCGCGAGCGCGAGCAGCAAGAGGCTGCCTCCGAAGCCCTCAAAAAGACGCGCGTCCGCAAAAAGGTAGGCCGCCCGCCCAAGAACCGCATCCTGGCCGACGCCGACGAGGTCGAGGCCGAGGAGGAGGCTTTGCGGTCGAGCCAGCCGTCTGCCAGCGGCCCCTCGCTGTCCTCGCCGCAAAGGGTCCGCACAACGGGCCCTGTGTCTCGCCACGTGGGGAGTGAGGAGGATGATAAGGGCATGCACCTCGACTCGGACGGCGAAGCTGTTGAGTTCTACGATGCAGAGGACATGGTCGCCGAGGATGATATGGATGTCGACGAATATGAGGATGAGGATGAGGACGAGGATGACCTCCTTCAGCGGGTCCTTTTGGAGCAGGCCGAGAGAAACGCCCGCGCCGAGGAGCTGGACGACGACTACGACGAGCTAGCAGCTGGTAGGACGGTTGTCCGGCTCGATGACGCGCCTGTAAGCCAGGTACTTCCAGCGCGGGCCGCCAAGTCCAAGCTCGCCAGCGGCTATACGTCTACGCCCATTCCCGCAAGCGTCGGACCATCCCCGTCGGCCACCGCCGCCGCTAAGAAGGGTGGTGGAACGGGCCGGGGCCCCGGAAGGTGGCCCAAGGGAACCAAGGCTAGCGATTACAGTAGCGGCAGTGGTGCTCGCAGCCTGCCTCCCCCGAAGGTCGCGGCGCGCGTCAGGCTTCGCCAGCAGCAGCAGCCGGCCGTCGCGTCGTCATCGTCGTCTGCCTCTGCGCTGCCGCAGTCGTCGTATGTCATCGATGACGACGACGACGACGATGACGACCATTTTTCAGCCGCTGCGCCGCTGGAGCGATCGCCCTCCCCGGAGTATACTGGCAAAGGCAAGCAGCCGGTTTATACGGCCAAGGGCAAGGTGCCCTTCTATACCGGAAAGGGCAAAGAACCTGCCAGGCCTGTTTCTCAGACCCCTATCCCGCTCCCGAGCTATATTTCCGATCTGTCCTCGCTCAGCAACAATAAGGACATATCGATGAATAAGGCCGGAGGCAGTGGTGGTTCTGCTGCCCCCCTGCCGGCGACTGAGTATCCCCAGACCCAAACTATCGACGGAGAGCCCCTCTACGAGGTCGACCGACTCGAGGGCGTCAAGTTCATGAATATCGACGGCGTCAGCGTCCGCTTCTTCCAGGTCCGCTGGAAAGGCGACTGGTCTGATGAGGACAACCCGTCTTGGGAGCCGGAGGAGAACCTGGACCCAGTCCTGATCAAGCGGTTCCTCAAGGCGATAAGGAAGGCCGCGCGGGAAGAGTCGGCCAAGATGATGCCGCCGCCCCCGACACACACGCCCCAGCGCACGAAGTCGACTCCCAGCAAGGCCGCCGAGCCCAGAATCCCCGTCATTGGTGACGCTGGCAAGCAGAAGACTTTGAGCAACTCGATGGCGACTCCCACGGGTGGTTTGGTGCAGCGGAGCGGCTTTCAAGACTTCCGACCTTATCGGCCCTCGGCCCAAGGGCCGACTCAGCAGCAGCATGACTTGGGCCCTTTTCCGATCTCGAGTGGACTGCCCCAGGATGAGGGAGATGTCGACATGGAGGATAGCAGCAGCGAGGATGCGCTCGCCGCCGAGGACAGCGATAAGGACGCGGCCAAGGACAGCGATAAGGATGCGGCCGAGGAGCGACGCCATCTCGCTGGTTTAGCTAATGGGTATGCTTGCTTGCCTTCTCTCTTTCTGGGCTTTGTTCCTCTACACCCTAGCCCCGTCGGTCCAAACGCTAACTCGAATGGTTTTTCTTGCAGCTCCTACCAGCCTCCGATGGGCGTCCACATCAAGATGCCGGTCCTCCCCAAAGCCGTCAGGGAGTCGCTCCCTCAGGTTCGTCCGGGTTCTTCACGGAGATGAAGCCCGCATAGCAACCATCCACATTGGGTTGCCGGCGCGTCAAGGGTTACTGCTCCTCGGATGCTTTACCTTCCAATCGGACTAGGTGCCGAGATGACACCTCGTCTTCACGAAACATCCAACATCATGATCTGCGACGCTCCCTTCCTAAGCCTCGCGTGTCGAATAAGCAAGCTGCTTCCATCTTCAGCTGCACGCATCACTGTCTGTGTAATTATCGCTTTCGATTTCTGCTCATTGCCCATTTATGAGGGCACTGCATGTCAGCGCGCATCGTGCTACGGACATGCTTGCCTGCCCGGGGCTTCTTTTTACCGTCTTTCGTCCTGTAATTTTAGCGAGCACCGTATGGCGTTTTGGGGGCTGCCAGGTGATTCTTCGGGGGAAAGTTAAAGAGGATATCGCCATCCAGAGGGACAGGAAAAAGGCGCGTCTGGGTGGGATCCATACGCGCCATGCAACTTCGGAATGGCTTCAAGCCTTCTTTGCTTGTAAGGATAGGACTGGAGACAGTCACACTTCACAAAAACAATAAAAAGCTACCAGGCTTGGCGTGCAGCCGACTAGGTACCCACCCTCAAGGGAAAAAGATAGTTTCTGACCACGATGTCTCCATGTGCTTGGTACAGGTCCTTCAAATGGTGCGTTGCAAGTTAGATTGAAGTAACAAAAGCAGGCCCCGCGTCCCGCCGCTCGCGGCAGCAACCCGCGCAGGCGGCAGGCGGAGATGGAGGTGCGGCTCGAGGACCCGATCGGGGTGCGCTCCTTTGGCAGCCCCGGGATGCCAAACGAGCTGCTCGTCTTCGTGAACGAGATTGGTGCGTCGCCCGGGGGCGCGCGCCGGTGCTGGACTGCTCGTTGAAGCAAGAGCTCGTGGACATCGCAACCGCCGCGCGGCGGGAGGGTCGCATGGGATACGGCTTTGCAGAGTCCGATTTTGGCGGAGCGACGACGACCCTGGCGGTGCCCCAGATCGACGACGTCCCTGGCAGAGCGGTGGCTGAGGATGAGAACGGATGGACCAGGCTCTGCATTCCCCCCTTCTTCGGCTGGCGCTGACGGCCGGAGGGGATATCGACTTTGAACCATGGTAAGCCCTAGATGTACATGCTCCTGCATTTTCTTGTCCTTTATCTTTCCCTGCTGTATTTTTTCCCTTTTTTTCCTCTCTGTTTTTCCTCCTTTTTCCCCCCTACTTTTCCTTTTCCCTTTCCCCCCCCTTTTTTTTTCTTCCCATAACATTGCCGTCTTCATCACAAACGCCAGGATTACACCCGGTATCCTCTCACCGTCCGACTCGTCCGGTAAGAAGGTTGAATATTGCTTGATTGTAAACAAGCCGGTCAATTACGGCCAGCCGGCCCTGGAAGTGATTGGCGACATGTCCTCTGCATCAAGGGAAACGCCCCAAGAAGTGATCTGCGTCTTGCGTCGCACGTCGCCGGGACTGTCCATCAACCATACCGACTTCGGCGCATTGAGTAAGTGGCCAATCGCCGTCAGCCTCCAGACTACGAGGCCCGGCCGCTCGAGCGAGTGCGCAGAGTTAGAGGTCGGGGTCTGGCCGGCGGCGCAGTGGAAGATGCTACATTGGCAGCAACAAGAGCAGGAGGAGCGGCCGAGGCAGATGCAGCTGATGCGACAAGCACCGCCTGCTGCTGCTACTGCTCTTACCAACGCCGTCAATGGCGACGATCAGGCCGGGGAGGAGGGGACTGCCATGGCCGCCCCTCGTCCTGTCACACTGCCACCAGTTTTCCTTCCGGCCATTATCATCGTGGATCGCGCCTGGAAGATCGCGGCCACGACCTGGGAGGAAGACAGCGGGCGAACGGTGCTGTGGATGGGGCCTCGGATTGGCTCTACTGATAGCATGCTGGACATCTACAGGATCATTTGGTCCGTCCGTCGGCTGGCACACTACGCCAGGGAGGGGTATTGGCCGTGGTACGCCGAGAACATCTTGGGTTTGCGATACGGAGCCCGCAGAGGTGATTCAAATGGGGCATTAGGGCCCTTGACCAGCAATTACGATATCTCAGACACATTGAAATAATGGTGTGGCATTTATCAACTTTTAATAATTCCAATTGCAGCAGTCGCTTTTTGGTCGGCTTTTTGGCCAATTTTCTTCTCGTACAGCCGCAATCACGCTTGCCCCGCTCTCAGCCTGCCTCCATCCCATCCATCTTGCCCGTCGTTCATCTTGGTATTCCCCGTTCCCCTTTTCTATCCACCTTCTAGCTTGTTCCTTCTCACTTCCTTGTCTTGGCGTCGGCGCCCAGTCAAAGTACCACCATGTGTTACCAGCTCACGGAGGTTTTCAGTCAATGCCGGTGCCTATACTACATGCACAAGGTAGATAAATGCGCCGCTTACGGACGGCCTGGTCATTCCGTTCAGCAGAGGACCATCTACGTTGGCTTCTCTTGCCACGACCATCGCGATCCAGATTCTACCTACCCAGCCTCCCTCGTCGCCCTTCCACCTCCTGACTGGGACACAGCCTCCGTCGCCGCTTTTTCTACTGACTGGGACACATCCTCCTCCACCGATGCCTATTCCGATGTTTGGGACACAGTCCCCACCGACACTTTTTCCGATACTTCCGACGATATACCCCAGGATGAGGCCACGGACCTGATCCACACGCTACTGCGATACAGGGACCTTCGGTTTCTTTGGCCGCAGGTTGTTCAACGGTCTGGTTCTTCAGAGGCTGCATTTCACAAGACGGAGAAGTTTATCCAAGGCTACTTGCATGACCTCACGGCTCTGCTTAACCTGGAGAGAGGAATTGCTTCCCCCTGTTTCTTAACCGACCAGCTGCCGGACTACCTCAAGAATCTAAAAAACGAAACCGAAAGCGCAACGCAAACGAGACGCACGCATGCGCGCCCAAAAGTTTAGCATACTTTTCGTGAACAAGGTAGACGTGGCACGATCTATCTCCGGAGCGTACCGTCGCCTGCTGGGTCTGGAGCCCGAGTATCCATCAGCCTTCGAACTGAGCGGCACGAGTTCGGATACCTTTTTGGTTGGGTCTTTCGAAGGCTCTGCGCGCGATATCGGAGAGGAATTTCTATTCCATACCACACCGATAGCCTCATTACAATCAAGAATCATAGCTTCCCTGAGACAGCCACCGCCACCGAACCTTCTCACTCGGCTGGGTGAGAGGTCTCATGTGCGAGTCTCAAACGTTTTAAACACCCTGAAACAGACGCCAGTCGAGGATGGCGCAAAGAGAATCGAGTGGACACGTGTAAGTACAGTTGTACTTTTACCCTTTCAACCACAACTTGCTTTGTAGTAAAACTATTAACACCTTAATCATTCGTCCTTTGACAGAAATGCGGAAGAAGAATATTTGATGGCTACAAGCCGTCTCCTCCAGGGGCTGCCAACCTCCAGAGGAAAACGGTCTGGAAATCCGTTGAAAGTTTTGCGAAGGAGCTTGAGGCCTGCTCCCATTCTGCTACGGGTCCTGGTTCTGGGTGCTCCGAGGACTCTGGCTCACAGGGCCCAAGCAAGCCTTGGGTCTGGTCATCTACTTGACCTCGTTTCGAGGCCCTAGACTCCCGCAACACAACAATACAACCCAAGCGGATCACAGTCGAATTGGAATCTGCCCCAGGTCAGCCACAGGCGGCACATCATCCGCCCACAACTTTCTGCTTCTCTGTCCGCCTTTTATGAGAACCGCGACGAAGCTATTGCAGCTCGAGGCATGCACTATATACTCGGATCGGGAGTTTTTCCATGCCTTGGCCCATCATTACGCCTCGTCTAGGGGCCGGGCATCCTGGGCAAGGCTGAGAAAGGTTCGATCCCTGAGGTTTGTCGAGGTAATTAACTGCATGTCCCAGTGCCTTCTGTTGTCCAAAGCCTGTGCAATATCTGGCGAGAAATCCAAGGCTAACTCTCGTTGGTGCTTCAGTTCGAGGTATTCCACAGCGAGCTGGTTAACATCAGGCAATGCCCGAGTCTGCCCCCTCAAGCCCGCCTCGTAGCTCCAGAGTACATCTGCGAAACGACAGGCACGATACCTCCCGTCGGGTCGAATCTTCTGACGCACCTGTTCGAGAACCCGGACCACGCCGAGGTGCTGCCCGTGCTGTTTAGGCGAATACCCAGGGGACTCCGTTCGAGGCTCACGGCATGCCCGCAGAAGGGCAGCTCGGTCGGCTGGGGGATACAGGTCGACGAGGGGCTGAACTGCGTCGCTCTGTTTGTATGGGGTTGTGTCGGCTTTTTGGTCTGTCTGGTCACTGCCACGGCGTGGACGTTGGCCCGGGATGATGTCCAGGGCGGGTTCGCCATCGCTTCCTTCATGCTCGCTTTTCTAGTGTTTTGCGGCGGCGTGGCTCATTCAGAGATGTCCTCGTGGTAGTCCATGTCCATTCACATCAGTTAGGGCGATAACGCTCATGAGCGTTGTAACCTGCTGTATTACTTTGTTTTGTTCCTCTAAGGGCTCGCCTATCATATGTCCATGTCTCAGGACGGGGTCCCACTAGCCGTGTGCCATTTTCCTTGCTTCGTTCCTCGTTCCTATTCCCTTTCTCTTTTTTGTTCCATGCCACCTCCGGATTCTTATTCCCAGGCCGTTGGTTCTTTTTATTTCTCTTTCCAGACGAGTACACCCTCCTCGTACAGCCCCGTTACTATCCCGAGCTCTCTATCCACGTCCCTGACGGCAGTGCTGCTGGATCCAAACCCATCATGCGCGACGTAGAGGTGTCTCAGCCCTGCGCCCTCAGTCCACTCGCTAACCCAGCTGGGCGTAGTCTTTTTCGTAGCGCTACAGCTGGCCGAGTCGACGTCACCGGATCTGTGGAGGGCGTCCATGCAGACGCGGCGCGCTTCCTTGACCTTAACTAGGGAGAGCGGGTGCGGGTGACCGGCGATGAGGAGCACGCCGCGCTTGTCGACGGAGATGTTGTCGGGGAAGAAAGGCACGGGGACCTTATGGAGGATACGCAGGCTGCCGGGGTTGCTGCTGCCGTCGTCGAGTCGTGGGCCGATCTCGTACAGGTAGACGGCAAGATCGCTTGTGGCGGCGACGGCCAACGTGGTGCTGTTCAGGAGGGCGATACCGTTGGCGAACGGGGCCCTGGCGACCCTGTGGGCTTCGAGTACAGGCTCAGCCAGCGTGTTCTGCTCTAGGACAAGGTCATCCAGCTTGAGGTAGGTAACCGAGGCGAGCGGAGGGGCCAAGTATGTCTCCAGGAGCGACAGCCAGGGGTAGGCCCCAACCGTGAAGAAGTGGTCGTTGGTGATGTACAGCTCGCTCTTCGAGACGACTGCTACCGAGTTCGGGGAGTAGAGAAGGGGGTGGGTGATGGTTCGGAGATGCCTGGCGACTGGCGGAGTGGCGTCCAGGTCGAGCTTGAAGATCTCCAGGCGAGGACCGCGTCTGTGGTGGTTGACGACGAAAAGGCGGTTGCTCGGAGCGTGGTACTCGATCCCGAGCGGGTGGAAGTCGGCTTCCAGCCCGTCCTCACCGACATACCCGGCCAGTTGTATCCTGTGCAGAGCATCGCGCTCGCTGGCCTCGTCGTACCGGTACAAGAACAGCTCTCCGTTGGGCACCAGGTCGCGCTTCTTGGCAAAGGCGCCCATGACCGTGTTCCAGCCGTCCCTGCCCCTGTCGCAGCTCAGGATGGCGGCGTGGGCGTGCTCGACGAGGATCACATCCTCGCAGTTGCGGACCTTGTGCCCCAGCCTGACACCGCTGGACCCGAAGGCGGCGATAGAGGGCAGGCCGCTATAGGGCGGCCCGTGGTTGACGATTGCGGTCAGGGCTGGCCACTTTGTCCAAATGAGGTACTGCAGCGCCAGTCCCAGCAGAAGCACGATCTGGCGCGGTGCTTGTGTCAGTTGGTTCGTATCTCCAGGGGGTCGATGGCTGTGACGCTTACCATGCTGCCCTTGCCGGTCATCTTGCTGGTGGGACCTGGCTGGAAGATGGCGGCGAGAACAGACTCGACGGCGGGGCCTGCCAAGGTTTCGAGCTTGATGGCAAGAGGGCAGGAGAAAAAAAAGCCAAAACGGTATTTATTTTTCTACAGGAGGCGTGGAAGGGCAGACCTCTCGCTTTATAGATCGTAGATGGTGGTCGTGCAGTGTCTGTGGTGCGCTGGCAAACGAAGGGCTTCAGGGAAAAGTCTGGGCGTATTCCCCACGGGCCCAGCGTCCGCCAGACGGCAAAGGAGTTGAGCCCGACGTCTATCCATTTGAGCCCTGGGCCGATGCGTACCCCACTCATTGCATCAATTCCAGTCATGCCCACTCAGCCGTCGATGGATTCATTCTGGGTGAGATCGAATCGGCGTGGCGATTACTCAACACCCCGTCGTCTCGGTCAGAATCTGTGGGCCAGGGAGGACACCCGGCATTCGTTCGTCCGTTTTTCCACGGCCCCTGCAGGCAATCTTCAACGCGGCCATCGGCAGATTTTTCCAGGTTGGTCTCCTCGGATCAGGAGGGACGGCGCGCTCCCATCCACATTCGAAACCCTTCCACCCTGCATGTAGTTACCATGTTCTCCCATTGACCCTGAGCTTCTGTCGACTTAGTACTACTTAGGGCCTGTCCTAGACTAACGGTTTTTCGGTTTTTTGGTTTTTTGCTCAACTTTTTTCTAAAATATATTAACACCAAAGGCAGGATAACTAGCAAAAACAAATTAATATGGATGCGGTTTTAAATAATACAAATCCTTTTCATATGCTTCCTTTTTAATGCAAAGCTTTCAATCTTTAGAAAAAATTTAGCAAAAAACCAAAAAAACCAAAAATGTTGGTAGGAGTGTTACTCTTATAGGCTCGGAGATTTCCCAAAGGAAAGAACAAAGATCTATAGATCTGGAAAGGTGTCTGTATTGATGCATGATGAAGAAGGAATCTAGTTACAGGAAAGGGATCGAAAATCTCCTTTTGTAAGCTCGTAAGAGCGCACGGCCCGTAGGCCGCAGGCCCACGAGGCGTGGAAATGCACGCGCTGCTAACGTAATCCAACACTGGCAGTTTTTTCTTTAGGCGCGTGCATCGGCCCTATGCCTGTTTTCCGGATCCAAAGATCTTACAAAACTAATAAAAAACGAATTTGGATCTGGCCACTTGTCTTTCAAAAACAAAAGGAAATAAAAACAAATGGGCTATGCCGGGTACCGGCTATAACTGTAAATAAAAAAAAATAGGAAATGGGGCAATACCTAGTTAGGCGCTCGTAGGATTAGGTAATAACCGCTTATATACTCAAACAATTAAGTAATTCCATATTCAGGGCTATAACCGATATGCCGGGGGTACTACTACTTGGCGTTGCCGTGCTTATATGCTCGAGCGATTAGGTAATTCTATATTCGGGGCCATAGCCGATATGCTAAGTGTACTACTGCTTGGCGTTACCGTAAAATGCTAAAAAAAAAGATCGCATAGAGTTGTAAAAGGGGTATTCCATAAGTTTGCGGCTTTACAAAGCGTAAGGCCTTCCTAAATGCACGCGCTGCTACGTAATCCAATACTGGCAGTTCTTTTTTTTAAGCGCGTGCATTAGCTATTAGTACCGGCGGAGCTGTGAATTGGTTGATCGGGGGCGTTTGGGGATTTGTAAATTGGCTGGCCGGAAATGTTTAGGGAAATGCAAATTGGCGTATTGGATTTTTGGGCCGCTGGTTTGGTAATTCCTGGATTTTATTTCGGCCAATTTATCGCTTGGCTGTAGGCTCCTTTGGAGGAATAGCATAGCGTGTTGTTCTAAAAGCATCCAAAACGTCGATCGGGTAACTGTCTGTCCTAGGATCCGTGCGATCTTGAAAAGGGAGAGGCTTAATCTCAGTGGCTCAGACCAGATAAGGGGCGAAGGTCACACAAGTCACTTTTTCTCCACATCCAGCCACATTATTAATTCAGCCAATCATAATCCCCACACAATTTCGCCGCCATCTGGTCTGAGGTCGCATAGTGCGAAAAGTGGCATGCGATTCTAAAATCCCACCCAACCTCCAATTTACCAAAATTACCATTCTCCTTTCCTTTACCACATTACGCAAATTCGTACCTACCGGTTTTTATTTAAAATCCGCGCTTACGAAAATCGAAATTTTGGGCGTTATCGCTATGTCGTCTCTTTTTTCTCTTTTTTCATTACCGGCTTTCCTTTCCAATTAACCGCCGCAACCGGCTCCTAATGCTACGTTTCCCACATCGGATTTTACGATTTTGGCAACATCCCTACCTTTCCCACCGGCCGACTCCGACTCCGACTCCGACTCCGACGACAAAGGCGACGGCAATGATACGCCTTCGAACCTTTTCCCCTATTTAACGCTTCGGCCGGCTGCTTTCGATTTACTTTTAACGGCGCGGAATTCCCGCTTACAAACAGCTCGCCGTTTAGGGGCCCCCGCGTCCCTTTAAAAGCCCCGCCACTCCTATCCATCTAACGACGATTCCGACCCCCTAAAAGAGCCCGACTCCCCGACCTATAACCTGGTATAAAAAACGCTGCAGTTTTAGCGCAATTTAAAGCTACAATCTTCGTTCCCCAAATTTTTTAAACAATGGGCGTATTAGCGTCGTACCGATAGCAAACGCAATGGACTTCGCCTTTCCCAACTCCGCTCCTATTTGCAAAACCCCGACGTTTAGCATGCTTTTTCCAAAACTAGCATCCAAATTTTGCTTAACGGCGAAAGCGCGCCTTTAAATACGTACTACGCTTTTATCCGCCGAAAGCTTAACGCTTTTGCCGCGTTCAACCCGTTTAACAATTTCGACCCGGCACAATTTAATAAAAAAAACGCCCTTTGCACCGCTAAAAACATTTGCAACGTTTTTTAGGTATAAAACCAGTTGTTATAATGCGATTCCCGCTTTTAAAAACATGCGCCTTTGCTTAACCAATTGCTTACTACTGTTATAGTTAATACCCGAGCCGATTAGAACTCCTATAGCCCCAACCGTTAAACCCCCAAACTTATACCTAAAAGGGCGGCGACCCTAGGGGGGATAGTTACCTTAGGTGGGGCGGCGACCCCTGGAATGGCAGCGACCTTTGGAGGGGCAGCGACACCTAAAGGGGCAATAACATTTGGAAAAGCGGCAATAACTACAGCTACAAACCTTAGCCCCCGTTATATAATTGCAAATATTATAGCACACGCGCGGGCGCTTAAAAAAAGCAACTATTTAGGGCGGGTTTTTAGGATTTATTAGGTAAATAGTAGCGTTCCGTAACGGGTAATAAATGTTTTTTTAAAGTTCGGGGTTAACTTTTTTTATAAAGTTATTAAAAACCAAATAATTTCCATAATTGATAAGGTTATAATACGTTTGCTAATTAAATAATAACCGATTTTATCTTTTATATTAATATGTTTTCCTTTATAAAAAAATATCTAACGTATTGCTTTTAACCCTAGCTTAATATTTGTTTACGACAATTTTAACTTTATGAACCGTATTTAAAATGTTAGATAGGGCCGTAAAAACGTTATGCGAAATATTACCATTTGCCTCGCTATCGGGAGCCCCGATATCGTCCGCTATACCCAATTATAATAGCATGCTATAATGCTATTTAAATTGGAGTGGTTCCAAGGTTTATATATGTTAGCCCCTTTTATTGCGAAACCGATGTGCTTTTAATACCTTTTCCGGCATAAAGTGCTATACCACCTTTTTAAAAGCACACATACCGATAGGTTTTTTATTTGCTAATTCCCTAACGTTTTTCGTATTAACACCCTAAAGTTTTATATTATCCAAACCCTAACTATTATAGAAAACGAGGGCGAATTTGGCGGTATTTTTCGGGTTTATAAACAATTTTTTTAAGGGATTTTAAGTTTTAAACCCGGTACATTTAACTATAACAACGTCCTTATTTTATTTTATAGCGACCAAAAAACAACATTTTTTATTAAACATATCTAATCCGCTAATATCGAATGTATTACACCTTTTAACCGCAAGTAATAGCTTTTTCCAATCCCTGCTTTTTTCCACGTCCAAATCAATTTTATCCATTACGTTTGGAAAAAATTTTATCCTTTAGTTAAAACCGATATCCTAAGTTTCGGCCGTAATTAAAAAATATTTAGTTCCAAACTAAAGTTTTACCACGCGCTTCGATTCCTCCAAAACAGCTACCGTGCACGCGTTTTTGCTATAAGCATAAGCGTATTCCAAAAGGATAGCAAACTCCTTAAAAGGCAGGGACTTATCCCATCCGCCGTATAAAAAGCGTTTGCTTCCGCTTCCCCGAAATACATCGAATTTTTCCAAACCAAGGTTAACAAAAAAACGTTTTTAATATCTGCTACTATAGGACGGAACCCTAATACGAACAATCCCGTTAATATCCCTTTCCGGTTATAAAATCGGTATTTCTAAGCTATATAACTGCTTTGGATTGTTAACGAAACTATACGATAAAAGGATTTCGGTATTTTTTAATAATACATTCCCTTTTTTGTTTTCTTTTTTTATAAGTGCAAAGCTAAAAACTACGGTCCAAAAATGCTATATCTAACTTAGCTTATATATCCAAAAGTTACAAACGAGCCACTCCGTACAGCTATCCTTTAATTAGGCCTTATTCGTTGCACTACGGCTGGCAATGGATTTAAAGCTATCGATTTCGCCATTAAGCATTTTAATAAAGCGTTTTTTTTCGATATCAAATATAATAAAAACTCGACCTACGACATTTAGGCTACGTTTAAAAATTGCGCTGCCTTTGGACCTTTAGGAACAGTAATACGTAAAGCATTAAAATTTGCGTTTAGTTAATATAATAATGCCAAACATACCGTAGCGTTTACCAAATAAAACGTTATGCAATATGCGTATTTATTTATTAACAATAAATGGGGCAACAAATACGACCAGGCGAAGCAGGATTCCGAATTCGACGCCCCGGCATTATTCGCAAACGGGATTAAATATATGCATAATGGCAAACTAAAAGCTTTTAACCGCACTATCGTACGGCCCGCTGATATTTTTTCCTAGCAAAGGCTAGCAAATGCCGAAAAGGGGGTAGCTAACATAATTATCGAAAATCGGGAAGGCGACCGGGGATATTATTTAAAGGGGAACGAAAATAATAAAGCAAACGAATAGAAATTAGGCTAGCTTTTAAATTTATAAAAATTGGGACAAAGTTCGACAGGCCGTACAATCGCTTTTTGGATAAAAGCCCACTAAATACAGCAGTCGCTAGTAAAATTATCGTCTTTTAAATAAAGCCAATGGTTCGGGGTTTTTTGGAAATACCAAAATACGTTTCCCTTTTGCGGTTGCCCTTTTAGGTTATAAAGCCCCGACGTCGATCTTTTTGCGTTTATTGGTTTGGTATTCGGCGTATGCTATTATACCCCTAGCTTTAATAGCTTTACATTTTTGTACTAATAGCTGGCCGTAAGCTTTTAACCAATATTAGTATATATCCTCCCCGATGGCCGGTACCCGTTAGCACAGGTCGTAAATATCCCGGATAGTTATACGGGATGTTTTAATAGACAAATTAAATTTTACGGCAATAGCAAGTTCCAATATCCATTCGCCGGGGAAATTAAACTATCGGTTATCGTTAAGGGCGATAATATAAATCGCGAATTCGGAAACGAATAATATCAACTTTTTATAAATAAACCATTTTTTGGTATGCCTATATACGTTTTTATTTTTTTTTCGTAATAGCTATTACCGGAGGGAATCGTTTAAGTTCGTAATAATATGCGTTATAGCAAAATGTATGCTAAACGTTAAACAGCTGCACCTTTTGCAGCAAATTAAACATTTCCTACCTAAAGCACCTAGCATTAGCGAATTTAAACATTTCGGGATATTCGGCCTTTAGCTTCGCGCGCCGGCGCTAATTTTTTTAGGTCCAATGGTTATGTTATTTCCTTAAAAAAATGCCTAATTTTTCGTTAATTTCGTTATTCGTAATGGAAAACAAATGTTTCCCGGCTATGCTAAATTCCACATCAAAAATGGAAAATCGCGTTTGTAAGTAATCGGAGCCAAACAACTGTAATTCGTTTGCATTTGTATTTGTACCAAATTCTGCTAATTTAAAGCGCAAATTGCTAAATAAAGCAGGAATATGGGTTTTTTTGGAGCCCCGTTTAGGTTTCGTCTTTTTAGGGACCGTAGTGCTTTAGGTGTTAAAATACCAATAGGGGGCAAAAAAATAAGCGGTACCTTGCCCTATATCGGATCGGAACGCCTTGCCAAACCGCTGTAATAAATCCGATACGTCCAATAAAATCGGTGCTTTAAATTGCATTACGCGCATTACGTTTGGAATATCTATTCCTATACCTAAAAATACGGTAGCTAGGATAATACGGATAGGAAAATCGGTACGTTTAAACGTATTATACAAAAAGCGTTAATCTATTAGTAGGGTAAAGGAATTGTAAATGCTAATGGTGCGGATTACAGTAGCCCTATTAACTTTTTAGGAAATAAAGTATTAAAAAAAAGCATAGCGGGCAGCTACGAGCTTAAACCTATTATTTATATAAATAATGGTTTTAGGGATGCTTTGGATCAAATTATATAGCCGGACGTGGTTTAAAAAAAAAACAAAAGCTAATAGTCGTTGCTTAACTTATTCCTTTCCAAAGCTTGTAAGACGATAAATATATCCGGCCTATCGACAAACGTACGGATAATTCGGAATTAATGCTCGCTTAAGCCGAACTAACGGAAACCGGTATAGGAAAGGATAAAATCCTTTGCTTTTTCGGTTAATATAATAATGCACCCAAAAAATGGGATAGCTATAAGGATCGCGGTTCGGATTAAATGCAAATTAAGGTAGGACGTGCGGAAATCTTTCCATTAATGGACGGTATGGAGCTCGTTAATAGCTAAAAAGGCGATGTGCTAGCTAAACTCGGGGTGGCGGAAAAGGGAAAAAAACCGAAAATCTGTAGCTTGCTTAGGGCCGAAAAAAATATATATATATTGCGTCGCTTTTTAATGGTTCCAAATGTTTGCGTCCTGTAAAAGGATATTAATATATCTTTTTTTATATTTATATTTGGGAAATGGAATATTTTGCGTATGGTTTGGTCGATAAGGATGGGGTTGGCGAAAAGGAAACTTGCAACCACTTTTGTTTGTTCGTTTCCCAATTTGTTAAACGGGACGATTTGGATAGTAATATGCTTATTCCTAATAACAAATACGGCCTAAAACATAATGCTTTTGCTATATCCTGTTTTAGCAATAAGGATTGTATCCTTTAGTTTGTAAACGATACGCCGGATACATTCGATTTGGTTAGGCTTTGGAATACGCGGTTCCCGATGCGCTAGCGCCCCTTAATTTAAAAAAAACGTAGTAACAGCTTTTAAAAACCGCTTTTGCAATAAGGTATCCTGTACGCGTAAAGTATACTCGTACAATTTAGCAATAACCTAACGGAAAAGCGCATTATCAACTTGCTTATTTGCAAGGTTTTTGCTTTAAAAAATAGCCGTAAGCAAATAAACTAAATTGTTTAAGCGAGCCAATGGCCAAAAAATCCCTAATTCCAAATTTGGGGCCGCGGATATCATTAATGGTAAATCTGGTATGGGGGTCGCTAAAAAGGCGATTCCTAAAACCAACGAAAATGCATTTAGGCGGTTAAAAAAAGTGTTTATAATCGAGATGCAAAAAAACAAAAAACACCATTAGATGCGGAATTTCGAGCTTACTTCCAACATATGGGTTTAAGATCAGCAAGAGTCGGCTTTTATAAAGATATTTTGGAGTGCTTTTTTTGATATTTTCGTTTTGTGTGGAGGTTTCCAAAACTAACGGCAAAAAATCACTATGCGGTTTCAAACTCAAACCAAAAAAAGTCTGTGGCCCCACAATACAAGTGCACGGGCCAGTGACTTGCGACTAAGCCATTTGGCGAGCCACAACCCACCGGAGGTGGGTTCCCTTTTTGTGGGTTGAGTTAGAGCCATTAAGATTAGGGAGGCTGTGATCCGGTTGCAGGTATTTGTGTTCCAGGGACTAATTCCCATCGCATAACCTTTATAAGCCTTTCGTTAAATTTCCCCTTTGGCGGACCGGGGACTGGGATCCTATAATTTTCCAAATGCTTGCGGAAAATTCGAACGATCCGCTAATCGAGGTTTTCGAAATGTATTGCTTCCTGTCACGGGACAAGACCAAGGTTGTACCACGTGCACCACGAAGGCAAAAGAGGAACGTTGTTGTAGCTGGGACTACAACCGTGCGAGGTCCTTATCAAAGGATCGCACCGTAACAATACCCCACCCTTAAACCGCAATTGTCCTTAATTGCAACTTAAGGTTTGCCTTCCAGGGTTACGCTGCACAAGCAAGGTGCTAGCGCTAGCGCTGCGCAAGCGAGGCGCTAACGCTTTGCCACGGGAATCGCTTAATAAGCTTCCCCCGAAAAGCCTCGGTCGGCTTTTCGAATCGCTGGAGCCAATTGCCCCCGCCCCCAACAGAAGAAGCGCCACAGTTGGCTTCCGTGCACGCCACCGTTGCGCCACGGATGAAATCTGTGCGCGCGACCGTGCGGGGGATTGAACTCGAGCGACCCATAGTGAGCTACAACAAACTGTCACGGGACAAGACCAAGGTTGTACCACGTGCACCACGAAGGCAAAAGAGGAACGTTGTTGTAACTAGGACTATAACCGTGCGAGGTCCTTATCAAGGGATCGCACCGTGACACTTCCCACCTTTCGTAATTTTCGAATACGTCGCTTAAAAGGTTATTGCCATACGTATTGCCGTATAAAAGCAGTGTTTTAAGCATCTATACGTTCCGGCGAGCAGTGGAAACCTCGTTAGGTGATCCTCCGAAGCTATAAAAGGGGCTTGTTAAAAAGGGGATGTTAATGCTTTATGCCAAAAACTTAGGGAGGTCGTATAACCGAAGCGTGCTTTTTGCGATCATACGTTACTCATTACTGAGCTCCTCTGCCTATTGTTCTGGGGTGTCGGACATATTATCGGTAGGGAGGGGTTTTTTTTTTAACGAGCAATATCGTTTAGGTAATCGATCCAGGAGTCCAGTCGCCTGCTTTAAGAAGGTGCTTAAGGGGATTACGTAACGCCCTTTTCACAATTGTTTAAATTTTACGAACAAAGGTCCAGTCGCCTGCTTTAAAAAGGTGCCTTTATTATTTGATTAACTCGTGTGTAACGCGCTACCAAGCAGTAAAATCCGATTCCTTTGCTCCTAAACTCTTCCAATTAACCCAATCGCTTTAAAAGAAGGTATTAACCGTCGAATCCTCTACTTTGCTTATTTGTGTTGCCTTTTCAAGCAACACTAATTAGTGTTGGTAGGAATGTTACTCCTGTAAGCTCGGAAATTTCCTAAAAGAAAAAACAAAGATTTATAAATTTGGAAAGGTGTGTAATAAACCGGACTACGGGTTAGTCGCCGGTAGGGGTTATAGTGATGTTATTTTGGAAAATAAGGAGGAGGAAGAGAGGAACTATAAGGAAGGTTGTAAGGCTCCTATATATATACGAGTTGGCTTAGGGGCCACCCCTAAGCTACTACTTCCGTGCCCCAAACACGGAACTATAACATAGCCGCCTCCTCCGGGCTCGGCCCTTTGGTTGCTCCGTAACTTTTTCGTTTTTGGTTCATTTTGATATCGCGGGTAGTCCGTTAGTTGGAGAGCTTTGTGCTATAATGGGTGTTGCTCGACTCCAAATTGGCTTCGGGGTAAGCGCTTGCGTTTTCCGTAGCTTGGTTTAAACGTACCTTCCCTTTTTGTTAGCGGGGGCGGCTCGCTTCCTTATTGCTTCGTAGCTTTTAGCTACTTCGCTCTTTCCTTTTTTTCGTTATATTTGCTTGCGTAATTCGCTTGGCTTTTTTACGGTCCCGTTACTGCCTGCAAAGTTTTCCTTCCCCGCTATCATCTCGTTTCCTGTTTTTTTCTCTCCTAACTCCGGCTTCCCTCCACCCTCCTTCCTAAGTATTGACCGACAATTTCCGTCTTCCGACCGTCGCGGTTTCGTCCTCGTTTTATTGCGTCGCTATCTTTTTACGCGGTTGCTCCCTTCCTTAGCATTTCCTTCTTTTTATTCCGGCTTTTTTCCGGTGTTAACTTTTTTCCCGATTGGCGCGATCCCTACGATGTTTATTGCCGTTACCGCTCCTTTTCCGCCTCCCGGAAGCGGTAGCGACGATCCGTTTGGTCGTGTAAGTTTTTTCGCTCCCGTTTGTTATCCGTGTTTAATTTATAGCGTGGTTTAGCACTAGCGCGATAAAGGCCGTCGCGCCGCCGACGCAATTAATTTAACGGGCGATTCGTCGGACGAGGAGCATGCGGCTCCCATTTATTAAAAGTACGAATGTAACGCGTATTTCGGCAAATTTAAAGTTATTGAAGTTGTAGTTTGTAAAAAGTACCGGCCTGGTTAGGTTTGTAACCGTTGCCGTCGTAAGAAAACGGCGGGCTGCAATACCTCCAATGCTATTTACGTTTCGAGTCCTGCCTTACGCCGTGCCTAACGCGACCTTTTCGCTTTAACGACTAGCGACCGTCACATTGCCAAATTTAATGTCCTTTCCGGCAAGGGCTCGCGTCCTATCCTTACCCGCAAATACCTATTCGCTTACCAGCATTAGTCGCGGTTTTTTAACGAAACTAATACGAATTTTAACCGTTAGTATGTTTAAAACGCCAACTTTGCGGGCGACGTTTTGGTTTTTAGTAACGCGGCTGGCACTCCCTCTCGTTGCGGCAACCAAAGCCAGCAGTTTATAAATACGCTTATCCGCGGCTTCGGCTTTATGCAGGTAGCTGGCCCTTTTTTTTATATTTCGCGTGGCGGCGCCGCTAACCTTCCATAACGAGCCCAAATGGAAGCGGAACGTCGCGCTAAGGCGCGTAACGCCCGGCTTATTAACGCCATTAATTAGGTGGCCGCTAACAACCGTATCCAGTCCAGTGGCGATTCGGAACGTCGTCGTTTCACTTACCGTTCCGAATCGCGTCGTCGTTCGCCTTCGCCTTTTTTTCGTGCTATTTGATACCGTAAGGAGCGTCGTTGTCGTCGGGACATCCATTACAACGGTGGCAGTTCCTTTTCCCGTTAGTTTCGTTCCTTTTCCATATTCGAAAAAAAGACGTTTGCCGACGATGGTGGTAAGGGTGGAAACTAATTTCGGTTTTTTTTCGTATTTTATATGCGGGGTTTTTAGTTTGGGGTTAGGTGTTAGGCGTGGTGGCAGTTTGTTGTGTTGGGTTTTTATTTTTCGTTAAGGTAGGGGGTCGTGCTGCTCCGCGTTTCGAGCGGCTATTTCCGTTCGTTTGCCGGCTTTCTTTTAATTCGAGGTAATATAGCTTTCGTAATGCGTCCTTTTTGTTTTCGAGCTGCGGCGGTTTGTTTTTTTTTGCTTCGCAACTCGGGGCCGTTATAAATGTGTGCATCCCCTTATTGGGCTTTGAATTCCTTTATCGCTGCTGTATTTTTAACTTTTTCCAATAGTTTTTACGTTGTTTTATCGTATTTTACCTATTTTATTAATGCTTATTTTTTCCCCCGTTTTTTAGCGTTTTTTATAGCCAGGATTTTTTCCACGAGCCATTTTTCGTAAAGTTCGCCATCCTCCGGTAATGGGATTAAAATAGGTCCTGGACGTATGTTTGTGTTCGTTTGTAACGGGAACGGGTCGTTTGTTGCCCGTTCTACTAATTCGACGTAGAAGTTAGGGTAGATGCCCTTGGGCACATTTAACGTAATATTAAGGGGATTAAAAACCGCAACTACTTCGAATTTGTCCGCTACCTAGTTTAGCTTTTTGCTAAGCCGGTTTGTTTTGATATTGCGGAGGGATAGTTATATTTTGTCGCCTATTTTGTATTTTTCGGCTAGGCGGCGGAATTTATTAGCTTGTAACTTTTGTTGTTGTTATATAAATGCCGCAGCTGTAGTGGCCAGTTTTAATCCTTCCCGTAGGTGAGCTAAAAAGGCGGAAGTACGCCCTTTTTTATTTGCTTTAAATGCGTTATTTAGCGGTGGGTGTGTTGGGATTGGGTTAATGTCGAAACCTAATAGCAAGCGGTTGGGGCTGTATTTTGTAATGGTTAAGTCTTTGTTATTAAGCGCGAGCTGGCAGGCGTCGAGGTGTTGCGACCAGTTGGTTTGTGCGAAGGTAATAAAGCAGCGCAAATAGTGCTGGACTTTCTGGTTCGCTTTTTTTGTACCCCCGTTTGTTTCCGGGTAAAAAGAGGTAAAAAGCAGCTGTTAAATTTGTATTTGGGAGCATAATTCCGTTTAGAATTCTTTTACCTAGTTCGAGCCTTTATCGGAAATAATGCTGTCCGGAAAGCTACGGAATCGCCACTATGCTGATCGGAACCGTGCTGCGCATTTTTTCGCTTTTATAAAGTGCATAGCTTCGAGCTGGATGTATTTCGATAGCTTATCGGTAATAACTATTAAATATTCCGGCCCCCCTTTGGTCGCGGGAAGTTTTGTTATAAAATTTATCGAAATGTTTTTCCAAAATTGGTCCGGCACCGGGAGGGGGCGCAATAGCCCCTATTTGTGCCGTCGAAACGGGCGGGATTTGCGGCAAATGTCGCAATTGCGGATAAACCAAGCCACATCCCGTAACATCCCGTCCCAATGGTAATCGCGGCATAAAACGGCGAATGTATTATTCCGTCCCGTATAGTTTACGATTAAGGAAGCGTGCATTTTTTGCGTTAAGGTGGTCGTTAATAGCTTTTAAGTTAGGAGCTATAATCGTCCTTTATATTAAAGCGCTTTTTGTGCATTAATGTTACAATCCGCTACTTGTGTTTTAGTGTTAGCCTTTGGGGGGAAACTGCGCGCGTTTTATTGGACCGTTGCAAATTTCCGCTTATATATTTCGTTGTAACGTAGTACTTTATCCCACAATTCCGTTAATATTTGTTCGCGGAAAATAGTAGCTCCCGTTGGGAAGGCCGTAATATGGTCGTGGTTTGCTTTTTGTAGCTAAATTAGGTTTAATAGCAGGGGCTTTTTCGTAGCTAGCGTAGCTTTGTTACTAGACCATTCCGGGGGTTAGTCGGCTATCGATACGGAGTTGATACAAATTTCCGTGGGCGCTATACGTTAAATGGGTTGTACCGGTTGCAGTAGTGTCGCTTTGCGTACGCCTTTTTCTTCGTTTTATTCCTTTCGGGATAGCGTGTCCGGTAGTACCGCGTGCTTCCCCGGTTGGTATTACAAATTATAATTGAATTTAGCTAGTATTTTTGCTTAGCGCATTTGTTTTTCAATTACTTTTCGAAATTTCGAAAAATATTCCAAAGCTTTATAGTCCGTAAAGATTAGGAACGGTTTAAATACGTTTTAAAGTTTTGCGTTCCAGGCTTTTAAATACTTTATTACCGCGAGAAGCTTTTTATCGTAAATGGTATAATTGCGTTAGGCGTCGTTTAGTTTGGCGAAATGGTAAGCGATTAGCCGCTATAAGCTATTTTTTCCTTATTGGGATAAGCAGCTTTTTAAAGCCGTCCCGGAATAGTTTGTTTCTAATTTTATATCCCGTTTTGGGTTCTATTGTACTAGTACCGGTGCTTATATAAAAGCTAGCTTAAACCGTTTGAAAATTTCGTTAATTTCGGAGTCTTACCGGTACGGGGTTCTTTTTTTTGGTTAAAGCTTGTAGTGGTGCCGCTAGCTTTAAATATTTGTCGAAGAATTTTCGGTAAAAGTTGGCGAACTTTAGGAACCCGCGGAACCCCCTAAATTTTTTCGGTGTTTTTTAATCGCGGATGGCGCGGATTTTTTCCGGGTCGGTTTGGACCCCTTTTCCCGCTTTAACGATAAACCTTAGTATTAATATTGGGAGGTCAAATCGGGGATTTGCAGCGCAGTCACAGTGGCCAGCAGGGTCTCGGTTAGTTGGATTGGGCCCTGACAGGCGCTATAAATAGCGCTGTCGGGGCCCCAAGCTTAGTGGGTGGAACAGGCTTGTATTGCAGTTAAGGGGCGCCAACAATCGCTTCCCTCATATACCCACCGACATCGATCCCGCGGGTTCTCCGCCGTGGGGGCTTCCGGTGCCGCGAGCGATTTTCCGAAAAATTATTTTGTATGGGATTTCCAAAAAATCGACCCACGGCCACCAAACCCATCTCCGCGTTGGGCTTCCAATTCTAACTTGTGCAAATTGACTCCTGACCAATTCTGTGCAGAGTAGATGTGCAGGGTAGGCGAGTCAGTGCGACCCACAACGGCTGACTTGAGTGCTTAGGCATCCTACAGGGGCTACAGGCCACCTTCAAGCTTTCGGTAAGCGCTGTAAATGCTGTAAGCCACCCCCTGGTACGCTATAAGCCCTGCCCGCTACTCCTGTGCACAACCCCACAACAGTACAGGGTAGATAATCTAATAAGAGTAGTACATGGTAGGTTGGGCCTATGCACCCAACCTAGGCTAAATACATTAGTTCTTTTAACACTTAGGTATTTCACTTTTTGCATAGCGAAATCGCTTTTTTCCAAATCCAGATTTAATCCGGCGTTTTTTAACCGGCGGAAAATTACTTTTACTTTTTTTTAATAGTTTTTGCGGGACCCCGAAAAAAAAATAAATACGTCGTCTAAATAAGCCGATATAAAATCGTTAAGGATATCGCTTAAAATACCGTTAATGTAGCGTTGGAAGGTTGCTAGGGCTTTTGCTAACCCGAATAAGTAAATTAGCTATTTAAATAACCCGAACCGAGTTCGGAATGCTATTAGGTGCTTGTTGCTTTATACTATCCTAATTTTATAAAAGGCGGTTCGGACGTTTACTTTGGTAAACTATTTCGCCTTTAATAAGGAACGGAGTGTTTTTTTTACAAATAGCAAAAGGTAGCGGTTTTGGAATGTAATCGCGTTAAGCGCGCGGTAGTTTACGCATAAACGCTATCCTCCTAACTATTTGCAAATTATAAGGACGGGTGCTGCCGTTGGTAATAAATTGGCGCGAATTTACCTTTTATTTATTAGCTTAGTAATTTGTTTTCGTAATTCCCAAAGTTGCTCCTTCGGTATGTTATATAAACGCCTTTAGGGGAGGTCCGGTATAGAACCGTCGTTATTTTTTTTCAGTTTAATATAATGGTTTAAGTTCCCCCGGTGTGGAGGCAAACTTAACGCTTTAGTTTTATCGAAAAGGTCGGCGAATTCCGTTAGCTTTTTAGGCAGTTTGGGTTTTGGTCGTTTCGGGGAAAGTGTTTCGGTTGTAAGCTAAAAGATTCGTGTTATTTTTTTTAAAAAGGTGGCCGCGAATTTATAGCTTTGCTGCGGGTCCCGCCGTTGTTTCCGGCAGGCTGCGGCAAAAATGCTACCAATTATTACCGAAGGCTTTTCCGAAATTGGCCGAGCTTTCGCCTTTTTTATTACGAATTGGCCGGTTTTTTCTATTCGTAAGCAGTTCGAGGCCGCGTCGAAAGTAATTTGTTCGTTTTTTATTTACGGGAGTTTTAGGATAACGTTTTTAGGCATTCCCGGGATAATGTAAAACAGGACGGGTTTAACCTACCCGTTTATATCTATTTCGTATTTAGCAAAGTACTTAATAGCTGTCGGAGTCCTGCTTAGGATGGTTTCGAGTTGCTAAGGTTTATAAAATCGTATTTTTTCGATTCGATTCCTTATTGCGAAGCTTTCGTTTATTGCCGCGTAATATTAGCAACTTAAGTCCATTTATGCATTGATAAATTGGGAAGAGTTAAATAGTATTGGCATTAAAAACGGGGAGCCGTCCATATTGCGTTCGATTTTTTTTAATTTATTTTTTCACTTTTTTTTAAATGGTTTTTTTGGCTGTAATTTGTGTCCGTTACCGCAATTTCCCCCTTTGGCTAAGTTTTTCGTTAGGGGCTATTTTTTTCCCTTTTCGGTGCCGATGCTTTGGGTGGCGGCCATTTTGGTTTTTTTGGGGTTGGCTACGCTCCGGTAGCGGCAAGCCCGTCGTTCGTATTTTTTGCTACCGTAATTTAAGCATGCTTTTATATCCCGGCGCCGTTGGAACTCCTTTTAAAACATTTATAAAGCGCGTGGTTTGCGTGGAAGGTGCGTGTCGGTGTGGGCTGCGTTAACGCTTGTTATCGGGGTGTCCTCCGTATTTCCTTCGGGGTAAGCAGGGGTAGGGGATTGTAACGATTTTTTGCCGAATTTGTTGTTTAAGTCGATCGCTTCCAATGCTTGGGTAATGCGTTTGTATACCGCTACTATTTTTTGGTAGGAATTGGCGTCGTAGTGGCCCGCTACCGCCGTTAAGCGGATGCGGTTGGAAATACGGAAGCGAAAGTAATTAATTTTCACTTCGTCGGCCTAAACCAACCTTCCGGCAAACGTTAGCAGCATTTCGAATTTGGTATGGAACTAAATGAATGTTTGTCCGGATTCCATTCGGTATGCTTCCAATTTCGTTAAAGTTTGGGCCTTTTTGTGGGGGTTGTTAAAGATGGTACCGAGGTGGAAAATGAATGCTTTTAGGTCGTATAAGCTGTTGGAGCCCCCGATTTCGTAATACGATCGTACCATATCCTGGATGTTCGGAGCTAGGCTAGACCATACGTATTTAAACTGGTCGCGGTAGTCCCCGATAAAGTCCTCGTTACGGGCGAGCTTATATTCGATCGCGTTTTTCCACGCGTTAAAGCCTCCTCCGTCGCTAGTATAAGGTGTCGGATTTTTAAAGGGGAGTCGTTTGGGTGCGTTAAACGCCACGTGGGTTGCCAAAAGCTGGTTTTTTTGCTCCGTTATTACCTTTAAGGTGTTTTTGCGATAAGCGACGAAAAGTTTGTTAGTATTGGTTTGGAATTCCTGCTGCTGTTGCTCGGTTGCGGCCAGTCGTTTTTGGAAGCTCGCGATGGTTTCGAAAAAAATGTTTCGGGGGAGGGGTGTTGGCGCGCCGGACGTGGCAGGAGTTAAGCCCCCGTTACCGTCCCCGGCGTTTGGGATTGCTATTGTTATAATCCCTTGGTAAAGGAAAAGATTTTCCAAAAATGTAATAAACCGGACTACGGGTTGGTTGCCGGTAGGGGTTATAGTGATATTATTCTGGAAGATGAGGAGGAGGAAGAGAGGAATTATAAGGAAGGTTGTGAGGCTCCTATATATATACGAGTTGGCTTAGGGGCCACCTTTGAGCTACTACTTCCGTGCCCCAAGCACGGAACTATAACAAGGTGTTTGTATTGATGTATGATGAAAAAGGAATCTAGTTACAGGAAAGGGATCGAAGATCCCCTTTTGTAGGCTCGTGGGAGCGCACGGCCCGTAGGCCGCAGGCCCACGAGGCGTGGAGATGCACGCGCTGCTAACGTAATCCAATAAAAAAACCGTTAGTTTAGGACAGGCCCTTAGTTAAGCCTGCCAGCCTTTCGGTCATATTCGTTTAATATAGCACATGTAACAAACGGCGGCCTCCTTAGGGAAAGGAGGTCACGTTTGAAGGGAAAAGGGGGATTTTAAAGGTTCAGCAACTTAATAGTTTGGTTTGTGCAAAGCTCGATAAGCTAATGATAACAAAAAACAAGAAACGATTGCTTGGCCTTCGAACTCCCTTTATAGGGGGTCCTACAAGCCCTTTTTATACACAGCCTCCTAGCCACCCTTCGGCTGCCGTCGGCAAAGTTTCTTCCTTTATAATGCCCGTCCGGGCTGGCTGTGCTTTAGTGCGTTATGGTTTGGAATAACATGCTACTAACCTTTTGGTTTGGAACAACATGCCATTAATCCTTTGGTTTAAAACAACATGCCACTAATCCTTTGGTTTGGAATAACATGCCACTAACCTCTTGGTTTGGAATAATATGCCACTTTAGCGTACGCCCCTTTGGCCACTACCGGAGTCCCCCTTTAAGGCTACCGGTGGCGGTTTTTAAAGCTGCTAATCGTGGCTGCGGATCGGGGTGTTACAACTATTTCCCTCCTAAAAAGGCTATCTTCGGCTTCCAACCTTTTTTTCCTTTTTTTTAATATAACGATAAGTTTTCGTGGATTCGCAAAGGCGTTAACCGTTTTTTTCCCTTCGTTTAGGGGTAGGCGCTGGTTTCCAATAAAACCTTTAGAAAAGGATAACCAACTTAGCGACTTTTAAAGCTCCTTTTTACTATTTGGCTCCACGTCCTGGAGCTCGCGGATCTTTTGGTTCCTCCGACTTCGGGCTTTTTAAAAGGCTCGCATTTTCGCGGGTGCGTTTTGGAAATGCTCCTCTAATTCCCAAATGTTGTACTTTGCCGGCCAATCCTTCCATTTAACCAGGTAGCACTTTTTGCCTTTAATGTAGCCCTCGTCTCGTACCTCTTCGACTTCCCATTCGTTTTGGTCGTCCTCGTATTCGGGCATAGGCAGCGGCACCTTATTTTTTTATTTTCTAGCAATGTACCGTTCGAAATATTGCATAGGGAAAACGTCGTACAAACGGCGGTAATGCTCGGGAAATGCCAATCGGTAAGCCTGCTAACCGATGCGTTCGGTAATCTGAAAGGGGCCGATTTATCTGGGTGCTAATTTTTTGTTTTTTAACCGTAGGTTTTTCGTAGATAACTTTACCAAATTTCTAATTACGAACTGCATAAAGGTATGGTTTTTATTATAGTATTTAGCTAACCGTTCCTATGTTTGCAGTAACGTTTTTTTAAGTTCTTTACGCATTGCGTAAAGCCGTTCGATACGGTTTTTTGCTGCGGGTACCTTCCCTTTAAGGATATCATCCGCGATATTAATCCGCATTTCGCAATCCAATCCGTATAAAAAGTAGAATAGCGAATGCTTTGTAGTAAAATTTTTGCTATTGTTATAAACGTACGCTGCTAGTGGTAGCAATAATGCTTAGGAATTTTCCAAACCAGCGCAGTAGCTGCGGAAGTAATTTTCGATTACACGATTTAGGACTTTCGTTTGCCCGTCCGTTTAAAAATGGTAGGCGGTCGATATACGTTTTTTAATAATTTGGTGTTTGCATATTTCCTCCCAAAAAGTACTAATAATACGGCTATTCCAATCGCTAACAATGCTTTTAGGAATGCCGAATACGCATTCGATACGTTCGAAAAACAGTTTTGCGAATTGTCCAGCGCTTATATCCGTTCGTATAGGGATAAGCACCACGTATTTGGTTAACCGGCACACGACGACGAAAATCGCGTTAAAAACCTAACCATTCGCCGTCCTGCTTTTAAATAAGCCAATTACCCAATCCAAAAAGATCTTTTTTATAAGCTGTCTGTTTTTTAGCGGTAGCAGGGGTTTAAATTTGCCGTAAAGCTTGTAACGATAAATCGCTTTCCTTTAGCACTAAAGGCGCGATGCTACATATGTAGTAACATCCCTTTTAACCCTATCCTATTAAAAAAAACGCTAAATTAAATTTAGGGTTTTAGCTACGCCCTAATAACCGGCTTTTAGAAAATCGTAAAATTGTTTTAAAATTTCAGTTTTTAAAACCTCGTTTGCAAAAATATAAACCTGGTTTCCCCGGAAAATTAACTCGTTACCGTTAATTAGGTAGAAGCACGATATTTTTCGCTACCGAAGCGTCGTTTTAATATTTCGGTGCGGTGCGGTATATTTCGCGTTAGGTATTAGCAAACGGGGCTTTTTAACTTTTGTTAGCCTTTTAAGCAAATTTATGCTCGCCGGATCCCGTTTTTGTACGTTCCCAATCCATTTTTTTAGCGACGTTAGGATCCTTTTAAAGGAATCCGATACTGTCACACGGAAGAACCCGTGGACCCAACTAGTCAGCATCACGAGTCGGCCTCACGGAGGTTCGAAGACCCGCATAAGCGGTCAACGGCCCTAAGGCCAAGCGGTAAAGGTCGGAAGGCAGTGTGAATCATGTACTCGATACTTCGCACGGATCACAAAGGGTTTATATAAACCCTGCCATCTCCTATATCCTTTACGAAAGATTCCTCCCTCCTCAAGCATCTCTTAAGCCCATAAAAAGATTATCTGCAATCTAAAGATTCTTTCTCCAAGCCGTCTTTAACCCCTTGTTACAAATAATCTTTCTACGCTTTGCCCCCTCACGGAAGCCTCACTATCTTTCCTCCTAAGCTCTGGAGAGGCCCTGTCAGTCGGTACCCCCAAGCCCCAACTGTTGCCTTCTTTAGCGAATAAAACCCTGGGGCCACACCACAAACATTTTGACTGTTACCAGTGTTTTCGAACGGGCGAAAGCGAAAAGAATATACAAAAGGGTCGTTTCACCCTCTCAATCGCCCTAAAGAAACCACGGGATTCCAAAAGAGGCCGGAAATTTTCCTTTATACCTTTGGGATTTTACGCTGCCCAGGAATACAGGGAACCGGACCCCCTCATCTCGTTTGCAACGACATCTCCTTCCTTACCAAACGACTTTAGCATGCCGGCTATGGAATCCCCTTTTTTGCCTAGCGATTCCGATATGCCTGCCGATACCATGCCGGCCCAATTTGAAAAAGCGGCCGGAAAAGCCCCCGAAGGCTCCTCCCGGTTTGTACCGAAAGAACGTCAGAATACCCCGATGCTTAACGCAAAAGGGGCACTTATCTTTTATTCGGCACCCCCTTTCAGCGTAGCCCTCGAACAACAAGGCCTCATATCCGTAGGGCGCCTTCCGGATCCCCCGGGCTAAATGACCGAAATCCAGCAGGAATTTATCAGTACGCACGAAGCAATTTCGGCCCTATCCCGAAATATAAACCGGGAAATCCTGGCCGATCGGGAACAAGTCCGCGAGATTAGGACTTATTACGACCGCATCACCCACGCGTACAATACCGTCGTTTCCTTATATAAAAAAGGCCTAATCGCTTCCGCCGACCAACAAAAGGCATTCCGGCAACGAATTATCAGCGAAAGCCAGGCATTCGCATAACAAGTTTGGGCCACGGTCGCCACTTTAGCCGAAAAGCAACAAATCCGTTCGGAGGCCCTAATTCAACTCCGGGACGTTACTCGGGCCTAATAAAACCACTTGCGGGACCTACAAGCACGACTTTCCACCTTCGAGGAGGGAGTTACTAACTGGGCCGTTAATAAGGATGCCTAGATTTAGGATCTTTTAACTAAGGAGCACGTATCGCCCGAAGCCCTTACTAATGCCGAACGGCGTATATTAGCCCAAACGCATTAGCTCGTTAGGGACGCCGTACGGGAAAGCCGGCGACTTGCGGCATAAGGAAGGCGGCCTAAATCAGCTACGGTACTTTCGGCCTTCCAAAGGTCGTCCCTTCCACCGGGCTTACGTTAAAGCACTTTAAAAAGGGAAGAACCCGTCCCTTTTACGGAAAAACCGCTACCTCAATCGGCGCTTAAAACGTCGGCATCATCACGCCAGGGTCTTTAGGACCCCCTATCATCCGATAACCTCCGACGGCAACAAGTTCGGGCTACTGCCTTCGCTACCCAACAACAGTACAAAGCCGCAACGGCAGGTCCCAGGCACTCTGGAAGCTTCGGGGGACTCCCTTAAAGGCCTCCCCAAGGGCCACCTAACGAACCCCCCGAACATATTGCTATTCCTTCGGAACCTTCAAAACCTTCGGACTCCTTTTCGGACGACGACGCCCCCGAAAATAACGGACGGGCCCCTAAAAACCCCGATTTGCGGGACCTTATCCGAGCCATCCAATAGGGAACTGCTTACCCGCGTGGTCCGATCCCTACGGCCGTTATTAACCCGGTCCAGCTTAACAAGCCACCCAATTACGACGGTAAAAACCTGGCTAAATTTAGGCTATGGTGGTTTCGCGTTACCTTCTATATGGAAATTTACGTCAAAAGCTTCCCTAACGATACCGTTAAAATCAATTAGGTCGGGTCCCTACTTACGGAAAACGCACAAGTTTGGCACCATCAACGCTTTCGGTCTCTTCGAAGCGCGCAGCTCAAAAATAACTGGCGGGCCTATTCGGCGGCCCTACAGGAACGCTTCCGGGACGCCACCGAACACTACCGCAACGCCAAAAAAATAAAGGAGCTTAAATACAAAGGAGATACCGTCCAGTACCTTACTAAGCTCCTTAACCTTAACGAGGCGGTCTAATGGTCCGGCGTTATATTTAAGGAGCACATTTCCCGCACCCTTCCAAAGGAAATTACCAAATTGGTATATTCCCGTTGCGGAGGAGTCCCTAATACGGACGAAAAATTCCTTGCTGCAATCCAGGAGGCCGGCAAAATCTACGAGGTTATGCTCCAAAACCCTGGGCTAACCCCGAAGGATAAGGGAAAAAACGAGCCCGTTTCGACTTCGGAGCGCTCGAACGCGGGCCGTCGCCAAGGCAAGGGCTCCAAGGACAAAAGCCAAAATCCATCCTCAAGCTCCCGTTTTGGAAAGAAGGCCAACGATAAGGCCGACAAAAAAAGTAACGTTTGGACTACGACCAAACTGGCACTCGAAAGGGTCGAACAACGCGATATCGACGCACGAAAGTTGGCCAAAGCCGACTGCTAGCGCTGCGGAAGAGAAGGGCACCATACGTTGGAATGCTACGCCAAAAAGGACACTAACGGCAAGGAACTTCCTTTTGCACCTGCAAAAACAGCCGGCGCCAAGTCTATCCTTAAACGCCCTGCGACGGACGAACAGGAGGAACAGCCACAGGCTAAAAGGGCCAAAATTGCAGGCCTCGTTTCGGAAGCCCCAAGCGAAACACGAATCTTTGAATTATCAGATTCGGAATCGGACGATGACTGTTGACAACCATCGACTATCGCTGCCAACCGGACCAGAAGGCCCCTAACGGATAGGGAACTTGCAAGGCCGATCCTCCGCATGTATATACGAGCGAGGGGATCGAAGGAGATACCTGTTCGGGTCCTTTTGGACGGAGGCAGCGATACGAAGGTTATTTCGGACAAAATAGCCAAGCAGCTTCCAGGGCATTTGGTCGACAGAGCTATTCCCCGCATTATGACTACCTTTTCAGGGGCGGTCGAACCAAAAGCCGGAAAGCAACTAGTGGTCGACGTTACCCTCCGGCACAAAACGCACTATTCTACGGAAACGTTCGAAGTTAATCCTACGGATCCAAATTACGACGTTATCCTACCCTTCGCATGGCAAAGGCAACACCCACCGTTAGGCTTATTGGATCGCGACCTTCGGGATATCCGCATGGATTCGGACAAATGCCGGAAGTGCAACAAGCCCCGGGCCCGGAAGCCGCGGGACTTACGGCCCCTAAAAGGCTTACGCCTTCGGGAGGATATAAAAACGGTCGAACCCGCAATTATTGCAGCCATTAAGTACGGGCATGGTATTCCTTCCTTTAAGGAAATGGCTAAAACAGATTCGGACGGCTTCGAATCGGTACTAGAGGAGTTTAGGGAGTTCCTTCCTATTATAACGGAAGCGGCCGCTACCCGTTTTCCCGATCATCAGCCCTGGGACCACGAAATTTACCTAAAGGAGGGAGCCCAATTAACCCATAGCCCCCTATACCAAATGAGCCAAAAAGAGCTGGACGTTTTAAAACCTTGGCTGGAAAAGCATATGCGAACCGGCAAGGTTAGGCCATGCAAAACTGCCAACAGTTCGCCCCTTATATTCGCACAAAAAAAAAACCCCTTAATCCCTTAAGGGTAGTGGTCGACTATAGGGACGTTAACGCCAAAACGATCCCGATTCGGTACCTTATCCCGCTTATTACGGAGCTCCAAAATCGACTTCGGAATGCCAAATGGAAAACGAAAATCGACCTTAAAACCGGGTTTAACCTAATTCGGATAAAGAAAGGGCACGAATGGCTTACGGCCTTCCGCTGCAAATACGGCGTTTTCGAATTCACGGTTATGCCTATAGGCCTTATCAACGCCCCCGCCACCTTCTAAAGCATGATGAACCATATCTTTATAGACCTTATCGATACCGGGCTCCTCGTGTATTTGGATAACCTCCTAATATACGCAAAGACTAAGGAATAACACGATAGTTTGGTAAAGGAGGTGCTTCGCCGCCTTACCAAACATAACCTGGCCGTGGCCCCTCGCAAATGCGTTTAAGGGGTACACGAAATCGAGTTCCTTGGTCATATAATAGGACCCGAAGGCATCGCAATATCTAAGGACAAAGTTAATGCTATCATCCAATAGAAGGCCCCCAACTGCCTTAAGGACTCCCAGTCGTTTATCGGCTTTGCCAACTTTTATAGGAGGTTTATTAAGGGGTTTTTAGGAATCGTTAGGCCTATAACGACGGCCAACGCCCTGCCTAAAAGCCAATAGCGATGGACCCCCGAAATGGAACAGGCCTTCGAAGCCCTCAAAGTTGCTTTCGTTTCGCCTCCGATACTCCGGCATTTCGACCCATCTCTTCCAGCACAAATTGAAATGGACGTTTCGGACTTTGCCTTTGGAAGGGTGTTATCCCAAAGGGACCCCGAAACCAATAAACTACACCCCGTTGCCTTCCATTCACGCAAAATGTCGCCCGCCGAAATCAACTATGAAATCCACGATAAGGAACTTCTGGCAGTCGTTAACTGCTTCGCTAGATGGAAGCATTACCTCGAAGGGGCAAAGCACTGGATAAAGGTTTATACAGATCACCGGAACCTCGAATATTTCCTGACGGCCAAAGTCCTTAATCGAAGGCAAGCCAGATGGGCACAACAGCTGGCTGGTTATTGGTTTATGATCAACTACCGGCCAGGAAAGCAAAATGAAAAGGCCGATGTGCTGTCGAGATTACCCCAGTACAAGCCTAAGAAAGGGGGGAGTAAGGATCAGCCGATTACGACGATCCTGCAAGAAAAACACTTCCCAGCAAAAATTTCGGCCCTGGAAGGATAAGGAGATAACCTTATGGAAGAAGTTTTGCCGCAAAAAGCACCTTCTTTCCTCCTATCCCCAGGCCGGCTTTGCAGTATTCCTGTTTTAAAATGGGCTACGGAATTTACTAACAAAGTTAAACAAGCTGGTATTACGGATCCCGAATACCAGGGCCGCCTCCAAAAGCCCGAAAAGGGTGAAAAAGTTAAGGATAGCCTCCTTTATCATAAGGAAAGACTGTGGGTGCCAACGGAAGCCCTGCAAAAGGAAGTCCTCGAGTCCGAACATGATACAAAAATCGCTGGATATATAGGTATGGATAAAACCCTCGAGTTAATTACTCGGCACTTTTGGTGGCCCAATATCGAAGCAAAAGTCCGGGAATACGTAAGGGGATGCCTGGAGTGCCAACGCAATAAGGCTCCAAGGCATGCCCCTTTTGGACCCCTACAACCTATGGAGCTGCATTACCAGCCCTAAAAGACGGTGGCTATGAACTTCATCACGGACCTCCCTTTAAGCGATGGGTGCGATTTAATCTGGGTAATGGTAAACCCCTTTACCAAAATGGCGCATTTCGTCCCCCTCAAAGTCGAGGGTAAGAAATCGGATGACCTTATCCGCATTTTCGCCAAAGAATACTGGCGACTGCACGGTGTACCTCTGGATATTATCTCTGATAGAGATTCCAGATTTACGAGCCACTTGTGGAAAGATTTCCTCCGTTTGGTAGGCATTAAGCCAAAAATAAGTGTTAAAAGAACTAATGTATTTAGCCTAGGTTGGGTGCATAGGCCCAACCTACCATGTACTACTTTTATTAGATTATCTACCCTGTACTGTTGTGGGGTTGTGCACAGGAGTAGCGGGCAGGGCTTATAGCGTACCCGGGGGTGGCTTACAGCATCTACAGCGCTTACCGAAAGCCTGAAGGTGGCCTGTAGCCCCTGTAGGATGCCTAAGCACCCAAGTCAGCCGTTGTGGGTCGCACTAACTCGCCTACCCTGCACATCTACTCTGCACAGAATTGGTCAGGAGTCAATTTGCACAAGTCAGAATTGGAGGCCCAACGCGGAGATGGGTTTGGTGGCCGTGGGTCGATTTTTTGGAAATCCCACACAAAATAATTTTTCGGAAAATCGCTCGCGGCACCGGAAGCCCCCACGGCGGAGAACCCGCGGGATCGATGTCGGTGGGTATATGAGGGAA